>LS990918.1:7817500-8152500 GCA_900464855.2 Musa schizocarpa
GTTCAATCCCTCGATATTGATATAAAAGTTTATGATCTAAGAGAGCCCACATACATATATACTTATTTCCTTTATCATGTCGAGGATTTATTTTTAACAATCTTTCTTAATCTCTTGTCCATGTAGATAATAAGAGAGAGATAATGGTTTACGGATAGTATATTCTTTATTAACATCTATAAATTAGGGATAAATTATTTATTAATTTATTATAATAAATAAAATATTATTATATTTATCGAATACAAGTATGCTTATAATATTTTTCATACTGAAATCCCTGTATCATGTATATAAGTCAGTTTTCACATCAACTCAATTTGATGAGATAAATTATTTATTAATTTATTATATATAAATAATATTATGATATTATCTGATGCATATGATCTCTTTCATACTCAAATCTCTCTATCACGTCTTATAAGTTAATTTTTATATTAATTATCATGACTCGATTTGATAGGATAATTTTTTATTAATTTATCCTACATAAATAATATTATTATATTATCAAATATAGTATGGTGCACATAATCTCTTTCATGCTTAATCCCTCTATCACATCTATTAGTACGTTTTATATGAATTATCATGATTCGATTTGATGGGATAAATTATAGTTTATTATGCATAAATCATTGATATATATATAGAGATAAATTAAAACTATCTTCATTCGTAAATTTTTCTTCTTACAATTAAGATATAGATATATCGACGTGATAAAACCTATTGACACCTTAATTGCTTACGACTAGTATTTCATCATCCAACGATGGAACCCTCTCATGACATGATTAATACTTTTATCATCATATAACTAACACGATATCAGCTTTCAAACATTACTACCTATCAATAATTGTATCATATTTTTTAATTTTGATGTCGTATGATTACACCGACATTAAATGACAACCTCGAGAGTAATGATTTTAAACTTTACTAAAAAATTCTCTCGAGTACATTCTCTGTGTCATACCCTTTTGGTGCATTTGGTCAAAAATATAATTAAAATTATTAACTCAAAAAATTATTTAAACTTTGAAGGGATTTTATTAGGTATATGCACCCTATATAATTTTATAGGATTTAAGACAACTTCAAATCTAATAGTTTCAAACATATCGACACCCTCATTATATAATCAAATTCTACTTTAACACGTTCTATTTTTTCTAACTCCATTAAAGTATAATCATATATAGGGATTCTTAAAATTTTAAATTATTTTATGAAAAATCATCTTATCTTTTTTAAAGTAGAAATTTCACGTATTATTTAACATGGATAGAAATTTTAGGTATTATTTAGAAAGAAAATAGGTAAATAATTTCTATTTTTTGGTCATCATAGATGGAAACTACATCCCATAATAAACGAGGGGTACTTTAGTCTTTTCCTATGAGCAAACCATTGTGCCTCCCGCAATTTAGGCCACGTCACCCAACGGCTACTTCTGGAACGACGACGCGCGTCCTCAGCCGTAGGATCTCAGAGATCGGACCGTTGCGTGTTCGAGAGAAGAAAAAAATTCGACCGTTGGGAACAATGCCTCCTCTCCTTTTAACCGCGCCGTCCCTTTTCCGACCCGCACCGAAATCTTGGGAAGGAGGGGGAGTCGGAGGCGTCGTAGCAGGGGAGCAGGGGAAGAAGAAGACATGGCTTCGAGACCTCAGGCTGTGGTTTCTCAGCAACAGAGAGGTAAAGATGACCACTTCGGAAACCTGTTCTCGATTCTTTTCTTCCTCTTACCTTGTTTTGGTCTGCTGTTCTTTCTTGGTTCGTCGATGTTCTTTCTCCACTCTCGGGATTATACGTGGGTGTCTCGTAAAGATTCCAATTTTCGTTGTTTCGGTTCTTGGTCTTGTCTCGCCTCTGCTTTGGTTTTTGTTCCTTTCGATGCTTTCAGGTCTGCAGATGATTTCCCTGTGCCCCACGTTGCAGTAGTCTTTTGCTGATTTCTGGTCGTTAACATGCGAGAAAGATTTCCCCTTTTTCTTCGTGAGGTTTTCTTCCGAATGACTTGCAGTTACTTGTGTTGGTAGCTTCTTCTTTCTTGGTCTCAATGAGTACCGTCCTGTTTCTTGACCACATGCGTATGTGCACTAAACATTTCTTCTGTTTATGGTGCAATTGTTTAGGTGGGGTGGCGCCGGCGGGAAAGCAGAAGAACGTCGCTGTGGCAGATGGGAAGAATCGCCGAGCGCTCGGAGACATTGGTAATCTGGTTACCGTCCGAGCTGTTGAGGGGTGAGAGCAGCAAAGCATTGCCTTCATAGTATAATCATGCGCTTCATCGATTCTTTTGATGACACCTTACCATGTTTTCATCGAATCAGGAAGCCGGAACCCCATATAAATCGCCCCATCACTAGGTAGCTTCAATCGACATAACCCATTCCTTTTGAATCCATCGCTCATCTTCCTTCCCCATATGTTGTAAGAATTATCTTATATCTATGATTTATCTTCTTAAGAAGTTTCGGTGCTCAACTTGTGGCCAAAGCACAAGCCGCAGCTGCTGTTAACAAGGTAGAAATGCTTGCTGTTCCCTACTCTCTTAAATCTTCTCTTTGGTCCCAAATTGTACGTGCAAACGAGCAATCTGCTGATGATAATCTGCCATTGCAATTGCAGATACCTGTAGCTATCCCACCCGATGCAGCAGTCGGTAGAGCTGGTAGAAAACCAGCTAAGAAAGTCGCTATCAAAAACAAGGAGGAGAAGATCGTCGCGTTGAGTCCTGCAAAGAATGAGGAACCAAAGCAAACACACAGCAAATCTTCCAGAAAGAAGGTTCCTACACTGACATCCGTGCTCACGGCTCGAAGCAAAGTATATGACCAACTCAAACATCTCTACTGCATACATGCACTTGCTACAATTCACCTGTGCACTATAACTCTGATCGTCTCATCTAAGGTTGCTTGTGGGATCGTTGATAAGCCGAAGGAGTTGGTAGACGACATCGATGCTGCAGATGCCGAGGATCAGTTGGCCGTCGTGGATTACATAGAGGACATCTACAAGTTCTATAGATCTGCTGAGGTATGTGTCTCTCTGCGTTCCTCAAGCCACATAGGAGTCTCTCAGTATCGGTGCTAAAGTTGCTCCTTTCGACTGCTGATGCAGCACGACAGCAGGCCACGCGGCTACATGGATTCCCAGGTGGAGATCAACGCGAAGATGAGAGCAATTCTAGCGGACTGGCTGATAGAAGTGCACCACAAATTCGAGCTGATGCCCGAGACGCTGTACCTTACGTTATACATCATCGATCGGTACCTCTCCATGGACGTGGTCTTGAGGAGAGAATTCCAGCTTGTTGGGGTGTCTGCCATGCTCATCGCCAGCAAGTACGAGGAGATTTGGGCGCCGCAGGTGTGTAAAGCTTGAGCAAGTGTAAGTTACGGTGAGGTCTTCTCCGCTGAACCGGGCATCATCATCTGGTTGCAGGTCGATGATTTCATCTGCATATCAAACATGGCTTACACCAGAGAGCAGATCCTTGGAATGGAGAAGGGGATCCTGAACAAGCTCGAGTGGAACTTGACGGTCCCGACGGCCTATGTGTTCCTCGTGAGGTTTCTGAAGGCTGCATCATGCGATACCGAGGTAGGACTTCGAGGCGGGGCGACGATGGACATACCCATAGAGACAGTTCATGACGCAGTTTGATGTGATCAAAATGCAGATGGAACACATGGTCTTCTTCTTCTCCGAGTTGGCTGTGATGCATTACTCGTTGGTGACGCACCGGCCGTCCATGGTCGCTGCTTCCGCAGTCTATGCTGCCCGGTGCACCCTAAGGAAGAGCCCTCTCTGGACCGACACACTTGAGCGCCACACAGGGTTCTCGGAGCAGCAACTGCTGTATGTGACTTGTTAAGATTGTGATTATTGATGATGGCTTGCAGTAAAGCTAACTGGGCATGAACTGATGATGATGATGCAGGGAATGCACGGAGATTCTGGTGAACTGTCATGCGGCGGCGCCGGAGAGCAAGCTGAAGGCCGTGTACAAAAAATACTCCGGTCAAAAATTTGGGGGGGTGGCAATATTGCATCCGCCGGCGACCAAATTGGTCCAGGAGTTAAAGGCTGCAAGGAAGTGATCGGAAAGTTACTGATCAGCGTAATTATGGCGTGTCATGTTTGTTTCATGTTCTTCATGAAAGAAAGAGTGTGGGGGGTGAAGCTGAAAGCAGCAGCATGAGGATGGTAGAGTGTGGCTTTCTTGCTCCTCGTGCTCTTTAACCAAAGTAGTTTGGGGCACGTTAAAGCAGCTATGTTATGATTCTACATGTCAAATTATTTGTTTGTCGAGAAAACCCATTGCAGCATCATATTGTGGGGGAAAAAAGGAATAAAAAAAAGGAATTTACATTATTCTTTTTTTTATTTGCAAAGGAAAAAAGAACTGCATTTTTTTATTATATTGAAATATAAAAAAATAGTTTTCTCTTGAATTGCAGGGATGTGATGTGGATTCTGGTCATCCTATAAGAGATTTTTTTTATATATATATCACTGTAGCATACATTATATATATATATATATATATATATATATATATATATATATATATATATATATATATATATATATATATATATATATATATATATATATGATTTTTCTATAAAAATTTCTTTTTTTTGTGTTTTCTCATAAGGGATTCATATTTTTGCCTTTTTAGATAGTGTCCAATATATATTTTAATCCCATAAATATTATTTTCCCTTCTTTTTTCCTCGTTTTCATTCCGTCTTGCTCGACCTTCTTCGCCCATTGCTTTCGTCCTCTACTTTCTTTACGAGTGACTTTTTTTTTATTACCTTTTGTTTCATTTATTGTTTTTCTTTTCTCTCTTATGAGAAGGATGACGACGAGGAATGACAAACAACATAGGAGGAGAAAGAAGAAATAACAAATGAGAAAGAGAAGGAAAGGATATTTATAGAATTATATTATTAGACAAAATAAAAACAAGAGACCTTTTTGGGGGAAAAATAGAAAAAAATTCAAAAAAATTATTTACATATTTATCAACATGATTAATTATCATTAAATTTTTTAGTTATTTAAATATATATAATTCTAAATTCAAATTAGTTCTAAATTCAAATTAGTTAATATCAATTATACATAATTAAACAAGTTTTTTTAGATATATGTAAATGAAAGAATCTTAATATTGAAGAAATATGTTTTTTATATACGCCATATCAGAATTTATAATGTATATGCTATTTCCTAACTTTGAAATTTACAAGTAAGATTAATTTTTTAGAAAGATAAACGTGGAGTTTTCCCCCAACCAAGTAGATGAACCTATCAATTGCATAACAATATACTAATTAACGAGATATCTCAACAGAGATAAATCTTAATAAAATTCATATATAAAAATTAAATATAAAATAAAAAGATATATGCAAGAAAATATCGTTCCCACGAAGAAAGTCTCAATGATCGCGGACGTGTTCCACAACCGATCCCATAAAATAAGGACAAGATCACACAGTCCATCGCCTCCCTATGTCCAACGTGGCGTTAGCCCACGGTTCGTGATGCGATATCCTTCCGACCAACCACTTCATCCGAATCCGCCCTCCCGACTCTGGATCGCCGAATCGTCGAACCCATCGCCAAGCGCGGAGGAGCGAACGAAGAGCCTCCCAGATCAACGGCTCCGATTAAAGGAACCTCGAGCGGTCTCCGAAGCAGGCCCGATTCGTCGTCCCGTAGTCGCCAGAGGGGTTCCGTTCATGTATGTACGGTCGCGGCCTTGTCTGAAGAGGGCGAGCGAAGCGAAAGCGCTGCTCCGCTGAGTCGATCGTGCAATCCTCCCTTTCTCCAAAGCGACCCCTTTTTATCTCCCCATCGGTCCCAGTCGATCGCTTCGTTTCAGATCGAAGAATCAAACTTGTTCCTCTTTTTTTGATTCGACATGATTCAAGTTTGAAGTTGAAGTCTGCCCATTCAATTAGGGTTTGTCTTCACGCGCTGCCCGCTGCCGTCGCCGTCTATCCATCGGCTGTCCGTCGATCGCCGCCGACTTCTTTGCGGGTACACTTCCTTCTCTCCTCCTCCTGATCCTATTCTTCCTTTCTCGTCCATCATGGCAGTTTCATGTTAGAGAAGCTGCAAAAAAATATCAAACGAAAAAAAAAATGGTGTGACAACTAGTTGATTATGTATTTGCCATTTAGCTGTACTAAGATTGGTATCTGCAAATTCTAAGTTTGTCATAACTTTTCTCACTTGTTCGCACAAATAGTTCTGCGGTCTCCCTCTTCTTGTCTTAACAATTGGACTTTAAATTAACTAATCTGTCGTTTAATTGAACTTAATGGTCCACTTTGGACATGATTCTAAGTTTGTCATAACTTTCTTACTGTCTTCAGACAAATTCTAAGTTTCTCTTCCTCTCTTAACAATTGGAATTTGAACTGACTAATCTGTCCTTGAAGGAACTTAATGGTCCTCTTTGGACATGTCCAAGTATCCTTAAATGACCCTTTTGGTCATACTCCCAACTGGTGCTATCTTCAGCTAACAATGAAGGTGGTCATACAGGAAGAAACGCATTGACTTTTATGAAAAGAAAAAAAGATCATTACATATTGTGAAATGTACAAGTGGAAGCATTTTCTTCTTCTTTTGCTTCATTTGATGACATGAAACATATTGTCTGTTTCTGACAGATTCTTACGATTATATCAATGCAGTGTCACTTGAATGATCATTGTAGACTATAACTAAGAATTTTCTACTTATAATTTGGCCTGTTTGATTTTCAGGTAGCTCACAATTCTGCTTTTATTCTGAAGTGCATCAAGCTGTCATTCACTGCTCTTGATATAATGCTGACTCAGAACATTTTCTCTAAGTGTGTGCGGTGGACTAGTTGCTTCTCCTTGGCATTTGCCCCGTTTTCCACTTTGACATCCAGTTCAAAAGTGTCAAGCGTAGAGGAGCCTTTGGGTTTTGAGACCATGCCAAGATTAAGTGTTGTAGGCAGACTTCAACATTGCACTTCCAGTTCTTCCAGGTCCAGAATTGATGAAGCGACAATGGGCAAGTGCCTAAGTGAAGGAAGAGAATGCAGCTTATCTGAACGTTGCAAGTAAGCCAAAGTTTATAATTGACAATGAAGCAGATTGAATGTTTTTTCATCCTGCTTTTGTTTACTAAATATTTTTGTTTTGATTTTGCATGTTGTGAAGGTTGTATTTTCTTTTTCCCTTATTATTTTCTTTTTTTTTCTTTGTAGTTTGTTTTACCAACTTTTATTTTTATCTCTCTTCACTTCTTTTCCCTTCAACCCACTACAAAGATTTCTGAATTTGGTGCATGCTTCAAAATTTAACATTGGTTATAGCATAGCATTCAGTATGCGCTTAACAGTGATATGTGCCTGTGTTACTTGACCATACTGTGTATTGTTAGGTCTAGGTCGATCACGATGTACTACCTAGTGTCTACTACTTAACTTGTGTTGTGTGATATGATATTATATCTAAATCAGTTAAGTATAGTTTGCTAGTCATAATGTACTGCTCTTAGCTTTATTTGTGTATTTATGTAATATAGGTGCCCCAAGAAAGAGTTGTATATGGTTTAGTTGAATTTAAAAAAGCTATGATGTAGTTTCTGCAACTTTATCATTGTAGGTTTTAGAAAAGAATTGTGTATTTTAGAAAAGCATATGTAGTGGTTATATTGATGGGATGACACACACACATATCACTACTCTTAGGACTAAAGGAGTATTTGTCAAGTTTTTTATGACCATAGGTGTATATCTGGGATCTACTTTGTGTCTTTCTTTTTACTTAGTTATGAATGAACTTTGGTGTGTGTTATTGCTGTGTTAGAATCTCATGGTCGTGATAGAATCTCATGGTGTGTTATTGCTGGAGATAACATTTTGGTTGGTGAAAATTTTGTTGAGATTAATTGTAAAATAAACAATGAAGGAGAATACTGAAAAGTGAAGTATTTAGGTTAAATAAAGGACTAAAACTGAATTTACTTAGTGTAATTTTTGTGATAACAAGAGAATAATTGAGGATATAGTTTAAAGAAAGGTGTTCCAATTATCTTGTCATTGGTCAAGATTATTCTGTCAGAAAATTATTGTAAATGGCTCACATATCCCTAGGGTGGACCACCATGAAGAAAGTCTTTTTGACCCCACTAACTGCTAAAGTTTGGTATGATTTTTGTATCAAAACCTTTGTTAAGGACCTAAGGTGTTAAAGGACTATCTTCTATTAGACATTGCCCAGTATTTTTGTGCCGCTAATCCATAGAATTAACCAGTAAAACTTCATAAATATCATGTAGACTGACGAATAAAGACAGTCAAGTACTTTGCATATTTTTCATATAAAGCACAATTGGAAATGGCCGTTTGACTAAACTAGTATGAAAAGAAAGTTTTGATTGATTGAACTCCAAATCTATAATAATCATTGTATTTTAAGATACATTCAGATATGTCCATTTTCTTTCCTTCTTTTAATGGGTCAATATGATCAGACTTTTGTTCTTCATGATCTCAGAGTATTTTATTGACCATTAAATGAATAAAATGTAATGTCATAGTATTCACCTTGAGCTGCTCATTTGCATCACTTTTGTCAATGTATTCTGCAATTGCTCTCTGCTGATATATTTTAAAATGTTTTTCTTGTCTGATTTCTTCGCTTCATTATTATTCTCCATGACGGTTACTACTGAAATCAGTCTTTTGTTACAGTTACTACTGAAATCAGTCTTTTGTTACAGTTACTACTGAAATCAGTCTTTTGTTTCTCATTTCAGTGAAGAACATGGTTCGAGAAGACAACCAAGGGATATGTTTTCTAGAGACCCATTAATCTGGAAAAGTATTGGTAGGAACCGGATGATATGTAGTGTCTCTGATCCATGGCATCTACAAGATCATCGATATAAGTCATCTTGCAATGACATGGAAATAGGTGGTCTAGCAGGCAAGGTGCTAAAAGTGATAGGTTTTGCTTTTTTCTAAGATTAGAAAGCTTGATGTCTTTTGCTTTGTGTTTGATGCTTTGCTTGGTTGCACAATATTGAAAAAAATTATAAATTATGTCCGTATGAACTGTGCCATGCATTATACTTTTTAAACTTTTGAAACTACTTATATTGCACCTAAATTCATATTTTGCTGTTAAAGTGAAATTTTTTTGTCCTTTTTGAATTATTAAAGGTTGGTATTGTTTTATTGTGGAATGAATCTGTGATGTTAATAGTGGTGCCAGTTGTAAAAATTGTTGTTCCTTACATGTTTGTTACATAGTAAATGAAACCTTCAGTTTAAGGTTCTCTAAATTTATACAGTTTGAACTATTTGCAAACTTAAAGAACTGCCATTATAATGTAAGATTGTATGGTATTTATGTAATTTTGCTGAAAGTGTTGTTCATCTAGGTAGAGCTGCTTTTCTTCAGGCTTCTTGATGTACATGTTATTGAGAAATTATGCCCTAAAATTTGTTTGTGCCCTAAATAGAACACTGTACTGCATGGTAAATTGTGATGGGACATTTTTTTTAAAGAAGTTAGAAGTTTCTCAAAGATGTATATTGTACAGTTTCATAAGTTTATCTACATCTTCTCAAGTCTTGGTTAATGATGAAATTGAAGATTTTTTTGAAGGTACCGTTGCATGATTAGTAACATGCTGAAATGTTACTAATCTTCTCCTAGGCTAGCATCATATGAACTTGCCTTTGACATGACATGAGCTATGCACATGTCCCAACTTGCATTGACAAGTACCATATGCAAAAGCTGGATTGCTTGGCATGTGCATAACATAGATGACATAAAGAATTATTTCTAAAGGTTATTGTAATAAGCAACTCAATTAGATTAAGAAAATAACAAGTTCTGTTTATATAGAATGGTGATCTTAGAGCAGGGTAATATGGATATATAGTTTACATGTTGTCAAATAGTGGTTAGACATTACCTAATGCAATTTCCAGTTCTAGGAAACTCCAACTTAGCCAGAGGTGAAGTACCATCTTAATATATGCAAGTATCCATTCTAAATCATTCAACGGTTGCTTATATTTTCTTAATAATCCAATTAAAGCAAAAACAAAAAAATTGGTAGAATGAAGAAATGGCGGAAATAATAACTTGTCCTGGTATGTTGCAATCTCTGCTAGCTATTTTTGCATTAACCACTGGATGATTATCTCTGGATGCATATCCATCTGTTTATGTCCTCTCCAGAACTGTCATTTATGCTAGTGGAGAATCAAAAGCTTCTGTTCATTTAACCATCCTCAAAATCAATGGAACTACACAATCAACTAATTGTTTGGAGCTAAATGATGTCTTGACTACCTTTGCCATTTATGTTCAATGTTTACAATTAGGAGGCCTGTCTTAATAACCATCAGATTGGTATTTACTTGTCAGAACAGGAATGTGTTTCATAAACAACCAAATTTGTTTTAAAATTATTTGGTATAATTTAAGATTTATTAATTTTAATTAGATGCCTCTTGATAGTTTTCACTAAGTAGGTCTGAAAATCTGATGTGTTAGTTTCATGCTGATGATCATTCATTATCCTTGTCCATTAGGTGAAACTAACAATTAACATGTTTGCAGTTCTTCAGAAGTATGCCAAGATTTGTGAAGATTGTAGAAGTTGGGCCTAGAGATGGTCTACAAAATGAGAAGCTTACTATACCTACAACTGTAAAGGTTGAATTGATACACAAGTTGGTTTCCTCTGGATTATCTGTTATTGAAGCGACAAGTTTTGTCTCTCCAAAATGGGTACCTCAGGTACTTTTTGAGTTATCATCCCATCATTAAAGGGTCCACCTTTACATAGGTTAAAATTTTAGTTTAATTTCTCCCAATATTTAAGAGCTTAAGAACATGAATGAAGATTTCATAATGGAATCCATAGTCTTCTGTGCTTGGTGGTACAGTTCACTCATATCACATGAAAGCATGGACTCTTCCACAACTAGAAGAAAATAGAGCGCTTATGTTATGAGTGATTCTGGTCCCCTTCACTCAGGGTTAATGGAAAAGGAAGTTCATCACACTTAATACTTTTCAAGTCAAATGTCTCAAATCTGAAGAACTTGAGTGATTATTCCTTGAGCAGGAATCTTGATCATATTGTAGCATGGGGGTCATCTTGGAAGAAAAGCAAAATGATAAGATTAGTTGACGGTAACTGGAAAATGTTCTTTCAGTACCTTGACTTCTTGGTATCTTATATAGATAAATTTGTATGTATTGATTCACATTATTAATACTGAGGGTTGCAAGTCTATTTCTTGTTTGGTAGATACTATAAACACTCCTGAAATCATTTATGAAATTACCTCCAAACATCACTTGTGGTTTGGTTATGGTGAAGTTTACTTCGCTTATTCAAGGAATTGCTTACCAAAATTATGTAGTAGAACATATTCTATAATCCCTAAAATTACTAATAACGCTGCAATGTTAATACTTTGAGCTCACACAAGACCAGTAAAGAATGAATTCTTAATTAGCATGTGATCATTTATTGAATTGTTTAATATTGTAAAGCTCAAAGTGTATGTATCACCTGAAAACCAGTTTATAAATGTAATTCTTGTATAGTTGTTAATTGAGGTATTTATCTACAGGTAGCAGATGCAAAGGATGTCATGCAAGCAATTCCTCTATTAGATGGTGTCAAATTTCCTGTGTTAACTCCCAATCTCAAAGTAAGTTTCAAATTTCATGTCTGAACCTACCATATGGAGTAGCATCGTGTTTATCAGAGGAAGAACTGTATAGTTACAACCAAAATGTTCAGGGTTTTGAAGCAGCTATTGCAGCCGGTGCAAAGGAAGTTGCTGTATTTGCATCAGCTTCTGAGTCCTTTTCTAAGTCCAACATCAATTGCAGCATTGAAGAGAGTCTCAATCGTTATCGTGAAGTTGTTTCTGCTGCAAAAGAACTTGCAATTCCTGTTCGTGGGTCAGATCTTCCTACTAATTTTCGATAGCATTTAGTGATGTGCCTAATCATTTCAGTTTTTAGCTTATTCTCTGAAAGTTTTGCAATATTCAGTTGAATTACCTTTCTAAGAAGTTATTTACCTTCTTTTTGCTTTCAGCCGAATGGCCTGCAGCCCAGTCAACTTGCATTTGATTGACAGTGAAACAAAGATATAAGAAAACATCCCCAAGAGAATAATAAACATAAAATGATAAAAGGAACATAAAACAAGATGGGGAGAGAGCAGGTGAGAGGTTAACTTTTGAAAAGAGCGATGATTTGATAATAAGGAGGGCTTCCGTGGTAACATAAAAAAGGATGGGAAGATGCATGAGGCTCCCACGTATGTGGGGTTTGAAAGATCGATGTATACATCATTGCCTGTACAAGGAAAAAAATTGTTTCTGTGATTTGAATGTTGGTTACTTAGATTGCTGAAGAGGAACATCATGTGACCTGGGCCCATCCTCTGGTTTCCATAGTAACAATAGGGATGTTGGAATGATAATCCTTGAACTTCTCCTAGAGAGCCTGGCGCACGTATTTCACAGGAGCTAAGAACTCCAGAATAATCCTGGAGTTTGATAATAATGGTATTTTTTACACTATACCATGAGGTGCCATCCACCATATTTGTTGTTACATAAGTTAGATATATGCTGATATTTAACCATTCATAGGATAGGAGAGCAATCACTTATTTCCCTGACTTGCAATTTGTTGGGATTAGTTTTACCCTAGTCCCTAGTTCGTGAATGGCCATTAGCTAGGGCACTTTTAGAGGATGATTTCTTTCATTTTAATCTTATGTATGTATAGTCAGTGCCTTTGCTTCAATGAACCTGCTTCTTATAATAGCTTTTAGTTAGTCGAAACTTTTCATGTTACACTTTTCTTATTGGATAGTGGCTGTACTTGAGTCGTTGTCACTGATTTCTTTTTAGGTGAGAGTAGCCTCCCATGGAGCAAAATGGCAGGAAGTGATCCATGTAGCTAATTGGGCAGGGGTAGCTGCTTTGCAATTATATTAAAGTCAAGGCTCACCCTTAATATCTCTATTCCTGAATGCTAACTTCAAACTTGGATTCTCAGATTCTTGTCATTGTGCTATGGCATCTCATTCATTAAAATAAATGCACCTGCAATGCAGTATTTGGTGGCATTTGTACTATTGTGATACATAGTCATCTCATTCATTAGTGTTCCTATTAACAACTTTATACAACTTAAATTTAGATGATTTGGTGGCATGTCCAGGATTGTTATTTGGTATGATACATCTGATCTGACACTAGCAATTGTAATTGATAGGTATGTGTCCTGTGTTGTGGGTTGTCCTGTAGAAGGAGCAGTGCCTCCAGAACAGGTGGCATACGTGGCTAAAGAACTCTATGAGATGGGCTGTTATGAGATTTCACTTGGTGATACCATTGGAGTTGGTACTCCAGGTAAGCTTTGCTCACTTTATCACATATGAAGTTAGTAAAATGTAATAAAGGCATAAGAATCTATAAACCTAAGAAGAAATTTGTACTTCATTTCATTGTTTGCAATACCGACCTATTGTCACGAACGGTCGTCGCGCACTCGCAACAACTCTATTCAACGAACCGTTCGTCGCTCACACCTACATGTACAATTGCTTGACAGCATGTTTTCTCTTGGTTTTGGGTCATTTTACTTGTAAAAATGTAAGTTCGAATAAGCTACAGTGTTACAAAGTGATCGCTCACAGAACCGAGCAAAACCGCCCCAAAACAGCTTCGTTTTCGCGTGCCGTGGACTGATTTCTGGAATCTGCCTTCGCTCACCAAAACGTTAGCCATCTCAGCCCCTTTGAACCCCCCGGGTGGCACAGGGCTGGATGGGGCTTCGGATATATACCGGGCGTTGAACACTCTTTTCAGAGAAGTTCGCGACGTTGCTCGGATTTAAAACTTGTTGTCGCTACCGGGACCGGATGAGCGGTTGTTTGTGGGTTTTGCAGCTGTTCGTTCAACCTTCTAAAGCCCTTGTTTTCCCCCTCCCTCTTTTTTCTCTTGTGCACGCAAGGTGCTCGCTGAATTGCTTGTAAAGCTTCCCCTTTTCGCGAGACGCCGGGACTTGTCCGGCCGCTCGTTCTTCGAACTAATCAACTTTCTCTTTTTTACAGGTCCTTCGGGACCGCGAGAGGTTACAAGTGGAAATGATCCTTGCCGAGCAATATCGCGAAGGGCGGGCGGCGCGACTTAGGCAACGCAAGTTAAGTTCGCGTTTTTTAGCCCGCAAGGGTGCCTCACGCCTTTAGGCAATTCCAGCCTAAGCCCGTGACATTACGGTATCAGGAGGGCAAGCACTTCGAAGCGAAAGCAAATGAACGAACCATGAACTTCACCACGGCAAAGCATCATGGCGAATCAAGCAAGACGGGCAGCCGGACCCTTGCCCCAAGCAAACCGCAGTGGGGCTGCATGTGCACACTCGCCTCATCTTTGTTGGAGTCGCCAAGAGGAGCGCTGGCAATGAATAACATGATGAGCGAAAGAAGTTACTACTCTCATGGGCGGAGGAAGCTTAACTGGAGCTTAACCGGGAAAAAGAGTCACAAGGAGAGACAACAACGACGGAAACCCCCTGGATGTTCTTGAAGCGAGCATGAAGGAACTCTACCATGGCCAACAAAGGCTTGTTGGGGTAGAGAGCTCAAGAGGAAGCAGAGTCCAGGATCGACAAGGTCGAGGCCCTTGTCGACCGACCGTCCGATGACACCAAAGACTCCGCGCAACACTTTGAGGGATGTTGTATGAACTCACTTCAAAGGTGGCCATACTCACAAGAACACTAAACGCGGGAGGAAGCAACCCGCGCGCCAGACCGCCACAAAAATTTGAGGGCACTCGAGCCTCATGGATATGGAGGGGCCGAGATGCCAAAGAGCTCGAGAACTTTTCGTTCGACATGGAACAATACTTCCGAGCTAACGAGGCCCGATTTTAAGATACCAAAGTTTCTATAAAGAACAATGTATCCGAGCGGAGACGCTAAACTTTGGTGGCGAACCCATTGGGGAGGAGATCCAACAAGGCCTGCGGTCGAAGTCGACACGTGGGAGGACTTCAAGCGGGAGTTGAGAACTCGGTTCCTACCGGAGAACACGAGTTCGCCGCATGAAGAAGGAAGTTGAGACAACTCCGCCAGAGAGTACCACCATCCGAGACTATGTGAAATAATTTTTCGCACTAATCTTTGGACATACGGGACATGTCCGAGAAGGACAAGTTGTTCATCTTCCTCGATGGTTTTAAAGCCGTGGGCTCAACAGAGCTAAATCGAAGGAATGTTACCATGTGGTCGGGGCAATTCTGCTGCGCAGAAAAGACTCACCGACTTTGTTTCCTCCGAAGACCCAGGGAGAAGAAAACAATTTTCAGGCAATCGCCCTCCAAAACATTCTCGAGGGAAGGAGCTCGGGGGCGAACAAAAGAAGAAGAGTTCCCACAAAGGGCCAAACCTGAAAGGTAAGACCTCAAAACTTGGAGGATGTTTCTTGTGCGGAGGATCGCACATGGTGAGGGAGTGCTCACAAAAATAGGCACTCAATGCTTTGACGGGTTCCATCCACCACCCCATCGGACAAGGGCAAAGCTGTTGCTCTTAGTTCGAGCAGTTCTGAATCCAGCAGCGACGAGGAGGAGTCGCAAGGACCCTGAATGGGAGGAATGCGTTTGTTGAACGCCATGCGGGGTCAAGTGGGGGAGAACATCAAGACAAAGCTACAAAAAGCAGGAAGTAGTGAGCTGATGTATGTGGACATCAAGCTAAATGGCCAAACGACCCGTACAATGGTGGACACGGGCGCTACCCACAACTTCATAGTCGATCGAGAAGCACAACGACTTGGGTTGATCTTGGAGAAGAGCCTAAACCGAATGAAAGCGGTGAACTCGGAGGCCAGGCGAATCTCCGGGTTGGCGAAGGGTGTTCCCATCAAAATCGGGACATGGAGCGGGAACACTAACATGATGGCCGTGCCACTGGATGACTTCCAAGTGATTCTTGGAATGAAGTTTATGCACGCGGCGAAGTTGGTGCCAATGTCGTTCTTGAACTCCCTATGTATGATGGGAGGCGATGACCCATGCGTGGTTCCCGTCTCTCGGAGAGGAACCAAGGAGCCCCAACATATATCGACATTACAACTGAAGAAAGGGGTGCGAAAAGGCGAATTGACATTCGTGGCTGCTATGAAGCTAGAGCCACTCAACGAGAAGGCCATTCAAGAACCTGCTGCGGTGGCGAACGTCCTGAAAGAGTTCAAGGACGTTATGCCGCCCGAGTTATCGAAGACTCTTCCACCACGCAGAGGCGTGGATCACAAAGATCGAAGCCTGGAGCCGAGTGAAGCCTCCAAATGAGACCACCCTACTACGATGCCCCCGCCAGAGTTGGCGAGAACTCGGGAAGCGCTTAGGTGAACCGCTAAGCGGTGGTCTCATCCGCACTCTAAAGCACCTTTCGGAGCTCTAGTTCTCTTCCGGAAGAAACAAGATGGGAGCCTCCAATTATTATCGTCGACTACCGAGCCCTCAACAAAGTGATAGTGAAGAACAAGTATCCCATCCCGGCCATCATGCGGACTTGTCAACTAATTGGGCAAAGCTAAGTATTTTCAAAACTTCGAAGCTTAAGGCGATAAAGATTACCCAGATTGGCGGTGCGCATTCTTGAAAGGCTTAACGGGTTTAAGATTACCCGTGTGACTGTGCACGGAGCGTTTGAAGTTCTTGGTGATGCCTTTAAACTTAATCAACGCCCTACCATATTCTCGCACTCTCACGAACCCTATTCAAGGAGTATTTGGATAAGTTCGGTGGTCGTCTACTGGACGATATATCGCCGTTCATCAACCAAACGCCGAGGAGCACGCCAAGCACATTCGGACGATTTTCAAGGTTTTCGGGGAGAACACTTTGTTCGTGAAAAGGGAGAAATGCTACTTCGCTTAAACCGAGATATTATTCTTGGGACATCGAATCGGTGATGACTTCATTCGGATGGATAAGTCGGAAGGTGCGGTTCATGGGATAAATAACTCCAAAGAAGGTGCCGAGTTGAGATCCTTCCTTGGTTTTCATCAATTATTATCGACGCTTCATGGCGGGATATTTAAGCGTGCAACCCCATCGATGGAGTTCTTTCGGAAGAAGGAGCGACCTTGGAAGTGGTCCGACAAATGTGAAATAGCATTCCAAGATCGAAGGCTATTGTTATGGAAGAACGGTGCTCAAAATTGTCGGACTATGGGGAGCCTTTTGAAGTCCATACGGATGCTTCGGACTTCGCTATCGGGGAGAGTACTCATGCGAGGAGGGTCATCCGGTGGCCCTCACGAGAGCCGTAGAACTCAACGAGACCGAAGCGGCGGTATCGGTGCATGAGAAGGAGATGACAAAGAAGTGATCCACCGTCCATGAAGTTTGGCGACACTATCTCCTCGGATCGCGATTTCAGGCCGAGGACGGACAACATCGCTTCCGAAGCTATTTCCTAACTTCGGAAGAAGCTCTCCCCAAAGCAAAGCGTTGGTAGGACTTCCCGGGTCAATTTGATATGGCAATGGAGTATAAGCCCTGGAAGGCAAATGTCGGGTCGCCGTCATTGAGTCGGAAGGTGGAGCGTGTGAATGCCGCACAATTTGAGGGTGGAAATCAAGCAAGTCACAGACTCCAACTTCCTTTCCGTAATCGGGGATCAGATATAGTGACCCCCAAGCGTTATCTTGACGCATTTCATTAAAGAAGGCAAGACACGACGATTTTGGGTCCGGGAGAGACTTCGTTTACACAAAAGGGAATAGGGTTTATGTTCCCGAGTGGATGATTGAGGGCGTGAACTCTTAAAAGAGTGTCACGATTTCCTTTAATTTCGACACCCGTGCATTCACGTTAACGTTGGCTCTCGTGGAGAGGGCCTTCACCGGGCCAAAGATAGGGACCGATGTGGAGGAATATGTTCGAACATGCCTTACTTGCCAACAAGACAAGGTGGAGTGCGGAGGCCGGTGGGACTTTGAGCCGTTGCCCTGCACCGTAAAGGCGTGGGAGAGCATTTCCTTAGATTTCATATCAAGATTGCCACTTGTGGGGAGACTCGGATCGATACTCGTGGTGGTCGATCGGTTTTCAAAGTATTTAACTTTCATTGCCGCTTCCCTACATCGCATTTTAGAGGAGGCGATTTGTTTTGATGATGAAGGATGTGGTGAAGTATTAGGGAGTCCCACACAATATCATTAGTGATCGAGATGCTTTCGGTTCCCGGGACGATTTCGACCGAAGCTATTCAAATTGTTGGGGTCAAAGTTATACTTCTACAAGCCTCCCACCCCGCACGGATGGCCGACCGAAAAGAATAAACTCGCTCCGAGCAATATCCCAAGACTACATGAGTGCTAACCAACGAGATTGGGTGAAGCCGTTGGACATTGCCCAATTCTCCTACAACTTGCAACGGAGCTCTGCATCCAACAAGAGCCCCTTCGAGATCATCACAGGACAACAATCGTTGACTCGGCACACCATGACAATTGGGTATACTGGGAGTAGTACATCAGCCTACCATTTCGTAAAGGAGTGGCATCGAAATGCAGATATTGCGCGGGCTTACTTGTAGAAGGCGACAAAAAGGATGAAGAAGTGGGCAGACTTGGGAAGGCGACCGCAAGAGTTCAAAGTTGGCGATTTGGTGTTGGTAAAGCTCCAACTGACATCACTCCAATTCTTTAGGAACAAAGTCCACAAAGGATTGGTGCGCAAGTATGAAGGGCCATTCCCAATTATCAGCAGGGTAGGCAACGTCTCCTACAAATTACAACTGCCGGCGTGGTTTAAAATTCACAACGTTCTTCACGCCAACAACCTAAAAGCATACCACTCGGATCCGCAAGATGCTTCCCGAAGTGTTCCAACTCGGCTACCTCCCATCACAACCTCCTACGAGAAGCGAGTTGAAACCATTCTAGCGGACCGCAAGATAAAGCTACCCAACGGAGCTGAGCAGACAGAGTACTTGGTGAAGTGGCGAAAGCTTCCCGAATCGAAGCCGGTTGGGAGCTCAAGACGCCACGCGACATGAAGAAGAAATCATCAACAACTACCAACAAGCGCCGGCGGTTTAAGTGGGGGAGAATGTCTTAACGATCATTGTGCACTCGCAACAACTCCATTCAACGAACCGCTCGTCGCTTTCACACCTACATGTACGGCCGCGATGATGTTTTCTCTTGGTTTTGGGTCATTTTGCTTGTAAAAATGTAAGTTCGAACAAACAACGGCGTTATAAAGCGATTGCTCACCGAACGGAGCAAAACAGCCCCAAAAACAACTCCATTTTCGCGCGTGCACTGGCTGATTTCGAATTTGCCTCCGCCACCAAAACGTCGACCATCTCAGCCCCTTTGAACCCCGGGTGGTATTGTGGCTGGATGAGGCTTCGGATATATACCGGGCGTTGAACACTCTTTTTGAAGTTCGACGCTGTTCGGGCGGGAACTTGTTGTTACGCCGGGACCGGTGAGCGGGCCGTTTGTGGGCTTGCAAATGTTCGTTCAACCTTCTAAAGCCCTTGTTTCCCCCCTCTCCCTCTTTTCTCTTGTGCACGCAAGGTGCTTCAATTGAATTGCTTGTAAAGCTTCCCCTTTTCGCGAGACGTCGGGACTTGTCCGCCGCTCGTTCTTTCAAACTAATCAACTTTCTCTTTTTACAGGTCCTTCGGGACCTACGAGAGGTTACAAGTGGGCTGATCCTTGCGGAGCAATATCGCAAGGGCGAAGCGCGATTTAGGCAACGCAAGCTAAGTTCGCGTCTTTAGCCGCAAGGGTGCCTCACGCCTTAGGCAATTCCAGCTAAGGCCGTGACACTATACCACTCAGTACGGACAGTATGTACCGGTCTGATAGAGGACCGGTACGCGGACCGCCCTCTACTAGGTGATACCATAACATGACCCCGTATTAGGCAATACGAGGTCTTTACCGGGTGGTAATGGTCAAAATTTGACCAGTACTGATCAAGAGCTGAGATCGCCCTATTTCAAACGATCAAATTGATCGTTTAAACCATAGGAAAGGGTTTTTAAATCCTTTCCTCTCTTCTCTTTCAACTCATATTACTTTTTCAATCTCCTCAGCTCTCTCAAACTCATTCTCACTCACATCTAACAATTCAAATAATTTTTTGTAGAGAATTCAATATTAATGGAAGGACAGCTTACTCCTCAAAGTAAAAAAAAGGATGTGCCATTATTCTTTCTTAATTTAGATTATTTTTGCTAAAATTATACTAAAATTATATTTATTTTCAATTTAAAAATCTTAATATTTTTTTTTATTTTTCAGATATTTTTGGAGTTGGTATGTACCATACCGACCATTGATTGGTACATCGGTACGGATCGAAATTATAAACCTTGTGTTCATTCCTTTTTGGCTTTCTCAGAACTATATTAACAACTTTTCATCAAAAGAATTAGTTAAACTATTAAGTTCATGCCCTCAGAACCATGTGATTTTGTTGAGCTTACATGTTCTAAATGTAGTTGGCACTTTGTTGTAACAACAAAATCTAAGAAAGACTTGCACGGCAAGCTAATACATGTTAAATAATTACTAAATCTCAACTAGTTTGGTCAGCTTAGTTAAATTTACTCGTAGGATGTCAACAGAAGAGTATGTTAACCAAGATCACTCTCTGGCAAGAGGACCTTAAGCCACTCCATAGTTAGAGTCATGTTTGTGGCTTCAGCCATCAGCTTTTAGGCCCTTGTAAAATCATCATAATCTATATTTGGCAGTCTCAAGTATTGCTTGGGTTTTTTCTCTTTTTCTTTTTTTGTAAGACAGAAGTGTCAAACTCTTTATAAATCCTATTGACATGGTTTCTTCTATTACAAAAACCGTTATAGTAAAATGCTAATCTGACATTATTTCTTTTTCACTGTAGGCACTGTGATTCCAATGCTTGAAGCTGCAATGTCTCTTATTCCAATAGACAAGCTTGCCGTCCATTTTCATGATACCTATGGCCAGTCACTCTCAAATATTTTGGTCGCCCTCCAAGTAAACAAATTTCTTCAATCTGTGTCAAACACAAGTCATATTTTTAGTTCAATTTTCATCCAACTTCATTGCTACGACTTCCAGATGGGAATCAGTGTCATCGACTCATCTGTGGCTGGCCTGGGTGGATGCCCGTACGCAAAGGGAGCTTCTGGGAATGTTGCTACCGAAGATGTAGTGTATATGCTTAATGGCCTAGGCACAAAAACAAATGTGGATTTGGGTAGGCTCATGGCTGCTGGGGACTACATTTGCAAACACTTGGGGCGTCAGTCCGGATCGAAAACTGCCATTGCTTTGAGCCGAGCTACTGCATATGCCTCTAAGTTGTAGCTATGTTATGTTATCCACCGTCAGTCAGTTGTCCCTCGTAAGTGGTTTTAGTTGAGATAATTGATCTGTGTTCCTAAAAGGAATGAAATAAATGGTTGTGAACACCTATGAAATAAATGTAAGTTCACATTGCCATAATGGACTTATATGCCAGATCGAAATGTAATAAAAATGTGCGATACCGATATGGGTGCTTGGTCTTTTCTTCTTTGGGTTTTACACTACAAGGGTATGCTTAACAACTGCAAGAACAGCATTATGTGTGGAAATTGATGATTTACCACTAAGTGTGCAGTACTGCCCAATACCGGTTTAGCACAGATGGAATTCATCGATTGATACATGGATCAAGGTTAATCTTACAGTATAACCGAGCGTAACTGTTGCAGGGTTTGTATGGTTAAGTATAGGACTTATGTTGCCTGGCATGCTTAGTACACCTACTTGGTCTTGTACTGATATTATATTGATCCAAGCTTTGATTGGTAGACTGCTAGTGCACAAAATTAGGTATTGAGCTGATATTGTTTTGATCCAAGCCTTGATTGGTAGACTGCGAGTGCACGAAATTATGGATCTTTATTTATTTGCATGCCCTAATTTTTCTTGTTGATCCAACTGCATATGAGATAAGATCATCATTGACTTCATCTATTTCTTCCTCCATCCCCCTCCATTGACTTCCCAGTCCAAAATGATCCTGTAAACACAACGTCAACGACCCATTACCCTTCTCTCACTCTCTCTCTCTCTCTCTCCGCTATCTGTCTATATACATACCCATGAGCTGATGAAGGATTCTTGTTCCGCTTCTGCTTTCTCCATGGCCAGTTGTCGGCAACCTGTACGACGTCAAGCCGGTGCGCGTCCGGTGCTTCGCGTAGTGGGCGGAGGCGTACGGGCCCATCGTGTCGGTGTGGTTCGGCACCACCCTCAACGTGGTGGTGTCCAGGTCGGAGCTGGCGCGGGAGGTGCTCAGGGACAAGGACCAGCAGCTGGTGGATCGCGCCCGGTCCCGCTCGGCCACCCGCTTCAGCCGCGACGGCACCGACCTCATCTGGGCCGACTACAGCCCCCACTACGTCAAGGTGCTCAAGCTCTGCAACCTGGAGCTCTTCTCCTCCAAGCGCCTCGACGCCCTCCGCCCCATCAGGGAGGACGGGGTCACCGCCATGGTCTAGTCCATCTTCAAGGAATGCAGCCATCCTGGTAAATGAGCTGATCATGAGCCATTTGATGCATGGAATTCTACATCAAGACAGTAATCGTGTCCATCTATTGCAGTCAACCATCAATGAAAACTCTGATTAACTTTAATGGATAATAGTCGTGTCCATCTAATGCAGTAAGCGATCAATGAAAACTCTGATTGCTTTGTTAGAGAATATCTTAGTTAATACAGCGTTTTGAGTTCGTCTACGCAGACAAGACCGGCAAGAGCTTGGTACTCTTGGATCATCTTGCAGCAGTCGCATTCAACACGATGACAAGGCTTGTCTTCGGGAAGAGGTTTGTGAGACCAGATGGGGAGCTCAGGGACACTTCGTCGACGTACTTATGATGCTGAAGGACCAGTATGACCTCAGTGAGGACACCATCATCGGAATTCTCTGGGTTGAGCTGCTACCCTCTGTTATCATGCAAACGTTGTTTTCAGTAGTTCAGGGATCAAATCGTCTGTCATTTGATGAACAGGACATGATCACAGCAGGAGTGGACACGACAGTCATACTAGTGGAATGGGCCATGGCGGAGATCGTGAGGAACCCAGGAGTGCAGCAGAGAATCCAGGATGAACTGGATCGAGTCATAGGACACGAACGCATCATCAGCGAAGCCGACTTCTCCAGCCTCCCTTACTTGGAGTGCGTTCGTCGAGGAATCCCTGCGGCTTCACCCCCCGACCCCTCTCATGCTCCCCCACAAGGCCAAGATCGCCGGCTACGACAGCCCCAGGAGCGCCACCGTGATAGTCAACATCTGGGCTATCGCGCGCGATCCGAAGACATGGGAGCAGCCTACGGAGTTCCGGTCGGATCGGTTCCTGGAGGAGGATATCGACGTGAAGGGCCATGATTTCCGGGTGCTGCTGTTTGGCGCCGGCCGCCGGACGTGCCCCGGTGCGCAGCTGGGCTTTCACTTGGCAACATCCTGCACCACTTCAGGTGGTCGCTGTCGGACGGCGAGGAGCTGGCCGAAGTTGACATGTCGGAAATCCCCGGGCTGGTCACCTTCATGCGTACGCCACTGCGTGCCGTGGCCGCGACGAGGCTGCCACTGCATTTGTATCGGCGTGTTCCTGCAGAGATGTAAACCATTGTGCCGTTGCAGCACTTCGTTCCTTTGGGATGTCCGTAAGCTTCCGTTCAATCCATCCGATCACCAAAATAATTTCTCTAAATATCATAAAAATATATTTATATGAATAAATATGCATTTAAATGCATATATATTTGATAGAACATTATTTCCACATATATATATGTATATATATTGGAAACTGCTAAGAAAAATAATAACCTCCACTATTTCGTGTCAGTTAATACCCCATTTCTGTTACTTCTTCCGCTCCCTCCAACTTTGGATCTCTCCATCGGTAGCGGCAGATTTGTTGATCGAGTCATCGAAGCAGGAGGAGGAGGAGAAGGAAGAAGGGACTATCCTTTTCATCATCGGCGGCGGCGGCGGCGGAGTAAGTGGGAGGGGAAGCGATGGCGGATGGGGTGGTGAAGAAGGCGCTGCTGTCGTACGCCTACGTCGCGCTGTGGATCTTCCTCAGCTTCACGGTGATCGTGTACAACAAGTACGTGCTCGACCCCAAGATGTACGCCTGGACCTTCCCCATCAGCCTCACCATCATCCACATGTCCTTCTGCTCCGCCCTAGCCATCCTCCTCGTCCGCATCCTCCGCCTGGTGGCGCCTCCCTCGTCCCCGCCCATGACCCGACGCCTCTACCTCTCCTCCGTCCTCCCCATCGGCGCCTTCTACTCCGTCTCCCTCTGGTTCTCCAACTCCGCCTACATCTACCTCTCCGTCTCCTTCATCCAGATGCTCAAGGCCCTCATGCCCGTTGCTGTCTACTCCATCGGCGTACTCTTCAACAAGGAGACCTTCAGGACCTCCTCCATGCTCAACATGCTCTCCATCTCCTTCGGCGTCGCCATCGCCGCCTACGGCGAGGCCCGCTTCGTTTCGACCGGCGTCGCCCTCCAGCTCGCAGCCGTCGCCTTCGAGGCCACCCGCCTCGTCTTCATCCAGGTCCTCCTCACTTCCAAGGGCATCTCCCTCAACCCCATCACCTCCCTTTACTACGTCGCCCCCTGCTGCCTCGCCTTCCTCCTCGTCCCCTGGTCCCTCATCGAGCTCCCCATTCTCCGCGACCGCTTGGCCGCCTCCGCATTCCGCCCCGATCTCCTCATCTTCGGCACCAACTGCCTCTGCGCCTTCGCCCTCAACCTCGCCGTCTTCCTCCTCGTCGGCAAGACCTCCGCCCTCACCATGAACGTCGCAGGCGTTGTTAAGGACTGGCTCCTCATCGCCTTCTCCTGGTCCGTTATCCGCGACACCGTCACCAGCATCAATCTCTTCGGCTATGCCATCGCCTTCCTTGGTGTTGGCTACTACAACCACGCCAAGCTGCAGGCGCTTAAGGCCAAGGAGGCGCAGAAGAAGGCCGCCCAGGCTGATGAGGAGTCTGGGAAGCTCCTTGAGCGAGCGGCGAGCGGCGAGCGGCAACCGGAAGAATGACTCCCAGGCTTGATCTGCCCGTGCTATGTTCTGCTGATAGATCTCTTCATTCATTAGCTTATTCATCGCTAGTAGTACATTTCGGAAACATAGATAAGTAAAAAATCGTTCTTTTTAATGCTCTTCTTCAGTTATTCTGAGATATTGATTCAATTTTGTCACACGGGCCACACCTGGGCTATAGGAAAGGATGCTAGTTTCATATTAATTGCAGTTCTTGATGCTGTTGGACAATCTGTGAATTGGATCCATCTATTTTTCTTGTGATAGAGGGATTGCCCATTGATCATGTTGGAGCCTTCTTTTGTTCTTTTACCAAATGACACTGAAAATGTTATTTAATTTGCTATCTTCTGCTATTGGCTAATCAGATGCATGCTGAACCTATTATAGATACTGCAACTTTCCCACTGTGGTAACCTATTGAAGACCAGCTGTCATATATGTCATTGTTATGCTGACATTGTTGTTCTTAAAATGTCAGAGTCTCGATAAAGACACCAACAATTTTCGCTGGACTTGTTTTATGTGTCCTTGCCATAAAATGTCTGTGTTTTTGTTATTGTTGAATATTGTTATGAAACATGAATTTACACATCCCTTTGTTTTCATGGACTTGTTTCTTGCTTATTGCTTTTAGGTTGTTTTGGATTATATATCAATACTTTCAAGGCTCGAATTGTGATATTTATGTAGATGGAGTGTTTCTTCCACTAGGCAAGGATTGTTGAAACTAGACAAACAAGGATCAGAAGTGAACCATATTAGAACAATACTGGTCAATATTTATTTTCATGATATATTCCAGATCAGTTGGATTAGTTGTCGAATTGGGTATGAAACTTCTATTAAAACCTTGGCTTAAAAACTAAAATAGCTAGTTAAATTATGCAAAACCAAGTAAACTTAACCTGTCTTTCTCTATCAGTTCCTAACCTATTTATTCAGGTTCTTTGGGGAAGGTAACTACCTAGCTAATCCATACCCTTGTGCAGAGTATTTTATTTGGGTTATCTTTGTTGTACTCTTTTGACCAGGTTGATTTAACTATTCTTAGTACTAGAACATTCGGCGGGTTAAACCCACGATCATCAATTAAATCCTCCTCAACCCTGATTCAGTAGCAACTTAGTAAAGATAAAAAGTGCAAGGGTATTGTAGTTGCAAAAGGATGAATTAAAACAACCTTACTCAACTGAATGTGTAGTAAAGTTTCATGATTCTGTAATTGTGGAAGGATGTACTAAAGTTGAAGAAGAATAGCCGTCACAACTATTTCTTTATTATGATTTGATTTAGAGATTTGGAGCATTAAATACTGAACTAAGATAGAAAGAAAGAGAGAAAAGAGCAATGTTATACCTATGGTGTACATTCATTTAGTAAAAAGATTGTTTCTCTGGAAGATTTTAGCCTGAAAGATTGTTTGGAAGTCGGAAGGGAATAAATTCTGCTCATTTGCCTGTTACTGATAGGTTACCAAGATGTTGGCTATTTTTTTATGAATAACAAAGAGATTTATCAATTGTTGTTTGTGAGCAACATGCATGAGGATATTAAATGTGGATTAACTGAAGAATTCCTAGTTGTTCTGAATAATATTCAGTCAAATGTGTTTTTGAATTTGTTATGTGCTGATTACTCTCAACTATGGAAGTTGTGGTGCATGCTTGTTCTGGATGACTCGAGTGCCGTCAGAAGTGGCTTAATTTGAAGTTTTTTAAGTTGGAATGTGAATCTAATGATTTCTTCTGATCATTCACTAGGAAGTACGAGTGCTACATGAATGCTCTCATGATTTGATGGAAGCACTTTGAACAGGAAGTTAGAAAGCTAAACTGTCTATGCTGTTCTATCAGTCTTTTCTCTTCTGCTCTACTGGAGCTGTTTGTAGATGACTGCCTGAATTAAATTTTGGATAGTAGCTTAGAAATCTTAAAAGCTTACACTGATCTCACTTTATGAGATCTGTGACAATGCCAGCACAGGCAGGAGTCCATGATCTTGTCACATGAGTGGGGGGCCAGCATGGTGATGAGACTCCATACTTCCCTTTGGGGAGCAGTGATCACCTTTCCTAGTGATGCATCCCCTGCATCCTGCATGTAGTATGGAGTGAAATGGTTGGTAGCAGGATTTCACATTGATAAAAGTTTTATTCTATAAGCAGATGGTAGGAAATTGGTGTCCTGCAATATAGATGCATGATACTGTATTGGTCCATATTGTGTCATGGCCACTATGAGATCTGTGATGTTGCTTGAGAATGTTGATGGACATGTTGTACTGTCCGAAGATATTATTTTAGGTTGGTAGCAGTTGACTTTTTTTTGATAGATAAAACAGCTTCCAGGTACACATTCAGACATTTGGCATGCTTCACATTAAGATCATATAACTTATGCTTCTATGTAATATTTATATATTACATGCATCAAAGTCTTGTGCTTGCTTCAATTTTAAAGCCATGAAACGCTTTCATGACATCTTATCTGCAATAGATTAGGTGAAATTACTGTTCAATTACATCTATTACTGTGCAATAGACAACTTGATATGCATTTATGTTTGGATTGATATAATGTTTATATTTCTACAGGAACTTGTATACTGAATTGGAAGTTTTGATGTGAATTGACTTGGCTCAATTTTATTGTTTAAGGGTAAGAAAACCAACCTCAATTATAAAATGAAGTAAATAAACAACAATGCAAGCATGGTGAGTGGAATTATATTATCTTAGTCAGCTCTATGGATATAAATGGTCAATTCAATTGATAACATTTATAAGAAAACCTAACCATGCAAGTAGAAACTTGATGAAATATTTTAGTATAGTTTATAGCTGAGATTAGGAAAATTATATTGTAGCTCAGTATAAATCATCATTTATATTATTTTATTTTTAATAAAGATATAGGTTGAATGAGCACAGTAGAATCAATTTAGCAATTCAACTATTTTACTTCACTGATTGAGAGGTGCAGATGGAAATGAAGACCATGACAATACCAAGGTATGGCCTATTCTACTTCCTTGGAGTTAAAAGCACAGATGGGATTCAAGCCCAAAAATTATGCATTGTCTCTAAATGTCAGGCATAAGAGAAACAGAGTGGCAACAACTAGTCATAATCTAAGCCACAGTTAGCACAAATCTATAAAAATACAAGAAATATAAGATCATTCTAGCCATGTTATGTAGAAATCTGCTATTACATGAAATCATACACCTGTATGTTTCTTATGTTCCCTTGCAACAACTAGTCAGAAGATTCTGTTGCATGGGCATGAAATTATACAGTTCTCTGCATGCAAAGTTCATAGTAAAAATACCCACAAATCTATCATCATAAACTAGATGACATCTTGTAAATGCCATCTTGTAAATGACATCTTGTAAATGACATCTTGTAAACCAACATCCACAATTTTGGTCTTGGTAACTCGACAATTCCGCAGCAAAGCATTGAGTAAATTGAGTACTCACTGGTTTCAAACAGCTCATTTTCTGTGGTAATCGATCCTGGATATGGTTCTCATGAAATATATACATGCAAAAATTCTGATAAACTTACAACCCATACAGATCCAGTGAGTACCGGCACGATATGCATTTCACTGTATATGATCGATAAAACAAATTCATCAATCTCCTATAAATACTTAATAGAAAACATCAAAATCAAGCCTTTATTGATGTTCATTCCGACACAGGAGACTTGGCAGATGAAACAGCATAAAAAACCATTTATCATCCAGCAAGCCAAATAAAATGGAGTTCTACAAGTATTCAACATTAGGAAGAAATCAGCTCAAGGGATTTTACCATTTTTGGATATTCCATAATGATTTATTACAATCCATCACTGCATTTCAAAAGATTAAAGGTCAATACATATGAAGCAAAAATCGAACTCTTTGGCAACATTTAGTACATGACATGACTCATCAAAAGCAGCACAAAAAAAAAAAAGTGTATTTATGTACATCCTCCAGAAGACGAGATTTCTTTTTATTGCTCTTAAGCTGTGTTGCTTTGCCATCCGCTAAAAGGAAGAAACAAAAAACAAAATTGCATAAAAGGAGCCACCGCAGGTCTTCACTGAAGAATCATCTTAAGGGCTCCTATCAATTTGGATACTCTGGCAACAGATTATTATAAAACCATCTCCATAGTTCAAAAGAGTAAAAATACATGCAAAATACATATGAAGCAAAGATCATTTCTACCTCTGCATTAAGCACCCGACACAAAACTACTATAAGCAGCAAAAACATCTCTTTGGATATGATTATTATGTGCATATTCAACATTTCTTATTATGTACATACTGGATTTCCACCCATGCTGAATTTGTTCTAAGCTTTTTTGTCATCCATAAAACATTATTCTTACAAAACGTATGTCGTTTCTGCCTGCATGTAAGTATCATAAATTGCTCGGCTGGCCTGTTGCCTGCAACATAGCAAGTTTTAAGGACTCAGAAACATATAAGAGAACCGTCGATCAAACCTTTCACTCTGTTTGGGAAGCAGATGAGATCAAACTTCTTACAACATTCATTGAGTTCACAGCTTCAGCGATCTCCAGCTTCTGCCTCATTATGATATCCCCACTCGGATCGATCTGACAATTTGTAATTGCAGGCACATGACTCCCTTCCCAATCGATCGCTGCAAGGTTTTGGCTGATGCATTGACCATCAGCATCACACTGTAAGCAACCAGGTCTGCACTGATTCTGAAACGGGAAGCCACCCAATTCAGCATCAATCTTCCCTCTGAAGTCCACCAGCAGGTTTCTTAGTCTGATCACCTCTGCTTCGAGCGCTGCTTGACCCTGCAATCTTCTCAGAAGCTGCTGATTCACAAGGCGCAGTTTCTTGACTTCCTCTTCCAGGAAGGCTGCATGGGCCTTCTTCTTTTCTCGATACTTCCTCACAGCCTCTTTGTTCCCAAGTGGTTTTCGAGACCTTTTTGGCTCCGCTTCTCCGACGCTCTCCCCTTCGCCTGCCGCAAACACTTGAGTATGGGTGTGGTAGCATGTGTGGGTGTGGGTGGCAGCAGCCGGCCCTGGAGGGTTACATGTATGGGTGTGGGTGCATGTGCTGGTGCTTCTCAAGAACTCATCGAAGCTCTGGTTTATCTCAGGATCCGAAACAAGCAGGTGGCTCGACAGGTCTACTTCTCCATCATCCATGCTTCTTGCAACCAAACAATGAACCACAGCACAGCACCCAGTATCAATCTCAACAACTTCTCAGTTATATCTATGGATCAATTAAGCATTCTTTGTGCAGTACAACGTCAGACAGAGACAGAGCTTGAAAGAGGACCAACCGAGAGAACCGAACTCCTCCTCCTAAAACAGAGACAATGAGCTCGAACCGGAAGCCAAGAATAACTCAAGAAGAACAAAGACGGCGTTCTTATTCCTACTGCGAAATCATCAGGTTTGGAAATTGAAGCAGAGCTTGATCAGCACACACACCGTCTATTTCAGAATCCGAACAAGAAAGACATGCAAAAGAAATAAACAGCAGAATTTGCGGGCGGGGATCGTAAGAGCATACGTTCTCAACGATAGAACCCTAAGTCCAGCACACTATTCCCGTACCAGCAATATGAAACCGAAGATTGGATCTTTTATGCAAGATTGGAGCAATACTGATCCAAGGAGTGGAAACAAAGCATCAAAACGAGACCTTGACGCCGGTAACCCAAAGGCCGCCTCAGAGTCGGAGGGGGGCATCAGAGCTTGACAAAGCGGGACGGCAGATCAGCGGTCAAGTCTAGCAAAAAGGAGGGGCTTCTCGCCCTATCTTCTCAGCTCTTTCTGGGGAGCAGAATCTGCCAAAGGACGGGCGAGAGACGGTTGATTTGATGGGAGCAGAACACCAAAAAGCGATCGAGGAGAAGCCGCCCTTTTTCCCCCACAAATTGCTTCAATAAGCTTATCTTTCGTGCAGCAAAGATCTTTCTTTTCCAATACTTCTCGATCCAAAATGCAACCACGAACTCGAGTCTTTGACTTCTTCTCATGAGATTCGGTTCCCCGTGTAGAAATTTCCGCTTGGACGGAGCAAAAATTGTCAACCCTCCTGGAGTTGCTCTGCGGAGAACACTATCCGACACCTGTAAAGAAGAGCATTAAAAGACGACTCCGGATGCCAAATGGTGTAGACGATGTTGCGTTGAGATCCCCATCACTCAGAGAGCTACGAAATCCAAGGATGACATTAAAAACGGCTTGATCGGTAGATCATGCAGCTCCCATCGTTGCGTAATGCTCGTCTCAGCAGGTACGCAAGGCGGGGTCCGGTTCAATTTTGATGATTGGACCGGACTTCTAATCGGACGGGGCCAAGACAAATCGACTGCGGCCCATTTTTGGTCGACTTTTGGATCTCTTTTCGTACAGATTTAGATTTTTTTGGATCTCTTTTTAGATAGATTGATCCACTTGGCAGTTGAGGCAAAATCCCATCTTTAAATGGCAGTTGAGGAAAAATCCTATCTTTAAATGTCTCGGTGATGCAGTTTAGATTCGGCAAATCTATTGTGATCATCTTTAAGATGGATTGGAATCTTGATCGGATTAGGAAGTCAATTAGCTGAGAAAATGATACATCACAGCCAATCAAGTTGGGAATGTAAGTTTGCGTGGATGATGGATTGGTCAAAATTGAAGAGGTTGACCATGTCCTTGCAACGACACGAAACAGGGCTGACTCACCCACACGCGATCCTCGTCACCGCTCTTATGTTGATTGCTTGCGACGGTGAGGCGGAGCCGTAGCTTTCCAGCTGTCCAATCTCGGATCTTTGCCCTCTGTTCATGCTCACCTACGCCTTCCCTCCGTGAGCAACAAGCCGAGGCGGCGCCATCCATGCGATGGGCGGGTTTCGTGCGTAAACGACGGGGAAAGAGCACGAGGATGGACGGTTCTGGAGTTCGCTGCACGGCACGCGGCTTCTTCCGTCATTGCGTTTCCATGGTGCGTCTCTATTGGTTTCTTGGAAGCTTCGTCCTCCGCTTCGGCGGAGATCTGAAGCCTTGTGCGACTGCTTCATGCCTGGTTCGCTCATAAAAATCCATTTTTTTCTTGGGAACTCCCGGAGAAGTGAGGAAATTGGGGAAAAGAAAGATCCTTTTTTTTCCCCTTGGGAAGAGTTGTGATCGGAGATAAACAATAGATCCCTTTTTGGGTGCTAGGAAGCAGAATTGCCGTTGTTTGTGATGTTTTGTTACTGTTGTTCTTGTAGCCCTAGCATCAGGTAATTGCTGATTCCAGATACCGCGACTCTTGAGGTGGTTTGTGCAGTGAAGAGAGATGGTGGGCAGCGTCGACGGAACCCGCGGTTCTTCCCATTCTAATGGACCTGTTAGCTGCTCTAATGGCGCGGAAGAGAGGTTGGATGAGCTCCGTCGGCTCCTGGGCAAATCAGAGGGTGACCTGCTCAAGATCGTCGGCGTCGGCGCCGGGGCGTGGGGCAGCGTCTTTGCTGCCCTCCTGCAGGATGCCTACGGCCAGTTCCGCGAGAAGGTACAAATCAGAATATGGAGGCGTCCTGGGCGGCCCGTCGACCGCTCCACTGCAGAGCATCTCTTCGAGGTGATCAACTCGAGGGAGGATGTCTTGAGGCGGCTGATCAGGCGGTGCGCGTATCTGAAGTACGTCGAGGCGAGGCTCGGCGACCGCACGTTATACGCAGACGAGATCTTGAGGGACGGATTCTGCTTGAACATGATTGACACGCCGATTTGCCCGCTGAAGGTCGTGACCAATCTGCAGGAGGCAGTGTGGGACGCTGATATCGTGGTGAACGGCTTGCCGTCAACGGAGACGAGGGAGGTGTTCGGGGAGATTAGCCGGTATTGGAAGGAGAGGATCGGTGCACCAATCATCATATCTCTGGCCAAGGGCATAGAGGCAGCTTTGGATCCGGTTCCGCGGATCATTACACCTACACAGATGATTAACCATGCAAGTAATGATTCTAACTTATCTACATGAGAGTCTCAAGTCATTACAGCTCATAATTATAACCATATCCACATGCTTGCTAGTTCATTGAATGTTCTCATGTTGTTGGTTGATCAATTCGAGGAGTTTCTTTTCCAGAAGAATGAGCATATTTGATCTTTTTATCTATTGTAAATACAAATTTCCTGTAGAAAGATAAACTACACATTACATGCTGGTCCAGCTATACAATTTGATTTCTGATCAGCCACATGCCACTTGATCTGTTGAGAGGTTGAATGACTACCTTTAGAAATTTCATGTCATAATCTTGTGTTTGAAGATTATGATTTTCATTTCATATCTTTGTTATCCGGTCACACTGGTGCCTCCATCTATTTGTTTGAAAGGTTCTCTTTCACATGGATATGATTGGATTATGCCCCATTTTGTTATGAATGTTGATGCATCTCCACTCTTTCCTATTTTTCCCAGGCCATATATATATATTTTTTCTCATTTATCAAATAAAAGCATCCGAAAATCTTACATCTTTAATTTAAAAAGTCTTCTGAATATATCTGGTTTATATTCCATTTTTGGGTTTTTGTAAGCCTGATGTCTGTCTTGCAGCTGGAGTTCCTATTGAGAACATTCTCTATGTTGGTGGGCCAAACATTGCTTCAGAGATTTACAACAAGGAATATGCTAACGCTCGGATATGTGGAGCCGAAAAATGGAGGAAACCACTCGCGAAGTTTTTGAGGCAGCCTCATTTTATCGTATGGGATAATAGTGACCTTGTCACACATGAGGTTATGGGAGGGTTGAAGAACGTCTACGCTATTGGTGCTGGTAATGTCTTTGCTTGCACATAATTTGGAGATGAATATATACTAGGATTTTGAAGCTACATTATCTTATGTCTTTGACTTTTTTACTTTCTAGATTGTTTGTAATATATCACTATTTTATTAAGATGAAACATGATACACCTTAATATTCTATGACAGACTTTCTTTGCAGAATATCGGATCGTCAAAATCTTAATTGAGGCTATCATAGGGACATCAGTTACTTGTCCATTTTAATTTAGTGTTGAAGTTATTCAAGAAGATTATGAGTTTAACAATAAAAATATGTACATTGCTACAATTTTTAGGAATGACCAGAAGATGAGGTCACAGTTGTCTGTCAGATTTTGATACCACCACACAATTTGTTGTATTTACTTGTCACAAAAAACATGCTGCAGTTATGTAATGACAAATTATTAAAGATGGAGAATTAGTACCATTAAGGGTGTGAAAATTCATGGCAGATCTCAAAATTAATCTCTTTTTGATGCAATCGGAATCTTATCATTTTTTAGACTAAAATTGCTTGTATCCACTTATGCTTAGCAAACCACATGATGGAATGAGTTACAATTCTGTGTTTGAAGTTTTCTTGGTTAGTATGCTCAATTATAATGAAAGATAAACATAATCCAGTGGACTTTCTATTTCACATGGGGATCTGAGTTCCTTTTATTTTGGTCTTCTCTAATTTATTTAGCCGATAAATAATCTTAAGTAAATAACTTGGTCAATGCTTCTACTTTGAACTTCTAAAATGCTGCATTTTTGTGCTAGAAGATCTCATTGTGGTTAGCTATACAACTCTTGATCTAAATTCTTTCTTCACAACTTGTTTCTTCAGGGATGATAGCGGCTCTAACCAATGAAAGCGCTACTAGCAAATCAGTATATTTTGCGCATTGCACATCAGAGATGATATTCATCACTCACCTCTTGGCTGAAGACCCAGAGAAGTTAGCTGGACCACTGCTAGCTGACACATATGTGACCCTATTGAAAGGTCGCAATGCATGGTATGGTCAGATGTTGGCCAAGGGTGAGATTAGTCTGGACATGGGCGATAGTATCAAGGGAAAAGGGACAATTCAGGTTTGCCTCCTTGTCGTACTTCTGAACCCTCTTACATACAGCTTAGGGTTTAGATCTTGTTGGTTTGCACCGGACATGCTGCCTTGTGCTCAATGCTCTTAAATTCCTTTCAGGGTGTCTCTGCTGTGCATGCATTTTATGAACTCCTAAGTCAACCCAGCTTAAGCGTTTTGGATCCTGAAGAACAGAAGCACGTTGCACCAGTTGAGCTGTGCCCCATTATGAAAACGCTTCACAAGATATTGATCAAAAGGTTGATAATTATTTAGTTTTTGATGCTTGTTCGAGTTGATGCATGCCTATCTGTTTCAGTTGACAAGATTATTCTGTCATCCATTTCTGTTCAGTGTGACAACTAGCCGTTTCTTTGTTAAAATTGTCTTACTTGGATATGCAGGGAACTTCGGACAAACGCAATCCTTCAAGCACTGAGAGATGAAACAATGAACGATCCTCGTGATCGGATCGAGCTGGCACAAAGCCATGCTTTCTACAGACCGTCGCTTCTTGGTCATGACCATTGATGCAACATCTTATATCGACCGTTGTAATGTTTAACTTTTTTCGAGTGTCAGAATTCAGTGCACTGTAAAGCTCTTATCGTTCAGGCAGTGGGTTTTGCATGAATTGCTTTGAATTACTTTGACAAAAGCTGGAGTACCAGGAAGTCGACTTGTTCTGAAGCAAATGTCAAATGTCCATTAAGCATGACGGGTTGAGTCGGGAGCTTGTGGGATGATAGTATCTAAGATAGAGCACGCCTATTTGGTGAGACACTCGAATTCAATAGCCATCCCTTCGGCATCTTCAAGTGGCATTTTGAGTATCATCGAACCTCATCAGCGTGATCAGATGAGCTTTCAGGAATCATTGTACCAATTGTGGCCAAAAGAAGAGACATCATCACATAATTGTGCATTGAGCACGAGATGTTAAGAAAATGTGTGGAAAGCATTATTGTTTTGAGATACATGTATTTTCATGTGTGTGTTCTCCGAATAGAAGGCTTTTCATACAATTCTTGGTTGTTAGGATGTGTTGATATTCAACTTGATTGTGTCGTTCAAAATCGTAGTAATCTTATTCTTGAACATCCAAAATAGGGGTGATCCATGTACCAACCTATGCTCGGATCTATACGTATCATTCTTTTTCTATAATTTTAGATGATACAATATTTTTTATTTTTATATTAATTGTCTGTATAAAGAAAAAATTATATAAAAGGATAACTAATGCAAATTTAAAAAAAGACTTTTTTTTTTAACATTTGGTGACTATCTATCTATACAGAAAAATCACATTAAATGTATAACACAAGGCAAAAGATTATTATAAGGAACTTGGATTTTACATTTTATGGGCCATCCATATACAAAAAAAATATTAGACGAATGTATAGCACAAGGCAAAAGATGTATAAACAAAATCAAATTTGTACATCTCCCAGACAGAAAAATTATGTAAAACATTGGATTCATAGCACCGATAATATAAGGATATGTCTCTCTTTTTATAGAGATAAAAGCATTGGATTCATAGCATAAGGTAACAGTGTAAAAAGAATACTTCATCATTTTATACATGTCTTCGACCTACGTATAAAGAAAACACATATAAATGAATAGAACAAGGCAAAAGGCTGTGCAAACATAGTCGACGTCATGTACTGCGTTGCGCGGTGTGGGCCGTCGCCCCCGCTTTGTGCGCCACTCGGATTGCTGACAGCCTCATGGCCATCCCCAATTATTCAGCACGTTTCTTGCGTCTCGTCGTCTGCTACGAGGACTTTGCCTGTGGGCGTGCCCGGGACTCGGGTCAGGTACTCTTGCGCGGTGCGGGAACATGTCCACCACCACTGCTGCCTCCGTTTCCTCCTCCTCCTCGCCGAGGTACGCCGCAGTGAACCGCCACTTCCCCTCGCTCCTGCCGTGATGTTTTGTGTGCTTTGATGTCTTCTCGAAATAAAGCTGAAATCTTTTCAGATTTAGAATTTTGAGACATCCGCAAGCAGGATAGTCCAATCCATTTCTTGATTTGGTTTTTCTTCTAATCTTTATGTATCTGTTTGAATTATAATCATGGAGAGCAGAGGAGATGAGGAGGAAAGTAGAGAAAATCTTGCTTTCTCTTCCTCTGTTCTGATGGAGAGGAGTGGTACGGAGAGAAAAAGTTGTCTTTTTTTTCTTTCTTTTGGTTTAGTTAAGAGGAGAGATGATGATGAGCTTTAGTAGGAGGTAAAAATGTTGGCCCTAATTGTTGTCGATTTTACAGTTATATTTTGACGTCACATAATCGTGAGCTCAAATAATCAGATTCTTTTGTTTTGTTTCTCTCCAAAACTTTCCCACTTTGGGAAGGAACAAAAAGTGCTCTTGGAGAGAATTGGATCTTCCCCTCTTCTTTCTGCTTCTTTTCGATTCCTTCCTACATGCTGTATCCAAAGCGCTCATCCCACAGGCCTGAGATTTCTGCTTGATATGAAAGTTATTATCATAGTTTGTTTGATCATGTAACTTCTGTTCCTAGAAAGATTAAAAAGAGGCACTGAACCTGAGATCTCAACTAGAAGAGGCTTCAGGAAATAAGATGTTCCCATGGTAAGCATTGTTGATCTGGTTAAAGTATCAACGCAAGTAATGGCAAGATTTGCATTACATACAAGACCAAGGTGAGGCTATGAGTTATAACCCTGCTTTGACACAACATAAGATGATTTGATGTCAAAGATGACAAAGAACAAAATCAAGATGATGTTTATTATGTAGAAGCATAATTGAGATTTGCCTTTGCTTTTTCGTAGCAGAAATTCCCTTGCTTCGAAAAAGAGAAATTCTCCCATCCATCTACCATGTTCTTGCAAGATATGATGATGCTTTCTTTGCTTGCGATCCTCCATTTATCCAGCAATAGGTTCAAAGAAAGATTTTTCTGATCATTTGGTTATAAATTATGAGATGATCAAACTTGATGTTTATCTATGAAGAAATCAGGATTCTAAAGGTCAAGATCAGAATCAAGATTGGATAACATCAATGAGGACTGGATCAGCCAGATATGATGATCCATATCATGGACTTGGAGTTTGTAATCCTTTTTGTTGGAAATTATGAAAAGATCATGTTTGATGTTTATTGTAGGAGGTTTTACTAGGAATAGGATCACAATCTGCTAGATTATGAGATTTGGACAGCGGATTGGAAACAGTGAATTGTAAAACAAGTTATGAAATAGATAATCTAAGGGGAAGATTACAACATTTCAGGAAAAAATACATTACTAGCATCCCAAAAACTATTTGTTGAAGAGCATGGCTTGTAAACAAGTTATGAAATAGATAATCTAAGGGGAAGATTACAACATTTCAGGAAAAAAAACATTACTAGCATCACAAAAACTATTTGTTGAAGAGCATGGCCTGTTCATGGTTTTAGTTCTTGCTTATATCTATCTAAATTTGTTAGTAACTGTAGCTTGGAGTTCTACTATATCTATGAGGGCCAGGATGAAGCAAGCAGTCTTTCATGTCTAATGAGGGATCCATTTTATACTATGAATTTTTTATGTCAGATGAGTCACAAAATTTTATAAGTGGAATGCATCCAACTTAATCTATACAATATTGTTAGTGGTTAATTTTTTAACTTATTCCATGTCACAATGGTGTCCAATTTAAAGTGGGAAGGCACTTTTTTAGAATTTGCAGAAAATCTTAATTGCCAAATATTTCCTAGTATGCAGTGACATGGCGTGCCAAGTCCATTGCTTGTTTTCTAGATTTACTCATGGGTGTTCGGAACAGCTTTTAATGTAGTTTTGTAAATATCATGTGGACTAGTTTTTGACATCCAATGAAAAAATTGTATTATCATTCGGTGCTTAAAATCTCCTCTGTTTTCATATTGAAAAATCACTAGTAAACTCTTTGCATTTTCTGATTGTCGAGGATTCAATCTCAAGACAATCTGGTACAAAACCCCTTTCATTATAACAGTCAATTATTTGTTTTATTTGGGGAAGCTTCTCAAACACTTGCATTTGCTTTATCGGTATTGTGATTCACAATCCGGGGGAAACCCTCCTTGTTGAGTCAAGAAACTAGACAAAAAGATTTAACCATTTTAGACTATGAATTCAAGAACGTAATAAAATGGCATCACTGAACAAGGAGGACAGCTTGTAACAATCAGTTTCTGTACATACTATCAGAAAATAGCATTAAAATAAGTGTATCTTGCAAAAGCTTGATCCTAGATTATGAACTTGTTCTCTCAAAACAGAAGAAGATATATTTGCTATGTTTACCCACATGATTAAACACTTCTTTGCATTCCTTTCCCAAATTCTGTGATCATTTATGAAATATCACCGGTCTGTATCTTGAAAGAACTCCATGACACGATAAGTCAGTTTGTCTATAAATTTCTTTTCCAATAAATTTATTTGGTTAAAAACTCCATTATCAAATTAACGAGAAACTCAAAATTTTTTTCATTGATCTTTCTTGTATAACCAAAGAAGCACCTTTAACTTGAATTTATTGTATTAAACAGGATCGATGAGCTTTTTGACCATCTCATTTTCATTTATCTGTTATGATTCATGATTATGTATAAATTTGCTTTGTGTTGTATATGAGGTCAGGAAGCTTTCACAGTGCCGATAAATTGGATCAAACCGAGCTCCTATTAGGGTCACTTTTGCTTAACCTCATCTGTTCATCGCGTATGTTGCTCTGTGTCTGTGTCCACCACATTAATTTGCTGATCTTTTCGAGTAAAGGCTGGATGGAAAGGTGGCTCTCGTGACCGGCGGGGCATCTGGTCTTGGGGAAGCCATTGCCAAGCTCTTCAGAAAACATGGTGCAAAGATATGTGTGGTCGATGTGCAAGATGCTGTCGGCCAGCAACTATGCGAGTTCTTGGGTGGTGATCCATATGCTTGCTTCTTCCACTGTGATGTCACCGTCGAAGATGATGTTCGCCGAGCTGTCGACTTCGCTGCCGAGAGATACGGCACCATCGACATCATGGTTAATAATGCTGGGATTACCGGCGAAAAGGTGGTGGACATCCGAAACGTCAATTTCGATGAATTCAAGAGGGTCTTCGACATCAACGTGAATGGCGTCTTCCTCGGGATGAAGCACGCGGCACGAGTCATGATTCCTCAAGGGAAGGGCTCCATCATCTCCCTCGGCAGTGTGGCATCGGTCATCGGAGGAATGGGTCCGCACGGGTACACCGGTTCCAAACATGCAGTGGTAGGTCTTACCAAGAATGTGGCCGGAGAGCTGGGGAAGCACGGGATCCGAGTGAATTGTGTGTCTCCATATGCAGTTCCGACGAAACTGTCGATGCCACATTTGCCGGAGTCCGAGAGGCAAGAAGAAGATGCAGTGGAGGGGTTTCTGACGTTTGTGCGCAGCTGTGCCAACTTGAAAGGCGTCGACCTGCTACGGAATGATGTGGCGGAGGCCGTGCTCTACTTGGCGAGCGACGAGGCCAAGTATGTGAGTGGGCTCAACCTGGTGGTGGATGGGGGATTCACTTGTGTTACCCACATTCTTAAACCATTCGAGTGAGGTAACTTAAGTGCCGAAACCTGAACTTGCCATCTGATGTAAATAAACGACTTCCCGAGTGTGGAAGAACAACCAGAGTGTGATTTCTAACTTAGATTTGCAAGACATGTTTGCCCGTTGTATTTTCTGTCGGAAAACTTTCTCATGTGCATATATCTAATGGTTGCAAGCAGTGGTCGCTTTTTCTTTTTCTTTCTCTTTTCTTATCTTTTCTTCTAACTCCCAATCTTTGAATTGTCTTGTGATGTTAAAAGCAAGCCATCGCAAGATTCTAAATGCCAATTCCATATCCAACAAATTACTCGAATTACCGGCAGAATGATCTAATCGTGCATAACAATCTTGATGTTTAAAGTTGAAAGGATCAAATATCGGATCATTCGTCGAATCGATATTTTTTATATCTAAATAAATAAATAAATATACTAAAATATAAAATATATGCATTTAAATATGTTACAAAATTAAGAACATTCAAATCCTTTTTATAATATTAGATTTGAGAGCAGATCCAAAAAAGAAAATTAGACAACCACATAATAACTACTTTAGAACAAGAAATCTATCAAAGGATTTTGAGGGTACTTTGATCCTTCCGGTGGAAGGTTCGGTTCGCGGTTTTCCGGTTTGATAACTGTACTTCAAATACTGGCATAGCTGAACTCACCATGAATTCAAAAGAGACATGCACCAGCAAGGAGTGTTTCTGATATATAGGCATCCGAGACAACCCAGAACAAGTAGCATATGAAGTAGACATCAAGCAATCGTATCACATAAGGAGTCTGCACCTTGTTATGGATCATCCTTCACTTGTTCTCTTCAAGCTTATGCCACGCCATGCAATCATGTTCTACTTTCATATCATAGCCATTAAAGTTGCCCTACACTAATTCGTGATGCAATCTACTCGGTCGCGTCAAATATCAAAAATTAACAAAGTTCTTCTCTTTCAAGCTCTCGATAGTTTCCTTGATGCTTGTTTCCAGAGGAATGTAGTCGAGGCCCAGACTCTTGTATTTTTCTTTGGAAATTTGGTATACAGGCACAAAGGGCTTGTCATCAGCGCACCTGCCAATAAGGTCAACTTAGAGATTGTAGGGGAAATTGCACACAAATTAAAAAAAATCTTTTGCAGAATTATTCCGTCAGCAATTAGTGACGTGTAAACAAGCAAGTCCAGACCAACAAGATGTGCATGTCAAGAAGAACAAAATCAAACATGGAGGGAAGGGCCATCACAAAATCAAAAAGATATGCCAGTGATACAGAATTTCATGTTCAACTTGCTTGGCACAGTACCAGATATCAACCATGAGATGAAGGTAGTGATTTTTCTCTTTGATCAAGAAAAAAAGGTAAGAACTACAAATTTCTTACACTATTAACTGAAGAACTTGAAAATGCTACACCACAAGATCTGTTCATCTAGTGTCCTGCTGTTGTTGGGCCTTTCTAAAATTGGGGTCTTCTCCATGTTTGCTAAATCCATCATCAAACTGGACTCGATACCACTATGTTTTTAAGGAACTCTAGGAGATACGACTCTATGCTAAACTTAGAATTGCACAAATGAAGATGAAGAGACAGTGAAGACAGATAGACAATAAATAAAGAAACATAGAAGTAATTGCATATCCATCGACCTAATCTCAAAAGTAGACAAACATACAGGGTCAAGTTACTGAGACCAAGAGGTGCACCAGGACAATTAATACAAAAACCTAAACGCTCTGAAAAGATTCCATACCTATGAGAAGCATGTAACTTGGAAGAATCTAGACATGATGAATATAATTCTATCATTAGTTCATGAGTCCTAGTCAACATGTGACAATTGAATCACATAAAAATAAGGACTGTAACTTACTTCTCAGGAAGTGGTAAAGCAGGATACAGTTCACGTATGATCTTCACAATGTCTGAAAAGTGAGAAACCCTTTCAGCAAGACAATATCTTCCTGATGCCGAGGGAAGTTCAAATGCCAAAATGTGTGCCTTGGCAACGTCTTGAACATTTACCCACCCAAAGGTTGCATTAAGAAATGTGGATGAACCTAATTACATCAAACAAGATAATTAAACTCATAGTTCTATAAAACACCATTTTCTAGAAAACAATAATTAAGATTAGAAAGAACTAAAATCATTCTAAAATGCATATCACAACCAAAGCAGTTTGGCAATCGGAATAAAAGCATCAGGCACTTAAAATACAAGAATAAAATGTTTTGATGTCATATTTTTTGGTTGACTAGTGAAAACTGAAGTCCATATTAACATGTTTTTCCCATGCCTGACAAAGCCATCAGGTCAACCCAAAATTTCCTGCTTCATGTGTCATGAGTGTTTACAAGATTCAGCTTCTAGCATTGCGTTACCTTACTAAGCTTGTCTTACAAAAAAAAATTGCAAAGATAAAAATTCATCACTAATCTATACATTCTTAGCAAGAAAAATATTTCATATCTATTCATTCATGAAAAAGCATAAATTGCTTGAACCTTAATAATGTTGACATGTAGCTAATATAATTTGGTATCAGAATATATATATATAATTTGGTATCATATGCAAATGATCTTTTAAAAGGTTAATAAATATGCATGAAGATCATAGTCACACAACTTAAGATTTTAACATGAAACTACCTGTTTAATTTATTTTCAAATCACATGAAGAATGCAATGAAATTATAATAATCACACAACTACTACATTTATGTTGCTTAGAATGAGAAGAGCAAGCCAGCAAACATACAGCAGTGGGAATGTTGAGATTTAAGATGACTTATTAATACAGTAAACTTAACAGTTAACATGGAATTCAGTACTCTTAACCAATTCATTAATGCAACTAAGGAGGAATAGACAGTTACAAAAACCAGCAATGGACTGAGAATTAAATCCTTGATGATGATAATCTTTGAATTAGAACAGATATTTTGCATATATATGCGTCTTAGAAGAATTTCACAGTATATGCACTGTCTAATTGATTAGGCCAAATAGGTATATTCCAGATGGATATATTGATATGGCAGCTGGAGTGAGAAATTACAATAATGCTAATGGCCAAATGACAAACTTGGAAAGATGCTATTGGGCAAATTACACACAAAGACCTCAACATCTATCTCCCAGAGCATGGAGGATTCACCTCATAACCAGCCATTAGTTATTTTCCATTATATCATGTGCAACATAAAATTTGCCCAGATACTGACAAACTTCATTAAATAATGGCACAAAAGAAAATAATATGTGAAACAAATCAAGCTTCATACCATTTATTAAGTTCAGGATTAAAGCAGAACTTGTGTTAAGTGTTGACTGCAGAAGAGGGCCTACGACCATTCCTGGGTTTATTGTGACAATATCTATAGCATTCTCCTTGGCAAATTTCCAAGCAGCCTCCTCTGCCAAAGTCTTCGAGAGCACGTACCATTGCTGATGTAATATGAGACATCTTAGAAAAACATGTATAATAAAAAAATCAATAAAGACATCTATGAAGGAACCAAAACAATAACTTATAAGTCATAATGTCCCAACATTTTGGATTGGTTGCATGAATCTTTTCCCATCATCAAACAAATAATAATAACAATAAATATAATTGTAAATAAATTGACTAATAATAATGAAATGAGAACTACCAAATAAAAAAAAATTAATATTGCTAATTATGATAATTACAGTCAAAAATAATCATTACTGGAAAAAGTTGTATTCCGGGTTTCCTATTGTCACGTCATTAAACACACCATATTATACTAATCAAAGTTTTAGTACTAAATTCGAGGATGCATTAGACAGCATATGAAGAGTAATAAAAAATCTGTTTAACATAGTAAACCTTTGCACTGTGGCCCTGAGTAGCATCAGTGTTACAGCACCATGGTTCATTATATTTTGTTTCATTTTCTTTCCATCCATACCCTTTCAAGGTAACCCACAGCCATAACCCAGCTATTACAAAGCTGAAACAGTACTGCTTAACTGCTGGAACTGCAGCAATTTAGTACTGTGAGATGGTACTGCTGCAATAGTGGAACAGAATCGGCAGAACACTGCTATGCATAGAGTGTTTGAGGCATTCATGCATGCCATACAATCATCCAAATAACATGGATTGATGTGATTGTCGAGCTGTACATTGACTTTCAAGCTGATGCCAATCAATTAGATTGGCACTTGAATGACTAGTGCAGCTTCCTTGATTAAATTTTCACATATCAATCTCATATTGCCTATGGAAATAAAATCTCAGCCCTGGAGATATCAAACATTTTCCTAAGACCAGTTTGAGACTGCACCATAGTATTTTCAGCTTAGTCAGCACAGGCATGACGATTAGGCTTCAGTTACCATATCTCAACTAGTACTGCCTCATAAACTTTTGCCAGCACGGTTTTCCATCATCCAGTTGACCGCATATTATACTTGGAAGGTCTGTACAACCCTCCGTCACAAACTATACATAATTACCGAGTAAAAATATTTGGTGTATTGCAAGGGCAAGATAGAAAGATTATTTGAACACAGGGAACTTTTGGCATCAAACTAGCATATTTGTGAAGGTCATTGGCATGAGATAGCGTGTCTTCTTTTATAGAATAATGTAGAGAGCCCTGATGAGGATAATAGAGATTAAAATCTATATCATGGATGACAGTGAAAATGACAATACAACAGCTGTAAAGGATTATTAAGTGCATATTATCAGATACCTCATCCCGCTTGCAGACCTCAGGATCTGAGAACCATGTCTCATCAACTACCACATCAGGATTCTTTGGTTTATCATTGTATACAACAGCAGCCAACGATGATGTAACAACAACCCTTTTCACAGAAAATTTCTTACAGGAAGCCAAAACATTAAGTGTCCCTTTCACCGCTGGTTCAATTATGTCAGCCTGAGTTTAGAGTACATAAACCAAATCAAGAATCATGCATCATATGGTCAGATATGATAAAAAACAGAAAAATGGAAACATAAAAGGCATCCAATGTCTTGTGGATATGCCTCGTCTAACAGCAGATGTTCTCCAACTGTATTGTATTATGTATTTGTCGATTTGAGTATTGGGTAGTTAAAAAATATATATAATTTTAGTTTGTGTTGTTCATATGAGAATATTGAGATGGATATATGGAGTTATTAGAAAAGATATGAAAAAAAATATTTTTTTTGTGAACAATTAGACATCATTTCAATAGAGGATAATATGAAAATGAATCATTTAAGATGGTATAAATATATGCTAAGCAAACCTACAGATATGATAGTTACAAGGGATAAAATAATTACTATTAATGATACAATGAGAGATAGAGTAATACCTAAAAAGGTCTTTTTGAAACAATAAAAAAAGTTTTAAATATTGAATACTCCTAACTCATATGACTATTTACATATCTTAATGGACACAAAAGATTTATGTAATCAACTCCAAATAGTTGGGACTTTACGGTTTTATTATTGTTGTATAGAGAATCAACGAATATTCATTTTGGTGAATGACTTCTGGTCTTATGGACTTGTAGTTACCAGTACCAGCCATTCTAATGGGAACTTAACATATTAGTAGTATGAAAACATTCTTTCCTAAATCCTCTTATGAGCTCAAAGGGCAAAAAAAATAGTATTGAGAAATTACATTTTACATAGAGATAATTACCATCCACACAATTTACATAGAAGCAATTTAAAACAGTTCAATAAAATGGATTGTGAAGGGCCACATAGTGACTCTCATGCTTTATGCCATTACGGCGTCAACTACCGGATGTTGTATTAGCATTTCACCTAGACAGTAGCCATTAAACATACTGAAAAGAGGGACAAAAAATAAAAGGGGTCTTCTAAAACCTTTGGAACTTCCATAAAATGCAGGATTTTGCATTCAAAAAATAAAATGAATGGACGTGATTAGATATTTGTAAGGATAGACTCTTAAATTAAATAAACTTATCAAAAATTAATACAAATGGTAACACATATACATTAGCTTAGTCAGTAGAGATCATAAATGTAAACCTGAGGATCTGCAGCTACAAAGTGAAAAGGAGATGCAGTGTGGAAAACACCATCACAACCGTCAACCACAGCATCAAAGGATCCCTCATCTAATAAGTTGGCTTTAAAAAAAAGCAGTCTCTCAGAGGCTCCTTCCAGAGCACGCAAGTGTTCAGTTTTCTTTGGATCAGCTGATAAGAATGATGAAAAACATTAATAAGAAAAAATACAAACACAATCTTATATCAACATGCAATTCATATATTAAGAGTTTTAGCTGCACTGCATTAAGACTAAGAGAAGATCAAATTGCAATCAAGCAAATCTAATTATTTTCCTGCTGACAACATCTGTTTAAAAAATATGCTTTAAAGAAATGCAAAGGAAAATAAAGTAACAGTTGAACTATGAAGCAAAGAAGTAGCGAGGCAATTTTAGGTGCATCAACACATTGAACAAGAAACTACTCCATGGTCATTATTCTCATCCATGCAAATGTATTAGCTGAAAGAAATGATAAACATGGTCTCTAAAGCCCAATTGGCATATTCAGAATTGCAATATTTTTCTATCATAATGATCAGCTGAATGATAATTGGCCACAATCATCAGCATGGTTTCCTAAACTTGCCAATATCAACATACTTTCAAACAAAAAAACAATTTGAGTATGCCCCAAAAGGAGTTTCATATTTGCATAAATCCCATGTCAAAGTCTTACTATGCAACCCTTTGTAACAATTTTGCATGCCTTTTTAGTGCATCATTGCAAGTAGAAACTCACAAGGTTGACATATGCTCCCACCAAGGGTATTTTCCCAGCAAATACAACAACTTCACAAGTTTGCATGCAATTCTAGGTTTATAATTATAGTGTGTCTATGTGCAAACAAGCACATAGAGAAATACCCTTGAGAGATTTAATGGCCAACTTGATTTTCAGTGTTAATTTAAATGTTATGATCAATGTTCTAAAAGTGTAGTTCTACTAGTGCAGTTGACTTGAGGTGTTGCAAATCGCTATGTATTACACAAACACATCTGTGGGGCACATTAAAATATAAAAACATAATGTTAGTGCAAAAATTACAAATATACAAAATTAAGCTTAGATAATAAATGGGCATATATTTGTTACAACCAAACCTATAACGTATCGAATAAGATTTGTACTCATCCAAAGAGCTAATTGAAATGGGTAAAGGTACTGCTTTCCACATTTGTGGTACAAACACACAGCTGCAATGGGTTTTGCAGTTGCATATGTTGTTGCGAATTTGCAAATACAATGTTATATACTGAGGTCAGCTAGTCCTTGTCTGGTACTGCTATATATGTATATGCAGATGCAGATCATAGGGTCTCATAGGAGACCACATAGAACACTTTTCGAAACATATCCAACTTTACCCAAATAGGATGTCGGATATGTTACCACAATTGAATCAAATGATTCATAATGGTAATACAAGGCAAAAACCATAATCACATAACATATCACAAAAATTGTCATGATTTTGTTGCAACCTCCACATTCCAGCTCTCCCACTTTATTCAAATGTACCCAAATCTCACACATAAATTGAATCTTTTTTCTTTATTTAACCTAATCTTCAAAGTTCCTCGTCCTAGTTTATTTGAGTTCTTGTTCTCTTTTTGTGATTCAATTCAACTCTTCTTGGCCATGTCGAGCATGATCAAGCTTGACCCCTTCAGTTTACATAACATTTTAGTTGGTCAACTAGTTGATTACGCCTTATCAATCGGTTCATGGATGACTATGTTGCAACCTATACTGTTGTCAGTTGAGGGTTCAACAATCAAACATCTCAAGGATATGTTGAGGATATTAAATCCAATGATCTCAAGAGGACTCTATGGGGCCGGCCAACAAATGCACGAGCTGATCACAAGCATAATATAACTTCCCCATCACTTCACAGTTCGCACTGACGCAGTCGCCATGTGCATTTTTGCAGGATCTGAAAACATGGTGAACGAAAACGGCGTCCGATGAGATGGATCTCACCAGCGTCTCGGACGGAGGCGCGGACGGTGTAGCCGCGCTGGAGGAGGAGCTTCACCAGCCACGAGGCGATGTAGCCTGACGCGCCCGTCACGCACACCACCTTCCCGCTGCCGCTGCCGCTGCCGCCGGTCATCGTGACTCCCGCGTGGGTCTTTGCTCGATCGGTGGCTCTTCTGAATGGGAGGGCGGTGAGCGATTGGAGTGGATAATCGAGGTCGGTCGGCGTAGCATTAGAATTGGGTGGCAGGGCGGAACATTTTACCCGACGGCAACCTCACCGCTGCAATCATTGCCAAACGCTGTGCAAAAGTACGTAAGAAGTCTTTTTTATTTATTTTTAATATTCACAATAAAAATGTCTTAAATCATCAAAACGTCTCCATAAATAAATAAATATTATAGACTATTTTATCCAAAAAAACAAAAACATTTTATGAGCTTAAAGTTTCATAAATTTTACTTAAAAACCATCACATTTAAAAACAAAAATACATAATACTTACACGCAGATTCAAACATAAAACTTACATACAATAAATAATATACTAAATAACTCTAATTTTTATAATACAAAAGGAAATACTAAATCAGTTCACTTAATAATTAAAATTGTCAATTTAGATTTAAATAAAATATTTAAATAATAATAATAATAATAATAATAATAATAATAATATGATAAAGTATTTATATAGTGAAAGTTTGGGATCAATTTGATATACTTTATTTATAGTGTTACACTCCTAAATAAAGATGATATTTTACCAAATTGAACTATAAAAAGTCCTTAAAATAAACAAAATTAGGAAAACCAACTGATTAGTTATTTATATAATATTAAGGTCAGCTGAATAAACTTTACGGTTTTACACTTAGACTTGATTATGCAATCAAATGTAACAATATGTATGCAATATCATAAAATTTATCCAACTCATTTCAATAGTGATTCTATATATTTTTCTATTTTAGGTCATTATAATAGGTTTTTGAGCAAATTTTGACATGCTTTTATATTGATTTCACAAATCGAGTACAAGAAATTCATTTATATGTGTAACACCATAAAGTTTATCCGCATCATATCAATCTTTTAATATAGTAAATAGATATAATCAAGACTGCGATTATTGTATATGATCTTTTAAGTCATTATGGCAGATTCTTGCTCGATTAATCCCATAAATCACCTAATAATCCTTAATACAACATTAAAATTACTGGTTATAGGTGCCCAGCAAACCAATCACGTGAGTGATGACACGTGTGACTTGATACAGAATCTTTTTACTTATTATATTTTGGCGTATATCACTTTATAACTATTGCATAAATGCATATATATACTGTGATGTCCTTGGATTTGTACAATGGGAATCGGATCGTGATGAGATCATGATAATGAGATCGATTCACCTTTAAACACATATCATAAATAATCTCGGTCATAGGTTACTCGAGAGGGACATCGTGATAACTAGGATAGATTGTGTCTCAGATACCCGTCCATATGATGAATGCGGTTGATCTCATAGTTGCTTTCGTGTAGGGACACTAGGGATCTGATAAGTGCTCTCATGGAGAATGAGTTCATTGATTGATCCGCTTACGGAATCTTTGGATGGTTGATGATGCCTTATTGTTAGACAAATGATTCCGTAGTCCTAGTGGTGTATCGGTCCTTAGACTTGAGACACCAAGGATGTATCTGTATGAGTGCTCCACTCTTTGATACCGGACTTATAGGTTTTGGTTTGTCGGATCTAGTAATGCAATTTGGTCATTGGGAGTGGTAGTCGACCTTACGAGAGGGCTATTGAGTGTCGATAGAGGATCATCCACTCGGCGTCATGAGAGGAATATCCCATGTGTTCTTGCTCGAGACAAATCCCCGGCCGGGTCATTCGGGTCGAGAGAGAAAGAGTTCTTGGGAGAATCCGATTAGAGCGAGACTTCGAGTAGAAACCGTATGGGTCCGACAACACCATGCTCGATATATCGGTCTCCGGGATATTAGATGGATGAGGGACTATAGGTACATGGTGGCGAGGACGAGACAGGTCCAATGGATTTGATTCCCCAGATCGATGGGGACTACGGTAGTGAGTGGCCTAGCACGTCCGTAGTCGATGAGTCGAGTGAATTATTACGAGATAATAATTCACCGAAGTTAGAAGGAGTTCTGACAGGTATGACTCACGGTGACTCGATATTGGGCCTAGAGGGTCACACACATATGGTAGGCATTGCGATGAGTAGAGGTTCAGATATGAGATATCCGACGGAGCCCTTGTCTTATTGGATGCAGATCCAATACCCACTAGGGAAAGACCCATTAGGGTTTGACACGGGATCTCTATAAATAGGAGGGATTCACGACCTCATAGGCTAGAGTCTTTGCTTGCCCTTCCTATTCTCCTCTCCCTCTCCACCTTAGAGGCCTAGAGTTTTTTGAGGAGGGTCGCCGCAACCCAACCTGTGCGTGTGGATCACCGCTAGAGAGAAGGACGCTTGACCTCCTTCACCCTCTCCTAAGGATCTGCAAGGAAACAGGGATATCACGATCTCCCTAGGTAACACAATCTCTATAATGATTTTTTGTGTTTTTTGAATTTTTGCGCACCAATCTTATGACGACGACCGAACATCTTTTTTGGGAATCGGGGATTTTTGTTTTCTTGTTCTTCCGCAGCGATATGATGTCGCCCCATGATTTTCCAACGGTGGTATCGAGCCGGGTTGTTCGTGCGAATGATTGGTTTTGAACTGCGTGTGTTGTGTTTAGGAAGAATATTGACGTCAAAATCGTTGGCCTAAAAGCGAGGAAGGGCGACAACAGTTCGCGCCCTCGATCCGACCGATGCGCAACCACCGGCGGCAAGAAGAAATAAATGCAACCGAACACCTACCTTGTAGCATCGATCGATGCGCATAAGCGCTATCGTCGTAAAGAAATGCGGTGATCCGCTTATGCTGTTTTTTGCCGTGAGAATGGGCGGCCCCATGGGTAAAGGTGCACGTGGACCATTGACCCGTGGGCGGAAGCGCCATGGGCAAAGAAGATAATTTGAGGCACCGCCATGGTGGCCGGTGCTTGTGGCCGCCGCTTCTCCCATCGCAAAAACCCAGGGCGGTCGCTAGGTGAGGCAAAGACCGGGCGAGGAAGGAGCCGACTGGCGAGAACCATTCAGGAGGCTGGCGGGCGCCGGCGGTTCCCACGCTGCAGCGGCCTCCAATGGCGTCCGCGCCCTTGCAGGGCAACCCGCCCTCGCCCCAGCCGCCGCCGCCGGTGGTGGCGGGCGGCAAGAAGGAGGGAATTAGGATTTTGGGCAAAAGGATAGTTTTGCCCCGTGAGAATTTGAGAAATTTCAGTTTACGTCTTTTGTCCAAATTATGAAAATACCCTTAGGAATTGAGAAATTTCCTACATGTCCCGATTTGAGAAAAATATTAATTAATTAAAAAAAGTTTAGTTGATTATTATTTTTATTATTATCTAGTAGTCCTACATGATGATGATTATTTATACATGTGATGTATGATGTGTGGGACGGATGATCATGGACCGTGTGATGTGTGTACTTGTGATTATTATTATTGAGGTCAGTGAATCTCCATTATATTTTCGTTTATTATCGGGCCTGCGTGCCTATGATTAAGTTGTAATCACATGAGGAGGCTTGGCGGGGAGCGTGGATCGATAAGCGGGACCCACGAGGCGGACGATCGTGATGCATGAAGATGCATCAAGATGTCGACAGAACCGATGAGGGCGAGATGGACGATCCACAAAGGGCATGGAGATGCACCGTTGCACACATAGATCTTGATGTGAGTGATTAGGCCCATCGCTCGGGCCTAATCATATTAGGTTGTGGTCCATGATCATCCGATGTGATTGCTTATACACATACTAGATATGTATATATATTTGCATGCGATGTAGATATATATTAAATATGTATATGTGTGACATGTCATATTAGGAGACCAAATTATAGAAACATCTCTCGATAATATTAAGTCGAGAAAGCGTGAGGCAATTAAATTGACCCCGTGGCCTTCCATCGTTATGAGTAGGAACCGATTCAGGTGCGAGGTTGAGTTGGTCGAGTCCCTCGAGACTCACCTATATCGTGATTCGCTATCTTGCTTACGACATAGAGATGTCACCGGTGACACGAGGACTTGGTATGCTTGGTCGAGTCCCTCGAGGGTATATCATCAAATCGGTTTCATCTTGTAACGGAAGGTGTTGACTTAAGCGAAAGCATCATGGTTGGTCGAGTCCCTCGAGGCCATGGTGATTGGAGGCGAGCAGGGGCGGGGAATCACAAGGAGTTGTGATCGGCAAGAGTTGCCTACCTTTTTTAGGCTTTAGTGTGATTGGTCGAGTCCCTCGAGGTTACACTAAGACGCCGATTGGATCCCCGATCCCCACTAGAAGTTCTTTGGAGACTTCCGTTTCACGTCTTTGAGGGTGTCGCGTGACTTCGTTAGTAAAATAGTGGGAGCATATTAAGATAGAAGTTCATATCTTGATAGTTTATTTCTTGCAAAATCTACATGTTATTCATTTTACGCTACATCTTTATTTTTGAGAAAATGTCGCTTTCAAATCCCTTACGTGGCATACTTGATGTCAACCGCCTTCTTGGTCCAAATTATACGGATTGGCTCGTAACTTGAGAATTGTTATCACGGTGGAGAAAATCGTATGCGTCATTGATACAATGATGCCTCACGCCGAAGAAGGGGCAAGCGAGGATGAGATCGCCGCCACGTGAAGTACATTGATGACTCCACTCTTGCTTTCAGTGCTATATGTTAGGCTCTATGACTCCGAGTTCTGAGACAACATGAAAAAAGATGGATGTCGGATCCATTCTCCTACATGTCCGCAAAATTGTTTGAGGAGCGAGGGGAAGGACTCAACGATATGAGATATCCAAGAGCCTTTTCCGCGCTTTAGGATGGTGAGGGGGACAGGTTCAGAACCATGTCCTAAAGATGATTGAGTGGATAGAGAAACTCACAGGTCTAGGAATGGTCCTAGAGAATAACTTGTGTATGGACATTGTGCTTGAGTCCCTACCAGATTCCTTTTCACAGTTCATAATGAATTTTAATATGAACAAGCTTGAGGGTGACTCTCCCAGAGCTCATCAATATGTTGAGGGAGGAGAGACTATTAAGAAAGAGAAGTTGGGTTTCTACTTTGGTGAGACCGAAAAGAAAAGGAAAGCAGAAAAAGTCCCTCAAGAAGGGAAAGGGCAAGGGCAAACAAGGTAAAAGCAAAGGTTGCTAAGAAAGACCCAAAGAAAGGACAAAGGCCGAGTGCTTCCTGTGGTAAAGATGGGCATTGGAAGAGAAAACTGCAAAGAGTACCTTGAGAAGAAGGGCTAAACAAAAGCTTGATGAAGCTTCAGGTACATTCATGATCGTCTCTATTTGTGGGACTCTTATGATAACACATGGGTATTGGATACTGGTAGTGCTTATCATATATGCAATTCGTTGCAGGGTTCGGCAAGGCCTAGGAGACTACAGAGAGGCGAGATGGACCTCAAGATGGGTAATGGAGCAAAAGTTCTTTGTATTAGTTTGTTGGCAGGTCACCCTACATCTGCCTAGTGGAGCTTTTATTGCATTAGATGCATGTTATTTTGTTCATTCTATTATCAAAAACATTATCTGCATTTCATGTTTAACAATTAGTGGATATAAATTTGTTTTTGAGAACAATGGTTGTTCGATATTATTAGATGATAAGATCATCACGAAAGGAACATTGTATAATGGTTTATTTATGTTAGACACCACTCCACATATCATGAATGTAAATATGTCTAAAAGGAAACGAGATGAGTTGAACAGTGCATACCTATGGCATTGTAGGCTAGGTCACATCCATGAAAGAAGGATTCAAAAGTTACAAAATGATGGATATCTAGATCCATTCGACTATGTGTCATATACAACTTGTGAGCCTTGCATTCGTGAAAAACTGACCAAATCTCCATTTAGTAGAACTGGAGAGAGAGCCAATGAGTTGTTGGAACTCATACATAGTGATGTATGTGGACCCATGTCAACTCATGCCATTGGAGGTTACTCCTACTTCATTACATTTACTGACGATTTCTCAAGGTATGGATATGTGTACTTAATGAAGTACAATTCTGAGGCATTTGAGAAATTCTGAGAGTATAAGAATGAGGTGGAGAACCCGGTGGAAAGAGTATCAAAACTCTTGATCGGTCGAGGAGGTGAATACTTAAGTACGAGTTTGCTCGGTTCCTCAAGGACCATGGGATATTATCCCAATGGACACCTCCTTATACATCTCAGCTCAATGGTGTCTCGAAAAGGAGAAATCGTACATTATTAGATATGGTACGGTCCATGATGAGTTTCTCACTGACCTACCCATCTCATTTTGGGGATATGCCCTAGAAACCACAACTTACCTTACGAACGAGTTCCAACTAAGTCGGTAGTGTCTACACCATATGAGATATGGAAAAGAAAGAAGCCCGATCTTAAGGTTGTTAAGATCCGGGCCTGCCTACCCATGTTAGAAGACACAACCCCGATAAGTTAGAATCAAGGACGAGCGATGCAAATTTGTGGGATACCCCAAGGAAACTTGTGGGTATTATTTCTATCATCTCGAGGACCAAAAGGTCTTTGTAGAAAGAGAAGCAGTGTTCCTTGAGAAGGAACACATTCTTGACGGAGACAGTGGGAGAATGATAGAATTGAGCGAGGTTGGAGAACCAAGCTCAAGCACCACTCTGGCCAGAGTCCGTTCGGTACCTAATACACAAGTATCAACTTTACGCAGTCCGATAGAGTATCCCATCCTCCCCGAGATATGTGGGACATATTAGAGCAGAGAGGATGTAGAGGATATTGATCCTCAGACCCACGAGGGAGACTATTATGAGTATAGACTAAGGGAAGTGGAAAGAAGCCATGAATTCGAGATGGATTCTATGTACTCCAATAAGGTTTTGGAACCTAGTTGATGCCCGGAAGGTATTGTACCCATCGGTTGCAAGTGGATCTTTAAGAAAAAGATCGGAGTAGATGGAAAGGTAGAGACCTATAAAGCAAGGCTAGTGGCTAAGGGGTATCGCCAAAGGCAAGGTGTTGACTACGATGAAACTTTCTCACCCGTAGCAATGCTAAAATCCATCAGAATTCTATTGGCTATTGCAGCACACTATGATTATGAGATCTGGCATATGGATGTGAAAATCACATTCCTCAACGGGAACCTCGAGGAGGAGGTGTATATGATGCAACCTGAGGGATTCGTGTCCAAGAATTGCCCAGATAAGGTGTGTAGGTTGTTTAGATCCATTTATGGACTAAAGCAAGCTTCCCGAAGTTGGAACATAAGATTTGATGAGGCAATCAGATCTTATGACTTCGTTAAGAACGAAGATGAGCCTTGTGTATACAGAAAGGTAAGTGGGAGCGCTATCACCTTTTTGGTGTTATATGTGGATGACATCCTCATCATTGGGAATGACATAGGAATGCTATCCACAGTAAAGGCTTGGTTATCTAGATACTTCTTCATGAAGGACTTAGGGGAAGCATCTTATATCTTGGGGATTAGAATCTATAGAGATAGATCCAAGATGATGCTTGGCTTGTCCCAGTCCAGGTACATAGAAACTATTGTCAAAAGGTTTGGCATGGAAAATTCCAAGAGAGGTCTCATCTGATGAGACATGGGATATCGCTTTTCGAAGTATGTCTCCAAAGACTTGAAGGAAGAAAGGGGCGAACATGGATATGATACCTTATGCCTCAGCAATAGGGTCTATCATGTATGCCATGCTATGTACTAGGCTTGATATAGCGCATGTTCCGAAAGTGTCACGAAAGGTATGTAGCGGATCCGGACTTGGAGCACCTTTGGAAAGTAGTAAAGTGTATCCTTAAGTACTTGAGAAGGACTAAGGATCTTTTACTAGTATATGAAGGTAATAGCCTTAAGGTTGAAGGCTATCTTTGACTTTCAAGTTTTCAGTCGATGTTGATGATAGCAAGTCGAATTCGGGTATGTGTACACCTTGAATGGAGGAGCAAAGGTGTCTTTGGAAGAGTTCCAAGCAAGATACCACTGTTGACTTCGACCACGAGATGAGTACATTCTTTGCATCGGATGCAGCAAAGGAGAGAGTCTGGTGAAGAAGTTCATCACAGATTTGGGAGTCGATACAGATAGCGACAAGTCGACTTCCTTGTATTGCGACAACTATGGGGTGATTACTCAAATAAGGGAACCCGGGTCTCATGAAGTGTTTCGAGGAGGTTCGGCTTATAAGAAAGATCGTAACTTGAGGAGATGTAGCAAGTGGAAAGAGTTCCATCCGAAGATAACATTGAAGATCCACCGACAAAGCCGTTGTCTGCATTGTCTTTTGAGCGTCCACGAGGGGTCTGATGGGGATTAGACACATAGGTGATTGGCTTTAGGTCAAGTGGGAGATTGCTAGTCATAGGTGCCCAACAAGCCAATCACGTGAGTGATTGCACGTGTGACTTGATACAGAATCTTTTTGCTTATTATATTTTGGCGTATATCACTTTATAATTATTGCATAAATGCATATATATATATATATATATATTGTGATGTCCTTGGATTTGTGCAATGGGAATCGGATCGTGATGAGATCACGATAATGAGATCGATTCACCTTTAAAACACATATCCTAAATAATCCCGATCATAGGTTACTCGAGAGGACATCGTGATAACCGGATAGATTGGTGTCTTTGTATACGTCCATATGATGGATGCGGTGGTCTCATAGCTGCTTTCGTGTAGGGACACTAGGGATCTGAGACAGTGCTCATTGGAGAATGAGTTCATTTGATTGATCCGCTTACTACGGAATCTTTGGATGGTTGATGATGCCTTATTGTTAAAATGATTCCGTAGTCCTAGTGGTGTATCCGGTCCTTAGACTTGAGACACCAAGGATATCTGTATGAGTGCTCCACTCTTTGATACGGACTTATAGGTTTGGTTGTCCCAGATCTAGTCATTGGTCATTGGGAGTGGTAGTCGATCTTACGAGGGCTATTGAGTGTCGATAGAGGATCATCCACTCTGGCGTCATGAGAGAAATATCCCATGTGTTCTTGCTCGAGAAATCCCACGGCGGGGTCATTCGGGTTGAGAGAGAAAGAGTTCTCGGGGGAGAATCCGATTAGAGCGAGACTTCGAGTAGAAACCGTATGGGTCCGACAACACCATGCTCTTTCGATATCTCGGTCTCGGGATATTAGATGGATGAGGGACTATAGGTACATGGTAGCGAGGAATGACAGTCCAATGGATTTGATTCCCCTGTATCGTCCGGGGACTATGGCATAATGGCCTCAAAACGCGTCTGTAGTCGATGAGTCGAGTGAAATATTACGAGATAATAATTCACTTTGAGTTAGAAGGAGTTCTAACGGTATGACTCACGGCACTCGATATTGGGCCTAGAGGGTCACACACATATGGTAGGCATTGATGATGAGTAGAGGTTGGACATGAGATATCCGATGGAGCCCTTGTCTTATTGGATGCAGATCAATACCCACTAGGGAAGGACCCATTGGGTTTGACACGCAGGATCTCTATAAATAGGAGGGATTCACGACCTTATAGGCTAGAGTCTTTGCTTGCCCTTCCTATTCTCCTCTCCCTCTCCACCTCGAGTCCTCGGTTTTTTGAGGAGGGTCGCCTGCAACCCTTTGTGTGGATCATCGCTAGAGAGGAGGACGCTTGACCTCCTTCACCATCTCCTAAGGATCTGCAAGGAAAATGGGGATATCTGATCTCCCTAGGTAACATAATCTCTATCAGATTTTGTGTTTCATGGATTTTTTAGACCAATCTTCGCATCTGATTTAGACTAACATCTTTTTGGGAATCGGGGATTTTTGTTTTCTTGTTCTTCCGCTGCGTATATGATGTCGCCCCCATGATTTCCCAACATAAATTACATATATATACACAATTATATATATTCGTTTTATACATATTATTATTCTTATTTTATTGATGAACACATAACTACGTATAAAAAATAAAAGGTATCCTCGGAATATGTTTAGTGACGGTGACGGGTTAATTATATAATCCTATTAGTATCATTATCATTATACTTAAAAAAATTATATTAGAAATTATATAGTTTTAAAAATAAAATAAATAACTCTATTTTTCCGAACATCATCATTTTTGAAAAACATAATACCCGACACCAAATGTTAAATCAATATTAAAGTGATTGATAAAATGATAATTTTAATATTCTTTTGACTTTATTAAAAAAAAATCTTAATATCTCACGTATTAGAAACAGAAAAAAAAAATTAAAATTATATTTTTATCGATCATCTTCATGTTGATCCAACACATGATATCATTTGTTATGTTTTCCATTAACGAAGCTAATGACTTTTAAGATAAATAAGATTATTTATTTTACTTTTAAAAATATAAGGATCATAATACAAATATTTTAAATATAAGGGTCACAACATGTAATGTTAATAGGGCGAGAGAGTAATATATAATTAGCCCGATGATAAAAAAAAAATTATTGAATTGATGATAATCTATATAATGATGTCAAATATAAAGATTTTATAAATTAGCTTTCTGACGAGTCTTACACATGACAAATTAGTGTTATATTGGATTTACGATTTTTTGTTTTGAATCGATTGGAATAGCTTATTTGACAAAACAATTGGTTTTGTTTGGGATTTGAAAAAAACATCAAAGGATTGAGGTTTTTATACTTTTGTTATTTTAGGTAAGATAATCTCAGGTGAATATATTTTAAGAAAAATTGGCTAGAAATGAAATGTTTGACGGAGACGAAATATATTTTATGATGCATGATATATTATATAAAATAAATAATAAGTAAAGTTGTAACGTAAGCCCGTCTAGCTCAGTCGGTAGAGCGCAAGGCTCTTAACCTTGTGGTCGTGGGTTCGAGCCCCACGGTGGGCGTTTGAGTTTGATCCATAATTTAATATTGTAAATAGATATAATAAAGACAACCATTATTGCATATGATTTTTTAAGTCATTATGGTAAATTCTTACTCGATTAATCCCACAAATCACCTAATAATCCTTAATGCAAAATCGAAATTACATATTTATACATAATTATATATATTCGTTTTATACATATTATTATTCTTATTTTGTTGATATACACATAACAACACATAAAAAAATAAAAATATATTTAGTGATGGTAAGGGACTAATTACGTAATCCTATTAGTATCACAATACTTATACTTAAAATTTTGATATTAAAAATATTATAATTTAAAAAATAAATAAAAATATTAAGCGACCAACGCAAAAATAATGGATAAAAAAATAATTTTAATATTTTTTTTAATTTTATCAAATAATAATAATTTTAATATCTCACGAAATGAAAAAGATATTAAAATTCTCTTTTTATCCATCATCTTTATGTCGTTCAACATATAATATCATATTTTATTTTTTTGTTAACAAAGCTAATGACTTTGAAACAAATAAGATTATTTGTTTCACTTTTAGAAATATAAGGATCATAATATAAATATTTTAAATATAAGGATCATAATATATAATATTAATAGATTCCTAGAGGATAATATATAATTAGCTCGATAATAAAAAAATTATTGAATTGATGATACTCTATATAATGATGTAAAATACAAAGATTTTATGAATTAGCTTTCAGACAAGTATTAGGTTGACATGATAAATTAGTGTTCTATTAGATTTATGATTTTTATTTTGAATCAATTGGAATAATTTATTTGACAAAACAATTGGTTTTGTTTGGGATTTGAAACAAACATCAAAGGATTGAGGTTTTTATACTTTTGTTATTTTAGATAAGATAATCTCAGGTGAATATATTTTAAGAAAAATTGGCTAATAGAGGCAGTGGAAACATATTTTAGGTTGCATGATATCTCATATATAAAAGAAAAAAAAGTACGGTTGTAGTGAAAGCCCGTCTAGCTCAGTTGGTAGAGCGCAAGGCTCTTAACCTTGTGGTCGTGGGTTCGAGCCCCACGGTGGGCGTTTAAGTTTTCTTAATTTGTTGTTTTTTTTGGAATTGATTAATACATAAATCCGACGGCAGAGATACGTTATTGATTAGTCCTTCAACCGGGTAACAAATCCGACGGTAGAGGGCGAGACCCGCAGCATTCTTCGTGTATTTTCCTGTGTCATACCCGGAATACGACACGATCCGGTCGGTAGGGCTGCTCCCGGCTCCAGAGGAGGCGATAGAGAAGGAAAAGCCGACGAGAGAGGGGCGAGAGAGAGAGAGAGAGAGAGAAGTGACGGGAAGGGAAGGAAGGCGACCACGCTTCCTTTTCCGATTTCTTTGTTCTCTGTTTTTGATCTAATCTTAGGAAGAAGAAGCATCGTTGACGCTTTTGATCCATCGTTCGCTCCCTCCCTCCGTTTGTTGATCCTAGAGTCGGAACGAGAGGAGTGCTTTCGATGGCGCCGGGGCAGGGAACGCAGCAGCAGTTCCGGTATACGCAGACGCCATCGAAGGTGCTGCACGTCCGGAACCTGCCGTGGGACAGCGCCGAGGAGGAGCTCGTCGCCCTGTGCAGGCCATTCGGCAAGATCGTCAACACCATGTGCAACGTCGGCGCCAACAAGAACCAGGCCTTTGTAGAATTCGTCCGTACCGGCTCTCTCTGATTTCGTGATGTCTTGCTGTTCGTAACATTGTTGGTGCTGTAAATACGCATTATATTCTCATCATTTCCTTCCAGTAAAATCTAGCGATTGCCGTGAATCTGTAATTATATACTCTTTAATTTGACTAAAATTAGTTTGTGTTCGATGATACTTGGACCTACGTAGTGCTCATGCGATCCACCAAATTTGGACCTACAGGGTCATCTGGATTTTGGGCTTATTCTTGAATTTCCATACGGATCGAAGTTACCAAAATGACAAATGCTGCCTGAAAGGAACCCTACTTTTCCAGGACTTGATATCTCATGGATTAGCAACCCTTCTGACTTGATATACCCCTGGACAGGACTCAACTGTTTCTTATCTTCTTGATAAACTAGATCCAAAATTCTGGGTATCAGAATGTAATTTAACACAATTAGGATTTTAGCTTTACAATCTCTAGGTCAGTTAATACTTGTGTTTACTCCCTTCTGATGTAGTATGCTTGTGAATGAACTATTTAATTATTTTACTCATTTGTGAGGCCTTGCATCAGAAGAGTTATAGTTGCTACCTCTTTTGTATTAATTTTTAATTATTTTTTCAATATTAATTTTAGTGCGTTAATCTTGAAAATTGGTTTTTTCTTTCTAGGCTGATCTTAACCAAGCAATTTCAATGGTGTCATACTATGCTTCTTCATCTGAGCCTGCCCAAGTTCGTGGAAAAACTGTCTATATCCAGTATTCTAATAGGCAAGAAATTACGAATAACAAGAGTACTGGAGATGTTCCTGGGAATGTCTTGCTGGTCACTATTGAAGGTGTTGAATCTGGGGATGTCAGCATTGATGTGATTCATTTGGTAAGTTCTGTTGGTTGGGTTCCCTTTGTTGTATATGATACGATCACCTTATTATATAGTGCAATTTTAGTTCTGTGAAGCATTTTGCAGGTTAGTGATGTGTGTGTGTGTGTGTGTGTATATATATATATATATACTGCTCTTGCTCAATTCTTTTTGTTGTCTTCTAGCAGGTCGTGCAGAAATTTTGTAAATGACCTATTGCATTAGGAGAATGGAGGCATTTGTTTTCCCTTCTTTATTATGAGTTATGACACCGCCATTTTGACATTTAAAACCTAGCCTTATATCCTTATAGAGTGATAATTTTTCAAAAGACTTGAGATTTTCAATTGGACTTCTTGACATAAACAAGATTCATGAAATCTGGCAGTGTGTTGGTCTTCTATTATTTTCCAACTTATATATGGTTGATACTTTTTACTTGACCTGCTGGACTTTGAAGCTCTTCTATTCTTTAAAATGACTTGTCCAATTTTTCCATCTAATAATTTGTTGAGCTATGTTTCATAGCTGAAGCAGTTCAATCAACCATAGAAGATCTCTGCTGGAAAGAGAATACTTATGTATTTCACTAATATTTTGGAGAGATTTTTCATTAATATTTTTTGGGGGCTAAGGTATATCGAGAGTCTTGCTTATAAGCGCCTATAGATAATTCCCACACATGAACTGAGATTCAGTTATGGGTGTATATTTATGGTCTATGTTGATTAAGTTACTTGACTCTTTTAACATGAAAAAGCTTTTAACTTTGTCTTAGGTGTTCTCTGCTTTTGGGTTCGTGCATAAAATTGCAACATTTGAAAAAGCTGCTGGCTTTCAGGTGAGACCACCTTTGACCCTTTTGCGGGATCTGCAGGCTGCAATTTACCTTCGTTACTTTGAAACATTTTACAGGCACTAATCCAGTACACAGATGCGGAGACTGCTGCAAGTGCAAGAAATGCATTGGACGGAAGAAGCATTCCTAGGTTGCACATATTTTCCATGTGTTTGGTTTTTCCTCTACATTGAATTCTTGGTGATTGACCTTGAAAATGGCAGGTACTTACTACTTGAACACATTACAACTTGCCATTTGCGGATCACATATTCGGCCCATACAGATTTAAGTATAAAGTTCCAGTCACATCGTAGCAGGTACAAATTGGTGCTAGAAGTACAGAGGCTGTTAATGTTTTTGGCAATTTTATTTTGACATTTGAATGTGTTAAATCTTCTTATTCTCAATGCTTTTCTCAATTTTTTGGTCCATAGTAGGGAAGTAACATGAAACAATGATGAACATTAACTATATTTGCAATATAATATACCATAGCTTCCCTCTTGGTTTTTAGTATTCAATTATAATGAACTCTAATACCTAGTACAAGCACCTGACATGAGTTTGATGGGTTCTTTAGGCATAATATTTCTTTGACCTTAGTGAAATTTCTGAAGCTATGCCTCTGTCAGTTCAGTCTACTCCCATAATCAGGCAGAAAGTTTGCAAACCAAGAGACAACTTACTCCATCATGATTCTGAAAAATGAGCAATCCTTCCATATATAAGTAGCTATCTTTAAGTTAGTAAACTATATCTTCTGTTGAATTTCTTATTATTATTATCTCTAGCACAGCACAGTATTTAAGCAGATTTTATAACAAAATGACTAGCAGTCTATTTATATATAACTGTTAAATTTTGTTTCTTTTGTTATTCTCTTATGCTTCAGATTCAGTCAGAATTGGATCATATTATTTTTTTCAAATATTTTAATTTTGATTCAGTGGTGTACCGCTTTAGTTGAGGTTTCTCACTCTCTCTCACCCATTACATTCCATTTTGCTATTGGTATGCTTTGCTATAATTTCAGTATATGTATCTCCAGTTTACATTACTACGACATGGTGACATACTATAATATTAGACATGCTTTGCAGTAGCTTTTCTTTATATCAAATGTATGATTTACCTGATTTATTCTATATGTAAATATTGTTGCACATTTGTATATAACTTATAAACCATAATAATCTGTCTTTATGTTTTTGTTTAAACAGGGACTACACAAATCCCTTTCTTCCTGTGAACCCTTCAGCAATTGAGGGTTCTGTACAGGTATTTTTTATGTATTAAAATTTACTTCTGCCACATCAACTTTTTTTCTTTTTAGATACACCTATGAGAAGCCCTTTACAGCCACTGCTTGGTCCTGATGGAGTGAAAAAGGAGACTGAAAGTAATGTCCTTTTGGCTTCCATAGAGAATATGCAATATGCTGTGACAGTTGATGTTCTACATACAGTAAGGCCTATTCTATTTACCTCTATGTTTTTTATTTAATATTTCAACTTTTAGCTAAGCATCAACATAAAGGCACATAACATTCTTTAAAAATAACAGGTCTTCTCCACCTTTGGAACTGTGCAGAAAATTGCAATTTTTGAGAAAAATGGTGGCATGCAGGCATTGATACAATATCCTGGTGTGGAAATTTTTGAATAGTGTTTTATGTATGTTATCTTCTAGTGATTGACTAATTGCATATAGTAACTTTAGCTCTGTTTTTCATTTGATTGGCTGTGCAAATGTATAGAAATTGTTTATAAATGATCTCTCTCTTTGAAAGTCATAAGTGGAATTTGAGAAGGTTTTGTTGGTATCTTGTGCATGTGTTCATGTATGTACATTCATCTATGGTGGCTGAGGTTTTAGATTCATACCTCAGTCAGATAGGTTACAATTATTTACAAATACATGTACATGTGTGTTTTGATGCAAACAACTGTATGCATGTGCATGTGTACACTAGTACATGCAGAGTTTGTTCTGTACCTCTGTTGATGCAGGAAACATGGGTGGTCAACTGTATGAAAGCCCCATGAAGGTTATCAACCCATCCTTTGCTGTACCTTGTGTTCACGAAGACATCCAAGGTGTTATGAGGTTCTGGCATGACGTCCTGGTGTCCCATCCAAGGTGTCATGTGGTGCTGGCATGACGTCCTGGTGTCCCATAGTGCCAAGCGTAGGCTGTGGCCCTATGGATGGATAATTCCTTACACTGGGATGCCCTTATAGGTTAAGGTCTTTTTTGATAGAGACAATTCTGATCATGTTCCCAGCCTTAGTATAAGTGTATTATAATGGGTTCATGTCAACTGTGAGGCCAATTAAGTTAGACTTCGAGATGGTTGCTCAGTTTAGAGTCGGTTTGGATCTACCTTTACAAACAGTCTTGACTTGATTCTTTCCCGTTTGGGTGGTCTGTTGTGCCGTCTTGGTTTCTCTGTCTCGGTGTATCTTGATTTCTCTGATTTGAACCTTCTTTCTTCCACAAAAAAAATGTAGAGGAGGACGTGTATTTCTTGTTAGGATGCCCGTATTTTGAGTTTGGTTTGAGACGAGGAATACATATATTTAAGGCATATTCTCATCTGAAGAATGAGGAGAATATTGGTGGCGTTTGGGACTTCTAGAACGACTAGGTTGCCAATCATTGCAAATATTAAAAGTGTGGTTTTGGGTAATCGTTGGCTGAGTGGGCTGCTTTTATATGTGTAGCTCATGCCAGGGAAGTCGCCAGGCCAGGATATGTACTCCTTTTCTTGGTTCAACTGGAATCTTACTCATTTATATTGCAATGAGGTTTATCTGGAGACAGATTTAAATATTACTATGCAAGTTAAAACCATTAGAAGTGGTATTAACCTGAGCAGTCAATTGCTGTTATGTGATCTGAGTGATCACCAGTGCATTGAATATTTTACAGGATGATTTTCATGGTTGAATCAACCACTTCTTTTTTTAATGTAAAGGATTTTGCTGGTTGAAATATAAAAAGTTTGCATTAATTGTTATTTATTTATTTATCATTATATTGTTCTTTTCTCCTATTTTAAAGTTAAATGGTTTTGCCGTTAAGTCCTCAGTGTGCCAATTCTTTGTTCATCAGATGTGACAACTGCTTCAATTGCCAAGGAAGCTTTGGAGGGACACTGCATTTATGATGGTGGTTATTGTAAGCTTCATTTGACATATTCTCGTCATACTGATCTCAGTGTTAAGGTATACAATTTTTTGGGTTAAATGGAACAATATAACACTTAAGTTTATGGAACTCGCTTTCAGTGAAAGAATTTTCACGATCCATCAGGAAAGAAAATAAAATTGTGCCCCCTTCATGTCCTTGTTTTTTCTGTACTTGTATGCTTCCTGACGCTTCATTGATTTGCTTGCAATGATGCTCTTATTTTGATTGATTGTATGTATATATGTTGTTATTTAGGTGCATAATGATAGAGGCAGAGACTACACTGTTCAGGACACTGGTGTACTAATGACGTCCCAAGCTCCTAGTTTGCCGACCACTACTGGTTGGCAAGTTTATCCTCAATCTACAACCACATATATTGGCAATGATTTCACAGCTACAGGACAAGTGACAGTTCCGCATGGCCAAGTGACGACATGGAATTCTAGCTTGTCAAGTGGAAGCTTTGCCTCAGCTTCTAACATGTTCCCCAGTCAGACATTTGCAACACCTGTTTCCCATTACCCAGTTTCAACCGCTGCCAGTGCTCCTGCTGGGCTGCTTCAAGCTTCACAGGAGTCATCTCAATATGGTCTTCTGGCAAATGCACAGCCTGCTGCTGCACCAACCACCCAGCCTCCATACTACACTACATAAGCTGCATCTTCTCGTATTTTTTTAGGTCAGTTGCATCTAATAAAATTCCTGCATGAATTTATTTGCAAAGTGTGTCTTAAAGGACTGTGTTCTGTTGCATCTTACTAGTTTAAGACTGCATGGTGTTCCTTCAAGCCTAGAACAAGTGTGCCTCAATTATTTTTATTGTTACAGTTTTGCAATCTTCTCTTCTTGAACGTTTTGCAGTATTTTTGTCACTAGCAACTGGGCATACGGATCAGGTTGGGTTGACAAATTTTTATTCTCATAGTTGCATTTATGTTGAAGGAATTTCCAGATATTTCTCCTTTCAAATGGGTTTCTGTATATTTTTCTTTCTTTCTACTTGCAAATGTGTTCGAGATAATGCTGACATTTCCACAGAAATCCTGCCAACTATTCCTCCTTAGATAATTGCCCTCTTTGTTCAATCTCTGGGACATACTACATCAGCACAGTGAACTCTGGAGCTACTTTATTCAGCTAATTATGTTTCATCATTATTCCTTTCAGTTTTTGTTGAAATAAACAATGGGCTGTTATACTATATTTTCATCATTATTTCTTGCAGTCTTGATTGAATAAAAATGGGCTGACATGCTATATTTTCATCATTATTCTTTCAGTTTTTGTTCAATAAACAAAGGGAAATAATGTGCCTTGCAGGCCTCTGGACTCCACAAGTGAAGCTGCCTTGGACATTTTCAATATTCACTCTACCATCCTGTGCTCTTTCTCAACTTCACCCTCACCTTTAAATGGACCTCTAAGATACAGAACTTTGGAGCTGTAGAAAAATTTCTTAGTAGGAGCCTTATTAGCTACTCAATCGTACAACATTAGTTTCTTTTTTCTTTGTAGTTTGATGTGGTAAGACGAAAAGCGACAATTTGTTTCTTAGGTTGTTTTGTTTCTTCTACCCTAATCATGTTCGAATGAATTGATGGATGTCATGAATATAGATAACATTCTGGATTTATCCCCAACTCGCATAGGTGGTCTCCTTTCGAAGACCTGATGTCGTTTTCATGACTTAATTGTGCAGCAGTAGCTTTGACATATCATCGAGTCTGGATTAGAGTCGACAAAATTGGTGCGGTTTGCTGGTGATCTCGAAGCCTCGTTCGTTTCTGGCCTTCCATTGTTGACACTAGAAGATGATCGATACAGCCGAAGTCCGAAGAATCCAGCGGTAAACCAAGCTCGCTCATCTCTAACGCTTTAGGGAGAAACCTTTATGTCGCATCTTCTCATGATTTCCTCACCGATATGCAGTGTTGCGTTCAGCAGTAGCAATGAAATGAAGTATAATTTCATTGATCACAGGAATGAATCCTTTACGCTGACCCCAATCAGTTTACGTTTCCTCCCTCCTGTATGTCAAACTAACTGCACCAAGAAGGACACCAACACACCTTGTGAGAGACGTCCTTGTTCGCTCGCATACATCATCACCATTGGTACTTGGCCGCAACGAGGACTTCCTCGTAATGCTTAGCAGCATTATCCCAGCTCAGATCCTGTGTCATCCCTCTCGTCCGAAGCCCCTCCCAACTCTTCTTGTGATTCCAGTAGGTGTTCAAGCAGTTGCCCAGTGCATGGACCAGCATCCCCGACTCCGCCCTCTCGAACGTCCACCCGTAGCCCGTCTCCTTGAAGGGGTCAAAGGGGACGACGGTATCCCGAAGCCCGCCCACGGCGTGCACCACCGGCACCGTCCCGTACTTCATGGCGTACAGCTGGTTCAGCCCGCACGGCTCGAACCTCGACGGCATGAGCAGGATGTCCGCGCCTGCAGTTATCCTGTGCGCCATCTTCACCGAGAACCCAACCCATCCCCTGACCTTGTCATGGTTCTCTCTCTCGAACTTCCTCAGCATCTCCTCCAGGTCCGGCCTTCCGGTGCCCAACATGACCAGCTGCACGTCCTGGGCAACCATCCACGGCATGGCCTCCGCGATGAGGTCCACGCCCTTCTGGTGATCCAGCCTCCCGATGAAGCCGATCACGGGGACATTTCGTCGAACAGGTAGGCCGAGCTCCTTCTGCAGTGCCGCCTTGCAATGGAGTTTCCCAGTTTTGACTGTTTCCGAGGAGTAGTTGGTGTGCCGTCGGAGCTCAAGTGGACGTCCAGTTCGGGGTTCCGGTCCTTTGTGTCGATGCCATTAACGATGCCTCGGAACTTCCAGTCGCTGTCGTTTATGATCCCGTGAAGTCCCCAGCCACCTTGGGAAGTTTTGAGCTCCCATGCGTAGCCATGGCTGACGGTCACGACGCGGTCGGCGGTCTTCAGCCCAGCGGCGAAGATGTTGAAGTGGTCACCTCCAATCGGATCATACAATGTGAAGAGGTCGATGTACTTGTCCTGCAAGTCCAAATGGAAGAAATCCTCTACAGGACCGCGGCCCTGCATGAGACATCAGAATAAGAACGTGGACAAGAAGAACTATGCTACGGACTGAGGCCATATCTTGCTCATGTTCGATTCTTCTCTCGCAGCTTCTTTCTTCCTCTCTCTTCCTTGTTCGCTTTCCTGCTTTCAGAATTTGTTCTTCTTGCTATTTTTTTTGTTTGGCAGATGATCTAAAGAAATATAAAGGAATGACATCATCTTTATGTTGATCGGAATGACCTTTTTCTCTTCCTGATGGGAACTAAGAATTTTTTGTTAGATGCAGAATGAAGCAACTTGGAAAAAGAAATCAAAAGTTGACAATTTGGTAAGAAGTTTGCATGTTTGATTGCTCAAGAAAGAGCTTTCGAAGCTATCAAAAAAAGACACACAATGAGTTCACAAGAGAAGGGTGTAAATTGCTTCATGTGTGATGAAAAAGTGCTATAGAACTTGAATAGTTCATAATAGACTATCTCCTTAAAAGAATATATATATATATATATATAATGTCAAAAAATGTGAAGCATGGAATTATGCCTGTAATTGGGTAAGCTAACTCCATGTGATGTGTCTCTAGATCATATGAACCATGGAAAGAGTAATTATCAAGAACAACAGATACATGTTGAAGAAAAAAATGGAATTGCAGGATTATTATGTACAGGCAAAGAGAAGAGGATCTAGAAACACCAAAATCATGCTAAAAACCTGAATCACAAAGATCGAGGATTTACTGGAGAACTTGAGAATTTGATCCTTTTAAAGGGAACTCATAAGCAACTGTATAACCTTAATGGATTTCACAAAGAAGAAGCTTAAAGAGCCAACCTGGTGTGCTATGTTGTGGATCTCCAGAACAGATCTGGCATACTTCATCAAGCCCTCGTCGCGATAATATGCCTTCAGATAAACAGGTACAAGTGCTGCGTGCCAGTCATTTGCGACGAAAGCCAAGTTTCCATCTCCATAGCAGACACCACCGCAGGGAACGTGCCAAGGGGCCTGAAATTGAGTCAGTAAAAACAATAAAATGTGATTCGATCTCTGCCTTTTGTGAGATAAGAATAAGGTTGGTATATTCGCTGAAAGGTGAAGTTACAGTGTCGCTAAACTTGTTTTCTAGATGCCAGTGACTTTTTGGTTGTATGATCTTCGTGATTGAAAAGTATAACATGAATGAAATGAGAATTTAACCGGAAACCAACTTGGCTTATCAGAATTGGTAGAAACAATGACTTCAAATTCTACATATGAAATATGAGGTGCAATTATTTTTCACCTTTACAGGTATTACTAGTCGGCAATCAGAATTCAGGACATCATCATAAGAGTAATATAGAGATGCAAGATAATGTTGGGCTGATGGCCCATATTCAGCCCATGTGGGCTTTATCAGTCCACAGCTCACACCCCCTCTTAACCTAACCCTAATTAAGATTATGGAGGTGTGGTGGCTACGTTTTAGAGGCAGATTAAAGCTATAAAAAGGCAACAACGAGGCAGATCTTAGTAGCCACGAGATTCCAAAGAGAAGAAGGAGAACAAGGCAGAAAAGGAAGAGAAAGAAAGGGAAGAAGACAAGGACAACGCAGAGAGACTGTTCACAATCATCTAGCAGTGTTCTCATCTCAGGTTAGATCAAATCTACAGTAGTCTCTTGCTGTGATTACTTGGGAGGTTTTTAGATATTGTGAACAGTAACGTGATCCTTGTATCCCAGTTATTCTCTTGTGGTTGTTGTTTGGGTTTTGGGCAAGAGATTGAGATTTGTATATTCATTATTCTCATAGTGAATTATCTCTAGTTTGTCCCGTGGTTTTTACCCTTCACATTGAAGGGGTTTTCCACGTATATCTTGGTGTTCTGTTTGATTGTGTTTCCATTTTATTCCGCTGCGTATTTTGGTCTTCTAGTATTTGTTTCTATACAAAGGTTATTCCTGTCTATATCCCATCAGATAAAATAAATTCTGGGTATTATTACCATAATAGAGACAAATCAAAAATATTTGGGTTCTTCTCGCTAAGCTTATACTTAATCAAACAACAGAAACACAGGCAAGTTGGTCAGAAGAACTCAGCTGTAAGAATCATGGCGAACGGAGGTGGCAAGACAGCCTTGACGACTGTTGAATTTGTGCTTAGCTTTGTTAGAAGTGTCTCTAGTTGTCTAACTCAACCATTCTTTTGCTTTTTAAATTTAGAGAAATCTTAGAATCTAAAGATGACATTGATGAAAAACTTATTTTTTTTAACATAATAAAGGTTGTAACTCTAGTAAAACTTCATTTATTAGTTTTGTTATGACACAAAATTGCAATAGGGAATTCACTGAAAACCTTCAGTGTCAACAGTCATGAACCTAAAAGATGGAAATAAGTTTCTTTGTTATATATGCAATGCCAAGTTCTTCACCAAATTGACAGAGAAATAAAATCTACTGAGAATCAGCAAGTATACACAAATTAAACATGTTTGAAACTGAACTGCTTCATTAACCTTCATTGTGAGGCCAAAGCCTCTTGTAAAAGCTCCGAGGACACTATTAACGGGCACACACCAGTCTGAATGCTTTACAATGCCAATACCAAACCAAAAAAAATTTATTTGCAAAGATAGATATGGCATAAAAGGTTAAGCAGAAAAAGGGGTTGGAGATTGGCATTCGCAACTATGTTATGAGCTCGAAATGCTAAACTCAAAGCAGTAGTGAAATGACACCCACATACAGTTGAACTCCCTATCTCATTTGTGAATGCGGATGTGGATGAAATTTGATCTTCAATAAATTAAACATGATAAGACAAGAAATGTAATAAAATATAAGAATTATCGATGTTTGAATAACCCAAACCAATGTAATGTTTGTTATATGGCTAAAGCCATGGATAATAAAGACATCTAAATATTTATAATTTTAAATAATTAGGTTTGATATTAAATAAATATCCAAAAGGTGATTTATTAATAAGAATAGGCATTGAAAGTCAATTAATAATATAAAATAATAGTTTTAAATGTATAGATCCAAAAAAAAGAAAAAGGAGAGAGATGTTCAGTGATAAGACCTATTTCGATAATATATCGATAAAGATATTCGACGGAAACTATATCTTGGGATGTAAGGAGGAGAAATTGAGCGTTGAATTTTAAGACTTTTAAATATAGATTTTAGAGTCTAATATTCTTTTGCAACGTTTGAATATATCGTGTTAATTGATGTTTTAAAAAATTTTACAACCATGGTTTTAAATTTTAGAAAAAGAGAGAAAATATCATACTTACGAGCTATCGAGAATAATTATAAATATTTTGTTGAATCTCGAAATTTGATGATGAAATCAATTGTTAATGTTTATCTAATGTGACACAGGACTAGAGCAAATATGTCAGAAGATTGGACGTCGAGCCGGAAGATTGATCAACGTGTCAAAACTCTAAATGTTAGTGTAGTTTGAGAGAGGAGTAAGGAGGGTTGTAAAGGTTCTCTCCTGAACCTGTTAAAAGGAGAATCAAGTTGTAAGGATAATTGATCTTCGCCCATTGAAGGAAGATCGTTATTAGATGTCGATAGCCTCGATGGAAGAGGAATCGGTGAAATAGATATAGGTCACGATAACTAAATTATTATAAAACGATTTACATTTTTATTTGAGCAATTTACCTTTACTGCAAATCGAATCTTAATTGCTTTTTACTTTCATTATATATACGAGATTTGAGTTTGATTTTTATTGTACGAAAGAATTTTTAAGTCGACGTGATTTTATTCGCTGCACTAATCCACTCCCCCTTTTAGTGTCGATTTGTTCCTAACATATTTTACAAAATAATCAACAAAGATCATCCATCGAATAAATTGGAGAATCAAGACTTTCAAGTTGAGACACCAAACTATAGTTTATGACTTTTATTTGAATTATAAGAATTAGGAAGATTAATTTGTGATAGAATATGAGAGGGTATTTTTTAGTGACAGATGCTTAAGTTCCTCGTGACAATGACTAAGTGAGGTTTTAACTTCAATGAAAGTTTTTTTTTCATCATTATCATCGTTCTAAACTCCATATATCATTCATGCTTCACACCGCGAGAAGTGCCTCCATCGTTAAATCTTTCGCACAAAAAGAAAATAGAAGAAAATTTGTTTATCTTACAAAATTCAATCATAATAATAACTAAATTTTATTTTATGAAAAGAATACATACATAAAACATCTAAAATTAAAAATAAATTTAAGAGATTTTAATGTTTCAATTTTGTAAGTATAGAAATCTCAATATTTTCACTTTCGTAAGTATAGACATCGTAATGTAATTTTTAAAAGTATAAGGATCAAAATACAAAAATAACTAATTACATGAGATAATATATAATTAACCTTAATTCATTCTTTTATCTTAACATATTTTATTTTATTGGACACTCAAAAGGAAAGCCAATGGGCACTCCCTGATCTCTATATATATACCACAGCCCGGAGGAAGACAGGAGAGCACAGATCCAGCTGCAAGTATCTTTCCTTACTGTGCCTTGGAGATGGCTTCCTTCAATGAAATCCATGACATAGATGTCGTCACAGTTCAAACTTTGGCAGCCGAAGACGACTTCGTCCCCGCCGCAAATGCTTCCAAGAAATCTTCCCACCCTTTCTTCTCAGAAAGGTTTACATGCATCCCGCTTTATCTCTACCGAGATCATACTTCAGAGCATGCGTCACTTGGTTGCATGATGACTCTTAGGTTATCGCCGAGGTGATAGCCACCTTTCTACTGGTGTTTGTGACCTGCGGCGCTGGTGCACTGAACAAGAACAACCCCCGCGTCGTCTCGCAGCTGGGTGCGTCCGTCGCCGGCGGACTGATCGTGACGGTGATGATCTACGCCGTGGGCAGCGCATATGAACCCTGCCGTCACCTTGGCCTTCGCTGTCTCCAGGCATTTCCCATGGATACAGGTTAATTAGCATACCCCATCTCTCTTCTATGATGACTATATATATATATATATATACACACACATATCATGCGAACACCAAATCCTCTGTTGGAATGACATCCATCAGACTATACTCTATCCATTTCCTATTTAATTACTATTTTTTAGATTTATAGCGACATCAAACCGTATTAATGGATATTATTATATTCTGATTTGAATTGCTCCTTGAACTGCCATGCGTGTGGTGCAGGTTCCTTTCTACTGGTCGGCGCAGTTCTCGGGCGCCATGATCGCCTCCTTCATCCACCGCGAGCTTCTCCACCCCATCACCGATCTCGGAACCACCACGCCGTCCGGCACCCCGGCGAGGTCCCTGATCATGGAGGTCGTCGTCACCTTCTCCATGATGTTCGTGACGTCCGCCGTGGCAACCGACACCAAAGCCGTGAGGGCTTCATGAGCTCATGAGCTCTTCTATCTTGAAGGCTTCTCGTTGGATGACATGCAGGTAGGAGAGCTGGCCGGGTTAGCGGTTGGCTCAGCCGTCTGCATCACCTCCATCCTCGCTGGGTAATCCACAACCAAAACCCACGCGTACAAAATCGAACTTCTTCGATCAGTAAAACCTAATGCAAGAGAATAAACTCTAAAACCGTGCAGGCCGATCTCCGGAGGATCGATGAACCCGGCAAGAACACTGGGACCGGCGGTGGCGAGCAGGAAGTACGACGCGCTGTGGGTGTACTTCGTCGGCCCGGTGCTGAGCACACTGTCGGGGACGATGTCCTACAGTCGCTGCCGTCTATGGGGAGTAGCACCGCCCCGAAGTCGCCGTCGACCTCGTTGCAGCTGTGCCGCCTGCAGAGCCAAGAAATGGCTAGTCCTGCCCACGTCAATCCGTAGCTACGTTCGTTCACGATGCGATCTGAGATCATTAGTCTTTTCTTGATTGCTTATCAACACAACATATGCTTAAGCATTTGTTTGAAGGGTTTATTTATCTCCAAAATAATTTCTTAATTGCTAATTAATGAACACATGATGACAGTACTCACAAGTCATGTAAATACGAAAGCATCTCATTAATTCTCTAACCACTCAATCCATTATTAAATGATTTCAAGTTCTATCTCAATTTGAATGATTCAAAACAGGATTAATAAGAGAATTAGGTGAGGCCTACCTAATCCTCCAACAACCAAAGACAGCTTCATCCCAAGATTCAAATCTAGCTTTCGTGGATTTATTACCGAGAAGAAGAAGAAGAAGAAGAAGAAGAAGAAGAAGAAGAAGAAGCAAATATTATTAATTAAGAGCTAATAAGAGTTGGGGTTTCACTTTTTCCGCTTCTAATTAAAGACAATAAATCAAACATTGCATAAATATTAATTAAAATAGAGCTAAAAATAATTTGTTTTTATGTATCATTTATATATAAAAAAAGGAGAATTAATTGAATTATCAAATAATAAAAAGAACAGTGTAATGCATATTAGACTCGAAGACAACAATGGCGGCCATTAAAGTCGAGTAGGAGCGTCGACTTCGGTTGTCGTTCGCGTCGGACCAACGGAGCTGAAGCACTGTGACATAGGAGAATACGTTGTTGTCCGTGCAGTTGTTGCGCTTCCCTGTCGCAGCTGCGCGGTGTTGCTGTTGCGGTGCTCGTTGTCTTGCGGCCGGTACGGCGATTCCCCTATTTCTTTCTCGTAACCGTGTGAGCTGCGGTTTTCTGTAACCGAGCCTAATTTGCTGTTTCTGATTGAATTAGGAATGTTTCTTGATTTCGATTGGGTTTTAAAGATCGTTTTTTTTTTTTTTTTTTTTTTTTTTGAGTTGAGGGGATGATTCCTTTATAGGGTTTATTATTTCCTTTCTTTTTCCATTCGGCCCTCTTAAAAGTTCTAGTCGTGTCTCTCTTCCTTTTTCTCAGGCTAGAATCTTCCGATTCGATTTTATCTTTGCTAGGACGGGGGTGCTGAGTTGATCGGTAACTTAAAGTTTCGATCTTGAGGGCCAGCAAGGAATTTTACTTGGCAAGCGATCAAAAGGGGAGGGGAGAGAAATTTTGCCTCATTTTCCTGCAAATACTGTTTCTGTAGATTTGGCTACACAATGGGAGAACATCTGGTCTTGTATGTTGATGAAGTCATCACGCCAAAGACAGGAGCGCAGAGAATAGACGGTGCAAATTCCTCCGGATTGGAAGCAACACAGGGTCTGGCCCGCTCTGCTCGCTGCACCTCTGCGGTCGATTCCATCATTGAGATGGACGGCAAGGAAGAAAGCAGTGTTGGGGAGGAAGAAGAGCCACTCCTTCAGATCGTGGAATGCCGTATTTGCCAAGAGGAGGATCATATAAAAAACTTGGAAACCCCTTGCGCTTGTAGCGGTAGCATAAAGGTCTGACGTTTTTGCTTTTTTCTGATTAATTGTAGATATTTTTATTTATAGCCATACAAGGCCAATACATTAAGCGTTTAAAAATATCTGCTATTAGATCATTTAGCAAATTATTTGCGTCGAATGAAATGGAAGTTTTATGTAATTGAAATTCATGCTAATCTTCTAAAGGTACAACGACTAGGGTTCAGAATTCTTAATGCTTTTCTTGTATGATCCCAAAACAGGTGTATAATTGTGGGACATTAGGTAAACTCGATGCAATTTTTCTTTTTCAAATGCTTATCTCTTCTGCAATATCATGTGTCTTATGATATGTAAGTTAGATGTTTGCTAACCTTGGTAAGTGTGTGCTTTTGCTTGAGTGCTGAAGCATTCATGCTAGATTTTGAACTTTGATTAGCAAAAAAGTCTGATTTTTTGCTTTTTTTCAGATTAATTTTAGATTATTTTTATTCATAGCAAACAGCACCAATAAATTGAGTCTTTTAAAATATCTGCTATTAGATCAATTAGCAATTTTTTGCTCATCGAATGAAATGGAAGTTATGTGTGGTCGACGTTCATACCAATTTTTTGAAGGTCCAACAAGGCAACAACTATGTTTCAGAATTTTAAACGCTTGTATAATCCCAAAACTGGTATAATTGTGGCACATTAGCTTGACTTCGAAGCATTTTTTCTTTTTCAAATGCTTCCTCCAGTTTCTTGTAAAAGTTGACATTCTGGTTATCATTTTTCTCTTCTTCTGTTCTGTCATATGAATCATGATATTCTTACTTGGAGTCCTTGAATGTACAGTATGCTCATAGGGAATGCGTGCAACGCTGGTGCAATGAGAAAGGCGATATAACCTGTGAAATTTGCAATGAGGTGAGTCATTAATTTGATCATTTTATCAACTTCATCTATGTCGTATGCACTTAGCACAGCTTAAAAGGTCATGTGCATCTCTTTTCTTTCCTGTTTTCTTCAACACTTTAAATTGCCTTGAATTGTTAGAAACTTTGAAGTGGTCTTCATTTGTTTTGTGTACTTCTATATGTTAGAATGTTGATTCTTGATCCTCTTTCTTGCTGCAGAGGAAGTATTTAATGCGCTTTCTGCTCATCTAGTTTAATAAGCTAACTTTCCGTTCATTCTGTAGGAGTCACTGGTTCTGGGTGATACTATATCTTGTATTGCTTATGTTAGATGCTGGTCGGAACTATAACTAAAATAATATGCTATTATATATGTGTCGAGACTGGCAGTGCATGTTCCTGAAAGTGATCTTTCTTGTGATTCACAGCAATACAGACCAGGATACACTGTAGTGCCACGTGTCCCCCCTGTTGAAAGTGTTATTAATATCAGGTAAGTTTTATTTCTATGTGTAAACCTAAATGCTGGTTCTCTACAGTCCTAACATCTTAAGGGCACTCATATGTGATTTTCACTTTCTTACCACAGCACGACACAAATTTACTAAAACTAGTCATCATTGAAATTCTCAATTCTGATGAGTTTTCACCTGAAATGCAGTGGAGGATGGACCATCAGAGGCTCCCATTTGGATTTGCTTGACCCTCAGGTTATTGCAATGGCAACAGCACGACACGGCTTCCTTGAAGCTGAATATGATGAGCAAGCTGCTACAAATGTCAGCAGCGTTGCTTGTAGTTTTGTGGTTCTGCTGGTAAAACCTAATCATGCCATTGGTTAAAGGTTTCCCTGTTTTATTAAATAATACATATTTGCAATGTGATGTTTTTATTTAAAATGGTTATTGAGTTTGCAAAATCTTAACCCAGTGATGCTTTTGTAGTCAAAATGGTTATAGAAGTCATGAAGTTCTATCTCATAATTCCACTAATCTGTACTTGTTTTCAATATGTTGAATTTTCACTTTCCTAAAGAACCATTCATCTGCAACTATGAGTAATTAGTTTCTTTCAAATTTCACATTGCTTCTCATAAAAACTGAAATTGATCTAAATTGTTGGCTAAATTAATCTACTCATAAGAATTATCTAGAGAACGAGATGGTACATTTTTACTTGTTATAAGCTACAAGAAGCATTCTGTTTATCTGTCCTTGACAACGTCGACATTCTATCTAAAGCTAGTTAATAAATAATTTCCTTTTGGTAACTGGAAATGTGTAACATCTTCATGTAAAGGTCTTTTTGGTCTTGTACCTTTTCTAGATCTAGCATTTATATGACAAAAATTAATTTTATTGTGTTTCCCTTGCTTTATGATTATCAGCTGATTTTTGGTGCAAAGTTATTCTGATTCTACAACTTGGATTTGAATACTAATGGCGGTTCTCCCCTTGTTTTATTGCAGCTAATGGCTCTCTTATTGTTAAGGCAAGCATTGAGCATTACCGATGCTATTGAAGAAGATGATGATGATGATGCTTCCACATATTTTTCAGTAAGCAGAAGTTTCAACTTCTTTCAGTTTACATTCTCTATCTAGCTTAATCATGTGACATTTGACTGATAATTGGCAGCTTTTTCTTCTGCGGGCTGTTTCATTTCTATTCCCGTGTTACATCATGGCCTGGACCATTAGTGTTCTGCAGCGCCGACGGGAAAGACAGGTTAGCACCCCCTCTCAAGTACAAATGTAGGAGCATGCTTTGTGGCATCAGTAGATTTGAGTAATTAGTTCCGGGCTCACTCACATGTAACGGATGAAACCTAAGTCCGCGGGCTGCATAGTTTTAGCAGAAAGTAAACAGTATGCTGTCTGTTGATGATCATAAAATATAAAACATACAGATCGAGACCAATCTAAAACTTGGACATGTTCAAAATAGTTGGACTGTGTGTACATGGAGAACTGGTCAGTGAACAGAATCATGACAAACTTACAAAAACTAGTGACTGATACATATGTTAGCATCGGTTGGTCTATCTTGGTGATCTCAGCCCACGGTACCGAGTGTTGCATTTGAAAAAATTGTCTGACTTGGGTAAAGTCAAGTAAAGGATGAACCCAGGGCACAAAGCCCGTATCAGTGAGGAGCCGGAGGAGCAGGTTGCAAAGGAACAACCTATTACACATAAAAGTCATCCTTACATGGGTAATTATGCAAAAATGTTGTAACGGAAAAATGCATTTTCCTTTGTTTCCCTTCCTAACATTAGTGACAGCAGATATCTTACCGAGTTTCATCAACACCTTCCATAGTCTTTGGCACACTGTTATAATTTTATTCTGAATGGATACTCTTATTATGAACACACAGGAAGCAGCTGCATTATTATCAGCAACTGAAGTTGCATCCATGCTGCAGCAGTCTGGCCAAGGAAGGCATTTGCAGTTTGCCACGGCACCAGAGTCACCTTCAACTCTGGAACAAGAGACACGTCGATAGCACTGCTCGAAGGCAGCTTCCCCTCTCAAAGTTCCACTTGATGAAGAACAAGAATTGCCCTACGCATTATTGGTAGGGTGAGAGGCTGTGGTAGGTTGCAGCGGCAGCAATTGCCACCCCCAACGGAGAGGACTTTTTGATTCTTTGCTTTCCTTTTCTTTGTTATCTTTCTCGTGTAAAGATTGAAACTTTTTGTCTTCTCAGTGCAGAGATTTCTTCTGCTTGTATATATACCCAAAATTTGGAAAGCCTTTTTTTTATTTTTCCTCAATGAATTTAATAAGAAATAAGCACCGAAGAAGTAATTTCGTCCTTTTGTATAATCACAACGATACAAGAAAAATATCGAATCATATGATTCTAATATTTCTTTATATAAATTATATGATTCGATCTACCCCCATCCATCCGTTGGGACGCTACGAGGAGCAGCAGATATCTTATGCACGCGAGCCCTCTGATTCCGTACCACCACGTGGGACCTCAAGCAGAAGCATAACGACGGATCACGCAAGGGTGGGACCCATCTTTCGTGGAAATAACCTATTATGCGGATATTTCTTTGGGGTTAATCTTCATAACATGATTGTTACAATGTATACGATCAGATTATCTCGCAAAGTTGTGACGTAAACAGTCATCAGTTTACATAATGATACAACAGTGTTTGGACCAGTAACATACGGAAGCACCGAACTCGATCACGCTTAACATGGACGGCAATGGAGAACCAAAGCGATGGAGGTTCTTGCATCACCAACTCTTGTGCACACAGCATTCAGACACAGAAGACGCACGCACACCGCAATACACGAGATAGATTACTAGTGTTCCGTTGTACTAAAAAAGTATTCATTAAGCTTTTGATTGACTGAGCACGGAGAGCTCTGTCAACGCCCATGCATACATGCATACATGACAGCTTCCATACATATCTGTAGCCACCTGCTTGTGTGGCTGCCATACACTCCATGAAAAGCGGCATTGGGCTCTCCTTAATTTGCAACGCAACGTTGATGGATGTGTACATAACGATACAGGAAGACTGGGCTCTCTCTCTTCTCTTTCGTCAATCTTGATTTCTCATGCGGTACAGTTCTTGAGAGCTAATCGGAGCAGGCGAATGAAGCCTTGTACATCGTAGTAACTGAACTCGATGGCTTCCGTCATGGAACGGAACCCCTCGGCGCTCGATGAGTTGTCTTTGGCGGCCGACTCCAAGGCACGATGACATTTGGAGGTTGCATCCATCGCAGCTTCCGCATGCTCTGCCTGCAAATGAAACATCGAATCCAAAATGTTACATGGACCAAAGCTACGAGAATAAAGTCTTTGCAGAATGGTGGTTTTACTTACAGCATCCACGACCTTCCGCAGCTTAGATGCAGACTTTAGAGTCTTGTCTGCGACGACATCCAATCGCCTCTTCTTGTTTCGAGGTTCACATCCATCACCTGCAGTTGTAAGCAGATAACACTGTTAGCCAAGCCAGAGGAATTGATTTAATGGGAAGATCTAATTAACCAAGTTGTCAAGAGATATTCATGTGTGATGAGAGGTTGAAAAAGAAGACTAAGAGAATGGTCCCATATTGATATATATCAAAGGGAATAAATAGGATGATACATATTGGAGTTAACACATAATTTATTAACTTATATTTTGGATTGAATGTTTGACTCACTTTGGAAGTAGGAAACATTTAGAACCTAACAGTAGAAACAAATGATGGTGATATTACCTGCAGCAGGTGGTGGAAGATTTGACCGAAGAAGCATTAGGATTCTGAAGTGGGTCACCTCCACACATTTGTATGCAAGAGCAGCAACTTTGATGTTTGCACACCGCTCACTCGTCGCAGCACAGTGCCTGCATGAGAAGCATAGCATTGCATATTTCATGAATTTCACTATACACCACGGAAAAAGAATTCATGCAGTAAACAATAGCAAAGTAGCCAAATGTTATGGGACAAAACAGACGCAAAAATTCTTGCTGCATCAGTAAACATTCCCACGGCGTTCTTTATTTCCAAGACTTGACTGCTGCAGCTCTGCAGTGTGCATGCTGCACTAAAAAATTTCAGTGCTGCCTCCATGTGTATCTCAGTGATCTCAGCTGGATCACAATCCTACAACATCGATTAGATTATCAGAGCTATCCTCGATAATAAGTACCAAGTAAATGTTTCAACCATCCACACTACAAACCTTTAATCTGGCAGCTGCTTTCAGCAGATTGCATGCCTCCTTAGTGCTACTGTCCGATGATGAGTTGTACTTTTCAAACTCTTTTGCAAAACGTTCAGCAACAAAAATATGTGCATTGAAAGGCTTTGCTGCTTTTCCACAAGATTTATGCGCCACTTTTTCGATTGATCTCGGCGTTGGATCGTTTGCAGCCACTTCTTTTATTGATCCTGACGTTGGATTTTTTGCACAAGTCGAGGGAACTTTGAGCGATCCAGGCATTGGATATTTTGCACAACATGAAGGATCCCTGAATGATTCTGGCGTTGCTTCTCGTGCACAACTTGGCCGAGGAGCCATTGGTTTCCATTCGAGAGTACTCGAGGGAGCTTTGAATGATCCCGACGCTGGGTGGTTGCTTGCACCACCGGAGGGAGGAGGCTTTGGATTTCTTTCGAGAGTAGTCGAGGGAAATGATTTTGGTATGGAGTTCTTTGGACAGCTCGAGGGAGCAGGCATTGCATTTCCTTCAGAACTCGAGGGAGTTGGGTTCTTTGCACAACCGGAGGGAACCTCCGAGATAGGTTGCCTCTTGTACACGGGCAAGAAGGACCCGTATTCGCCCAACAACGGCACTGCATGTGAAACGAACAATCATGTTCAGATACAATAATGTAAACGGAGAAAAAGAAAAAAAAGTCAACCTTGTGAGTAAAACCCCATTGACTCGTTTGATGAGTCGTGTTCGTAAGAATCGGATGAGGACAGAACAGCAACGAGAAAGTATTCGCATGATTGGGCGGTCGAAATTACAGAGATCGAACACACAGATCGGTTTTCAAGGATGAAACTAAAGACAAGAAGAAGGTTTTAGGTCTAGAAGGCTTGTTCTTGAACCCTCGTTCTCCGATAACAAGTCTAGAAGGCTTGCATGGAGCTTATTGTTCATATGCACACATGAAGTTCTGCACTAAGAGCTCTCAGAATCCATATTATTTGCAGCAAAAAAGAGACCTTTTTTCTGGGTGTGAGAACGATCGCGAAATAGATGAAGCCGAAGAGAAGGAGACGAGCAAGGAAACAAAGCAAGTAAATGTTCTTAATTCGCAAGAACGCGGGCGATAAAGATGACCCGACTCCGAGTTTCGCGTGGTTCAATCGAGCAGATAGATTGTTTGTTAATTAGGGTTCCTATAATCGAGCATGCATGTTTGAGGAGAAACAACATCTAAATTTAAAGCGATGGTTTCGACTCACCAGCATCGTCGTGCCAGAAAGCTTTGTTTAAGAAGAGCACCAATGTGTCCAACTTCTTTCGCTGCCAAGAAGAAGAAACAAAAACAGGACGAGGATGAGAAGAGAATAGGAGAAAGCAGCCCTGGTTTCCGTCCGACCCATAAATCTCAAATGCACTCAAGACCGACCGACCGACCGACGCCTTTCGGCGATCAAACCCTCGCATCAAGAAACGAAGGAAAAGATGGAGGTGGGAGACTCACAAATTCAGGCGGCTCTTCTTGATGATCGAACCCATTCTCCGTAGCAAGCCAACTCCAATCTTCCGCTGCTGGCTTCGGGATCTCCATCTGAGAGGAGGGCAGAGCTTTCGCCATTCCGAACGGGAAGAGAGAAGAGAGCGGGAGAGAGGGAGGGAGAGGAGAGAGAGAGTGTGCGTATGCCTTGAGACTCCACTGAAGCCTATAAATATGTAATCCCATTCGAAATAGGAAACCTTGGTATTGATGTCTTTATCTTACCGCATCTCCATCAGCACTGTCTTTAAAATCCAAGAAACAAAAATATAAAGCAAATATAAAAAAACGTGGTTTTTTTTTTATACCATGTATTGATTGATTTTGGGTCGTTTTCAGGTTTGACGTGAATCGTTGTACCGAACCGGCCGGTCCATATATCGTGCATTTACAACAACAACGCTTGATGGGAGTTTCTTGATTTACGCGCCGATCTCACGCGGCAAAATCCCCTCCCCTGTTCCGCGCGCCAGCCGGCGGCGGCGGTCGCTGGGAGTCTGGCATTACCCTTTGTCGAGGTTTGGAAGGTTTCAAGCCCACCATCAGCTTCCCTTCAAGTTCCTAGCGGAGGAGCTCGTCGGCCTGAGCGCCTGCGTCGTCGCCGACGTGGACGCTGCGCCCCTACTCGCTCTTCCCCCGGCTCGGCGCACTTGTTTATAAAGGCGCCGCCTTCGCCGCCGTGGCCTGCGAACATCCTTGGGAGGACGACGATCTCAGAAGGCTCGATCGCTTTGAGGGCGTGCATGGATCCGGCGGTTGAGATTGCCAACAAACCCCCACCGTCTGGCCTTACGGCGTCGGTCTTGGAGGCTGACTGAGTTGCAGAAGGTGGTGGTCGAGCGGAAGGGAGAAGAGAAGAAGAGGTCGATTGAGAACAACGGGGTTGCAGCAGTTGCATAGGTTGGCGGCGTAGAGTTGCAGAGTGGTCGAGTAAGTCACTCCTTGGTGCTTAGGAAGGAAGGGAGATCATAGGAAGCGTTTGAGGTATTTACTGCAGGAATGCTCAAATTAGGTTATCTTGATTTCCTATTATCTCGTTTCTCGTTGGCAATATGCAGCTCTTAGTATCTACGTGTTCTTGACGAGATCATCAAGAGTTGCTTTTTTCTTTTTGGTGTATTGTTTTCTTGATCTTCGTCCTTTTATATTATTTTTTAAGTGGTCATTAATTCCTCCTTTATTGAGTAGAGAATAGCTCACATTCCAAATAATTCTATTTCTAAATTTATGTGCGTATATTTCTAAAAGATTTTAATTCCATCTTTTACGGATTTAAAATAAAACTCTTTAACTATTAACATTTTTCTGTTAAATGACAATATGGGCAAAATGGTTCGAGTTTGAACCGTTCGTGAGAACCGCCGACTGGAATTGAAACTCTATCCACCTGTGCACTTACAAGATTCCTACCTGCTTGGCAATTGGCGGCCATCTGGGGTCCCACATCGTTCGCATGGCACTATGTTCCGCGGGTTGACGTTGCGTGGCGTATCTCATCGTCAGAACTTGGTCGAACCGGGTTGGATGTGACGATCCCCGGTTTAATTAGAACGAGATCGGACGGACGACATTAATTGCACGGAGTGGGGACGGACCCTGTCACTAATTTCGGCTTTTAGTGGGTCCCACGTGGGGCCGATCGAGCCGACAGGCCACGGTAGCGCCGTCGGTGTGCGTGGGTTAGACGCGGCCGCTGTCATCCCCTTCCCCCAATATAAAATGGTGACCGCTGAGGTAGCCGCCGGCCTCCGCTCTCGTCCTTCTCATCGAGAGGCGAGAAGCGTCGCCTGAGAAATCGTTCGGTGGTTCTTCTCTCCTTTCCAATTCGACTGGTCCTCTTCCTTCTCGTGGATTTGATCGTTTCCAATTTGTATTCTCATCGATAATTTTGTGAGTGGTTTTGTCGCTGAACCCAACGATCACTCCTTTTGTTGCTTGATTTCATTTGCGGATTGGTTGTTTCGATTTAGGGTTTCATTGTCGATCCTTCGGATTGCTTTAGATATGTATGTTTGTGTGTCTTTTGATCTGTGTGGGTTGTATCTTCATCAGCGGTGAACAAGATGGGGCTCACCTTTACGAGGTTATTTAGCCGGCTCTTCTCGAAGAAGGAGATGAGGATCTTGATGGTCGGGCTTGATGCGGCTGGTAAAACGACGATCTTGTACAAGCTCAAGCTCGGAGAAATAGTCACTACCGTCCCCACTATAGGTCAGCACATATTTTCTTCCTTTCTAAATCCGATCTTGTGTTCTCTGTATTAGTTGAAAGCACTTGTGTTTGGGGAATCTTTTTAAGGAAAACGCGCTCGTTCTACGATGAAGCATGCATTTCTTCCCTCCCTCAAATCCATATATTGCGAATTGTGGAATGTTATTATTATGCCGGTTGCGTGCTGGTCCGTTTATGTGACAGAAAGCTTAAGGCTTTCTGTTGGATACTGACAAGCTGAAGTGAAACAAATGTTTTTCAGAATTACGCTTCAGATCAATTTGATATTGTCCTTGCTATGTTCTGAAAGAAACATTGGTATCAATTGTTAAAACTGGTTTGTACTTTTTATATGATCCTTTAAATAATGAATATTGTCCATGTTGAAGAAAATGATAGTTGATTTTTTTTTTATTCGAGAAGTTTAAGGCTGGACAAGTCATCTTCTCCATCTTCTTTTTTCCTTTCTAATTTTCTTGCTTTTAGTTCAAGTTCATCTGTTATATGAAAGGCAATAATCGTGCTGCTTAATTAAAAACATCCAGTGAACATAAAAAAATATAGTTTGAGGTATCTATCGAGGCAACTTCAAATTTTCCAAGTGTCTTATTATTTTCTTTTTGACTAGTAAGGCTCAATCTGCACTTTAATGGCATCTTATGTATTCCAAACTTTATATGGCCCTTCCACATAAGAGTGGGGATGCAAATTAACATTACTCAAAATTTCCCTCCAATATTTTTATGATGTATGACATTATTTTAGTAGAAGGATTTTTACATATTTTTGAAGCTATTAGTCTATATCTGTTAGAAATGGTTTAGGTTATTATTTATAGTTTGCATGAACCTTTCATTTGGTGGGTTTGACTTATTTATCTTCATAAGTTTTCAGGACAACAATTCAGTCTTGCAGGCAGATTCATACTTTTAGGGGCTTTTTTTTCCAAATCGCACAATTTTTCTTAATTTTAAATGGTCTTCCTTGTGTTGTTGTGTTATATGCTTCTTTAATTCAGGATTTAATGTGGAGACTGTAGAGTACAAGAACATTAGTTTCACCGTTTTGTCACGGACTTAGCTGGTTTTGCCTAAGTCGTGCGGCACCCTTGCGTGTCCGTCCGCAAAGGTCAGCCTCCCCGAAGCCTCCCATGGTCCCTTAGGTCCCACAAAAGAGAGAACAGGACAGAGAAAAGGCCTCACTCGGGATCCACAAGCAAACATCTTCGAAAAACACTTTATAGACAATGCAAATTACAAACAGACTTTACAAGCTCTGAACAGTTGCACAACAAAGGGTAAAATGGTCCATTACAGACCGAAAATCTCTCACACGTGTCCACATGACACAACCTTTATTTACAAGCCTAAAGCGGCCACCGACCCAACTAAAATGGGACTATCAAGCCTTCGGCCGTCCCCCTACATGCTGTACAATGCATGAACATACCAAAAGACATGGACATACATAAGATTACATCAAACACCCTGTTTAGAAGTTTGTCCGTGACAGTTTGGGATGTTGGTGGTCGAGATAAGGTAGGTAGATCTTATTTGTGCTAACGGCATGTGAAGATGTTGGAGGTTGTTTGTCACTTGCCATTGTTGATTTTACCAATTTGATGTTTTATTGCAACAGATCAGACCTCTATGGAGGCACTACTTCCAGAACACTCAGGGCCTTATTTTTGTTGTCGACAGCAATGACAGAGATCGTATTATTGAGGCAAGGGATGAACTGCATAGGATGCTAAATGAGGTGAGTTGATTTGGTTTGTTGATAACCATTATGATTCCTCTAATTCGGCATAGCTGAGCTGAATGACAATCAGGTACAGTCTGATAATTGAACATAATTGTGTTTTCATGCACATTTTTATGCTAGTGTATGTTCAACACTTAACTTTGACAAAAAATCCTCTATTTTATGTTTTTGTCCATTTGATTATGACCATAGTTAGTCAATAAAAGACCAAAAGGCAGAAGCAACTTAGGGTGATTGTCGGGTAACATTAAGGGTACAAAGGAAAGATGTTTGTTGGAATTGTTGAAGCATCAAGATCCAGAAAAATAATAATTACAGTGGCAGGTGAGGATTGGAGAAGAATAGTGATCCTCTTCCATTTTGATGTTCAAATCTGTTGGGTTCAGGCCTTCAGCTGAAGTGTCCAGTTCCGACTGAATGGCTTTTTAGGATTGTTTTGCCAAGTGATGTTTGCTACAAGAAAAGAAAAAAAAAAGAGAGAAACTTGCTTTCTCAATGTTTGCTGTTCCTTTGAGGTTTGGTTTCTTTTCATCAATTTCGTTGAAGATTAGGGTCAATAGTTGTTTAGTGGAAACTAAAACATCAAATTGATGATGGTTTCTTTTTAAAATGTTTTTTCTAAGTTAATTTTATGCTTAATTTGAATCTATTTACTGAATTTCTTTCGTTTTTATGCAGGACGAGTTACGTGATGCTGTGTTGCTTGTGTTTGCAAATAAACAAGATCTTCCAAATGCAATGAATGCAGCTGAAATTACAGATAAGCTTGGCCTCCATTCCCTGCGTCAACGACACTGGTATATCTCTTTCTCCCTAAGCAAAGATTTGTAGTCAAGACTGAGAAATTCCATGTTTTTCTTATAATAATTTATAATGTGTTTCATACCATTTACGGCCAAACATTTCGTGCAGCCATGTCATCTTTCTACTCTATTATCTTATTTTTCAAATCCCTTAAACCTCATTATTATTATTATCTCCAACTGACCTATTACTTCCTCTGCTAATAGCCAATAGTAACCAATCATCTAGCCTTTTATTTGGAAACAACTAACCATAACCAAATGCTCCATCTTCTTTTACCGTCTTCTTAAAATTATCGGATTCTTTGAAATTATAGGTGGACAGCAGGGCACCTAGAAAAAATTTCTCTTGTTTTATCGCCAATTGTCCAACCTACATAAATCTGACTTAATTGTCATTGCTGTCTTCTCATCCCTGCAATTGCGACATGAATTTTATTTTATTTGTTCTTCCTTATTGTTTTTGTTCTGTTTTTAATTCAACAGCAAAGCATGTTTATACAATTATACTTCATCTCTTCTTTTATAAGAGAAAGAGATTTTGGCTTGTGTTTAGCTCATTGACCAAGAATGTGTGATATGTCTACAGGTACATACAGAGCACATGTGCTACATCTGGTGAAGGTTTGTACGAGGGACTGGATTGGCTCTCCAACAATATCGTCAGCAAGGTATGAATCTTTACTTATTTTTCTGTTTTTTCTTTTTTGAGAGTAGCAAGTCAATTTGGACCTGTTCCCATTCGTTTTATGATGGTTCATGCCATGGGAAGCGATAATGCTGCTTGAGCAGCAGTTACAGCCTAATAATGGAAGGCTTTCACTGGGTGAAATGCACCCGCATTAAGTGCTTCTGTATAGCAATTTCAAATTTTGTGGCCATCATGAAGCTTTACATATTTATGATTGTGGATCAGCTAACTATTTTTTACTTTTCCATCCTGAGGCTTGAAACTTTTGACATGGTGGACTAAGCTTATTGGCACGGTGCTTTGTTTCTCCGATCCGCAACCAGTTGCTCATGGATCAATTATCTTGACACTAGTTGTCGTCTCTTCTTGCTGTGGTCATCGGACTCGTGATAGTGGTCCTGGCATAATATGATCGTGTGATCAATTATCAACTTCTAGTTGTATTATGTGATGTTTTCAAGCATTATATTAATAGCATCTCCAGGTTGTTATTGGTAAATATGATGTAGTCATACCCAAACCTAATATATTTGAGACTGAGTTGTGTGGTTCAATCGGATTATAGCTCTGCCTTGTGATCTTTTGTCTCTGTTCGACTATATCACTGTTCCTCATTGCCTTAACAGCACTACTTTGCTCTGCTTTACTGGGTTTTGTACTGAATCCTCTGCAACTGCATGCCTCACTTGCGATCAACAATATTGCAGGCATTGCAAAGCTGCTTGTCACAAGCATTTAGTTAAGAATTGGAACACCTGCTTCTTATTGCTTCACATATTCGTTACACCAAATGCACAAATACATATATTGAGAATAACTCGTCCTCATCAAACAATTTTACAGATAAGGTTAAAGATGCTGGACAATTGTACAGAATTCTGCCACAGATTTCACAAATGTTAATAATAATGATGTAATTTTTTTATACAAGGGATTAGAATTGCTCCTATTGAACTCAGATGGCACACTGCAGTATAATGATGTAGTTCTCAACCAAAAGCTTTTGCTCTTCATCAATTACCATCAGACAGGCTAACCATTTATCGGCAAAGCTTTTTAATCTATCAAATGTGTCCTGAAATTTATCCATCAATGTTCAAGACCCTCACAGCAACATTGAGGATTAGGTTTTGCAGATTCTAGCAATCTGTTGGTCCACTCCTCTATAATAGCTTTACAGCACCCAGCTGCAACTTCGTAGCAGGCTTCCAGAATCTAGGCGGACAGTAATCAAGCTGCGACTTCTTAGCAGATCTTGCGGGCAGGTTAGTACAACTCAAACTTGAAGAGGCCAACTGTGCGGTTCAATAGTTGTCCAAGCCAAGCTAAATGCTTTTGTTAGGGAGGCTCTCGACCCTTTCCTGCTCAACTGGACCATCACCATATTTCACTGCAGCAGTAAACATTTTTCTAATCAATAATGCACATGCTTCTTCAAGATAAAGGTGAAAACAACAAAGAAATGGGAGTAGACAATATTCATTTAGAATGGCTATTACAATCACAAGGAACATTTTATATTACCTTCACGTTCGATCAGGATTCTATAAATATTATCTATAAATAAATAAAGCTATCTGAAAATTTAATTTGTTAAACTAGTCTAACATTGGAATGCTACCTCTGTGTTCTTAGTGACTGATTCAGGGAATCCAACTCCATGTATATGATAAGATTCACATATATTCTAAAAAAGTAAAAAATAAAAAAGAAAAAAAATTCTGCCATTGGAGACTTGAAATCCTCCATGATCAGCAATAAAGATCAATTGACACAAAACTTAAAAAAATCTCACCTACCCATCCTAAAAAGCCAAATTGACAACATAAAAGAATCTAATATGAATAAGAGGATTGCGTTGAAAGATGCTTGGACTTTCTATTTTTGGCAAGCAGTAAGTGGAGAAGGCTGCATTTTTTTTTAATGAGCAAAGGATAAATGGTGAATGCGAGATTCAAGCACTGGATCTTATGATAATATATTAGTCTTTAGTTGTCTAGCCAACCTAGCCAGCACCTTATAGAATACATCGGATTTGATCCCTGAACATTATTGTCATGTTCTCGTATCCATCTAGTTAAAAAAATTACTTAATATTACTAGAAAACAAGACCACTTAATGTTACTAAAAGCTGTTCCCAGTTTATGGTTATCAGAAATATGTTACTCCCACTGATAAACCTTTTCTTGGGAAAGCCTCACCTCCATGATGTAATCCTTTCTCTTTTAACTTATTTTTTTCTCTGTACTTGTTTTACAGTGTCAATAAAATAAGCTTGCTGTGCTGCAGTTTTACTTTCGAAAAAAATAAGCACATTCAAGAAAGAATGGTCTTACAGTCACTACTTTGCTTGAGCCTTTTTCGCTTGTTAGAATGTCTGATGGTCGAATCAAAATTACTTCTTAGGGGGTGATACTTCAGTGAAGTCAGTGCTTCGTTGTACTCACTCAGCTTTTTCTTCTCCTCATTCTATTAAATATATCAATAAAAACAGAATAAGGCTAAAGAGTTACAATGCTGTAACTGAAAATGGTGACATGAAAAATAGAGTCATACATAGGCCTTGTTAAAAATAGCAATCTGTTGCTTACAAACTTTAATTTCCATCTTTAAAGCACCAAGGCGAGATTCAACTGGTACAGTGCACTGCTCAACTATCTGCTTTTGTCTCCCACGAACTACTTGTGGCTGCCATACATTTAGAGCAACAGATGCAGTCCTGAAAAAACCAACTCATCAAAGGTTTCCATAAACATATGCAATATTTGTAAGTTACAAACTTTCCAAATAACAATTCATCTTCAAAAGTTAGTGATGCCTAATCTCCAGCCGTTTAGGTACCTTGAGATTTTAGGATGACTTTCAATTTCATATATCAGTCTTATTTTAAGAAAAAAAGATGATCCAGAAAATCAAATTTACAATAAAATACTTGCAATATCTAAAACAATCCTGATTTTGAGCAGAAACTTCATATGAACCATAAAAATGATGGGAAAAGAAGAGTACAATAACTTAACAATCAGAATTACAAGAAACGTTTGAAAAAGTCATCCTATGATCCAAATTGATGACTTTGTTCTATGCTCTTGGACTACACTATTAGCAGCAAACAAGATTGTCAAAGGCACAAAGCACATCACCAAGGTCTTCCGGAGCCTATAGAAAATGCAAGGGCACATCCTGACAAAGCAATTTGAACACTTATAGGATGATAAAGACTTAAAGATGAGATGCAACTACATCCACCGTCATTTTAACAATCCAAACAATAATTTGACTCACCTAAGGGAGCAATAACACAAATGTGATGAAGGGAAAAAAATAAAAAGCAGCAAAGAGTGAAGAACATACGATCCTTTTTTTCATCCCATTCACCACAAGTACTCCTATGAGACACTCACAAGATCAAAGATATCACAAATAAAAGCCACTTCTCTTGGTCAATGAAGGATATAAACAAGAGAATTAACAGGCCACTCAAACATACTATTTGATTTTCGTGCTCTAGGTGCACCCTAAGTGGTCATTCATGAAGAATCATAAAAGGGCATTCATATGCCAAAGCAATGCCCATATTCTTTCTCAGAGTAACTTTTAATAGATCTTTTCATAGCATCAGTTCCTTTAGCATACCACATACACATCACAACTTAAGTTCTAGTAACTATTCCCTACTATCAGCCAATTAATGCATAGATAATTGACTTGTAAGACCAAAATACCTTATCCAATGTAGCAAATAACCTATGCTTTACTAAGGAAAATTTCCCAAGCACCACAAACATAGCCAAGCAATGTATTCATGCCCATGTTTGAACCATGGCCCATAACATTCCATGTTTCAGGTGATTATGAACTAAACTTATTGTGAACCACAAGGACCTAATTCACCTTAAAGGCTAAGAATCAAAGAAAGGAAAAGGGAACTAGAAAATAAAAAGACAAGATTTTGTAACCTCTGGTCACATGCAATTTCTGGCTTCATTGTTCTTAAGATGTTAAAGTACAGTACATCCACTAAATTTTTACAAGATCTCATGCTACCCTCCACCTCAAGCAAATTGCTATTTTTAGCTAGAAGCAGTGGTTGAAGTAATCAAATTAATTACCATGAAATAACATGAAAAATAAAGCAAAAAAAAATATAGTGATCACTGAAGCAGAGAGAATTAGCAATTCAAAGAATAGCATGTTGATCGAGAAACCAGTTTGAGCACCTTGCTCTCTCCAAATCAGCTAACTCAGATACAGCGGCCTTCAGCCTCTTGCCCTCGCGGGCCAACGACGATTCCAACTCCTCCAGCCTCTTCCGTGAAGCAGCCACACGACTCTCCGCATAGAGCACCGCGCGCCTCGCGGCGGCGAGCTGCCTCGCCTTGTCCCTCTCGAACCTGCCGCGGATGCAATCCCACGTGAAGGCCCAGACCTAAGTAGCTCGTCCACGAGAAGAGGAAGGGGGGCGCACCTGATCCGGTAGAGGGATTTGACCGAAGTGGCCTTGTCGTGGGGCTCATGTCGGCCGGCGGGAAAGTCGAGGGCGAGAAGAGTGGCCCAGAGGGCGGGGTCCCGGGCGAGGCGGTTGAGGCGGCGGGAGGCGATGGCGAGGGCGCAGAGGTCGCGGTAGGTGAGGCGGCCGAAGGCAGTGCCCATCTCCAGGATTCGGGCCCATATCTCGTCCGGAAGCACCGACATGATGCTCCTCCTCCTCCTCCTCCTCTCCCCCTCACCACCTCCAAGAAGAAGAAGAAGAAGAAGACGAAGGAAGAGGCGAAGGATCGAGATGGGGCGGAGGAGGCCGTGTCGAAGTCCCGTTTCGATGGACCCGGACGGTGGGCCGGGTCGGGGCAGATCTCGGTTGGGTTTGATAAACCGGCTTGTTGCGAACGCGATCCTAATGAGCCGGGTGGGGTCCGATCGGAGCCGCGTCTGATGACAGCGTTGTAGCGCACCCGATCCTAACGGACTGCCCGTGTGGTAAGCAATGTTCTTGGACTCGATAGCACCTCAAGATGCGTGCTCGTTTGTAAAAATCATGATCCACACGAAATTTGATGGTTAGAAAGCTCATCCTCTGAAATATCAAGTTATTGTTTATATTATGTAATAATAAAACAATAAAAAAGGTTAACCTTTTCCCTTTGAGATTAAACAAACAAAAGACTATAAAATCTACTTATTATTATTATTAGCTAAAATGTGGTTGTAATAATATTAGCAACCACTAATCCACATATAAAAATCCCTCTCTTCGTCTGAAATTAATATGTAAACTATGAAATGGTCAATATAAATAATATCGTTTATAGACTCCTCGGTTTATTACAGTCTCTGATGGCCGTCGAGCATTGACCGAAGATCCAGAGAGAGAGAGAGAGATCCCGCGGTGCGAAGACAAGCTTCAGAGCTCGACCCCGATGGTTCTTTCTCCCTTGCCTCGCTCGGTTCAGTGGATCTAAGATAAATATTTCAGCTCCCTTTGCCTAAGATTTGGTTCTATTGGACTGGACTTGATCTTTTTAGGTTTGTTTGGCTCGAGTTCGATCATCAAAATGTGGCCTTTGCGCTCATCTATGATTGAGAAGTGGTTCTGGGTCGGGCGCGTACGGTGACCTTTTAGTTTGGACCGAGGTTCTCGGAGAGCATTTGGATAATTGTTCATGTTCTCTAGATTTTTCTCCCCCAATACTTGTTCTTTTCGTTTGAATAGTTGTCCGGGTACATTTAGTCGTCGGCCTGTTTCCTTGTTGAGGAATGTCTACATTTGGGAATCAAATCCCGGAACCTTTTTGTTTGACCGGCTGATCTTTATCCTTAGCTTCATGTTCTTTGAGTTCGTCGAGGAATTGCGGTTGTTACCATAAAGAAGGAATTCCATTCGGTATATTTTTGTATTTTTATTAGTCTTGGCCGCTGTTCTTTGTTCCTGAGTTGATAAAGCTGGATGCTTTGCTGATAAATTAGGCATCTTTTCGGAGGTTTGTGCTGAATGGGCAACAGAAACATACAACAATATGGGCATGTGTGCCGGAAACCCTTCCTTTTTAGTCTCTCCTTTGCAATAATCCTAGTCCTGCCCTACCTCTTCTTCTGGGATTATGCTGGAAAACCAGTAGTCAACCATGTATTGCCAAAAGAAAAGATCTTTTCCGTGATTGAGAACCGAGGTATCCCTGCAAGAGACCATGATGCTGAACCTTCGTCGTTCAGGGAGCCGTCTTTCTTGGATCAATTTGGAGCAACAGATGAAGAGCCCGACCGATGTCATCCAAGCAAAGCACTTTTGAAAGTTTTCATGTATGATTTGCCTCCTGAGTTCCACTTTGGTCTTTTGGGTTGGGATGGTGATGACAAGAGTGTGTGGCCTGATATACAGACCAAAATCCCAAAGTATCCTGGTGGGTTGAATCTTCAACATAGTCTTGAGTACTGGCTGACTTTGGATCTCTTGTCTTCAAGATTTCCCAACCGGAGTCGCCCATGCAGTGCGGCGAGGGTTGAGGATTCCCGAGAAGCCGATGTTGTGCTTGTGCCTTTCTTTTCATCGTTGAGCTACAATCGGCATTCAAAGGTCAAGCCACCTCAAACAGTTAGTATAAACAAGTTGTTGCAGCAGAAGCTGGTGCAGTTTTTAACAGCTCAACAGGAATGGAAAAGATCAGGGGGGAGAGACCATATCATACTGGCACACCATCCAAACAGCATGTTAGATGCTCGGTCGAAATTGTGGCCTTGCATGTTTGTCCTTGCAGATTTTGGCCGGTATGCTCCCCATGTAGCTAATGTGGAGAAAGATGTAATTGCTCCCTACAGGCATCTGATCAAGACATTCGTTAATGACTCATCTGGCTTTGATGAACGCCCTACATTATTGTACTTTCAAGGAGCTATCTACAGGAAAGATGTAAGTGCTTTGCCATAGACATCACTTGATGGTATCTTTTTTTTTTTTACCTAGCATATTGAACTTCATCAGAAGTATTTGATTTTGCACATCAAGTGGTGGCATATCTTTTGATTTGCCAAGTGACTTATTCGAGACAGAAATCTTGTATAATCTTTATTCTCTCAAATGGCCTCTTTTGATTGCGATTTGAGTATGAGTAGTGGTTTGCCATTCAGCACACCCAAGTTTTTGTGAATTAGCAGACAATTTCTTGAAGAGCCAATTCACTATCCTAAGTCCAGATGATAGGTGAAATAATGTGTATTTACATGAATCTACATGCACCAAGGAACAGAGAAGAAGAGAAATAACTTTCAACAGCTAGATCACTTTCCTAAGTTTGTTAGATAGGGGTGCCCCTAGTTTTTCTTGTAATTGCATGCTTGTTTCCAAAGAAATTCCTTCATTTGATGCACTATTATTATCAAAAGAACACTGGCTGCATCTTTTTGTGCCTATGGTGAGGTCAAGCATTATGAGCTCAATTGAGCAATTTCAGGTTACCATTAAGGAGGGTTAACCTTTTTGTAGATGGATATCCTTGCAAGGTACCTTATCAAGGCCTAATACAGCCTGTTTCTGCCACCCAACAGCACTCGCTATATGTAATATCCATGGAGCATCCACTTGAAACCTAGGTAGGAAATATTACCTGACAAAATTGGTTTTTTACTTGAACATGTAAGAACATGCTTTTAAATATTATTTGTGGTATATAAGCAATTTACCTGAGGATACTCCTCTTAGTCTCATACACAACCACTATAACACATTGTAATGTGTGGTTGGAACAGGAGGAACAGATCAGTAAAGTCTATCATATTGCTTTAATATTTTTAAGCACCTATTGACTTTTCATGTTATGCATGAAATACATTTTCTACTGCAGTGATCTATATTCTAGTTTTCATTCAAAAACCAATATAAAGTGCTTTTTTTTTATTTCATGTTTAAGGGCACATTAAGTTCCTTGTAACACTCCCGGAAAAATTAACTGCATCCTCAAAAATGTATTTTGTCTTATATCAACAAGCAGCAAACCAACTTGGTAGAAATCCACATTTATATCCTTGAAATATGTCATCATGGTTATGGGTAGCACAGTTCAGCGAGCCCAAAATATTGCTGAAGATGTTGGTAGTTGTTTGGTGTTTGGAGATCTAAATATTCTATAAAATTGCCATAGCGGCTTGACTAATTCATAGAATTGGAGTAGAGGTCACTCCAGTGAGGAAAATTTTATAGAGAGTATGGAAGAAGAGTTGCAAAACAAATGAAGGATTTCTGTTGGTTGGACATTGTTATTCACAGGGGAACACCTTAATGGTTGATTACTTATATCAGAACAAAAAAAGAAGTTTGTGATATATCTTATAGGTTTTATTTAGGTCAATGTGAACCAAGTGCATGACTGTGAATTTACATGCAGCAGTGGCTTTACTGAGGAATACAATCCAGCTAACTGGACAAGCTTCAAGATTGAAAATTATTGCTATAATTTTCTCGCTTTGCACCGTTATTCGTGATAATGAACGTATATATACCAATGATGATTAAGATCCATAAATAGGCAGTATAACTAGGAGGAGGATCCAAATTCCTAAGTGTGATAAATTTTCATGTGTTTGTCTGTCACTTATACCTACAGATGTGGTCAACTTCTGCTTGAATTTACTTGAGTTGTTTTTCAATCATTAGGTTTTGCATTGCCCAATAACACAGAATATGAATATTGAAACAATACCTGTTATCATGATAAGTTTCAGCTGATCTAATTTCTGAATGGTGAATTTACCATTCAATAAGCTATTGTATTGTATATTGTGTATTCCTAACAATTATAGTCACAGATTTTCTTGCTTATTTAGAAAAAGAAAATCCTCTCTTTGGAATGAAAATTAATGCATGAATGGCAGTTTAGCATAAGACAAATCCTGTCAGTACATTATTAAAATTTCCAATTCAAGTCCTCTCAGAATATGTAAAGTATATTCCTGAAATCTAGTCTGTGGGTGATAGCTGTCTATAAAAGCATGCTTAAATTCATTTTTCTTATGTTTCCCATTCTCTGCCAGAGCTGGCTACACTAACTTTTTTCAGGGTTGTTCAACAAAGATGATGCTAAATTATTGATTTGTTTGTCATTATGGTTCTCCGCTTCTTGTTCTAGTTGCCATTAGAACATTTTAAACATTAAATTTGCAGGCATCTTGAATATACCTTGAGAAATAGAACCCTATTATATGATATTCTAGATATAGTGCTTCATATGAAACTGATTGCTTTTGTCTGCTTTAGTTCACAAAAAAAAGGCTCATTATCCGTTTTCGTGGCTTGGTGTGCAGGGAGGATCGATCCGACAAGAGTTATTTTATCTTCTAAGGGATGAAAAAGATGTACATTTTTCATTTGGAAGTGTCGTTGCTAATGGAATAAACGAGGCCAGTCGAGGGATGCATTCTGCAAAATTCTGTCTAAATATTGCTGGGGACACGCCATCTTCCAACCGACTATTTGATGCCATAGCTAGCCACTGTGTCCCAGTCATCATCAGTGACGATATCGAGCTCCCATTTGAAGATGTACTCGACTATTCCAAGTTTTGCATCTTTGTGCGCACATCTGATGCTATCAGAGAGGGTTTTCTAATAAAATTAATCAGAGGAGTAAGTCGAGAGGACTGGACCCGGATGTGGCAAAGGTTGAAGGAGGTCGAAGGCTTCTTCGAATTTCAGTACCCATCTAAGAAAAATGATGCCGTTCAAATGATATGGCAGGCAGTGGCAAGAAAAGTTCCAGCAATTCGGCTCAAATTACACAGATCAAGGCGATTCTCTCAGTTCAATACACAAAGATAGGATGAGAAGCATGTTGTGTAGGACATGATCACCGAGTAGAGTAATAGTCTTCACATTATTTTTCATCCCACTCAAGAGAGATGGCAACATTATATATTTTAGATCTTGGAACTTTTGTGTAGTGAGAGGATAAACTGTTGTATTCTAAGTACAGATGTCTGAGAACAGTAGGACATTAACAGGTGGGATCATTGTAGTTGCTCACTTATTAGGAGAGGAACACTGTTAATATCTCTCAAATTTCATCCTGTTATGATCTTGTTGTAACAGCTACAATATGGCCACAGTGGTCGGAAACCAAATAATGTGGATTTTATCATCTCCATGATGTTAAATGGCTGCTATATGTGAAATATATGTAGCACCATGTAGCTGATGACTCTTTCTACTACACATTTAGCAGAATGTTTATTTTTTGTGATATAAATGAATATAGTATACTGCTGAGTTCTCTCCAAAAATCTTTATTCATCAAAGATCAATGAAGCAGAGACTTTTGTGCACCACTTTTTTCCAACTGTTCTACTCAATTAGATCAGTACAATGTATTATTTCCCCCTTTTTCCTAAACTTTGCATAACATAGGAAAGTTTACTATATTTCATCAACCATATATTGATCACTTTATATTACTAACATATGAAAATCTATTATTAGGTTTAGAATCATTGTAGTAGCTACATTGACTTGGAAATGCATGTGATGCATATAGCAAACAGCTTTGTGATCACTGCAAGTGATTCATACAATGGAGAACTCATCTTACTAGTTTGAGGAAAAAATGTCTATATAAAATTGGTTTGAGGAAAAAAAAAAAAAAAGCGATGAGGCCTTGGAGACTTTATTACAATTTGTAGCTATATTGCTGGAATTATCTTATTGTTGCACAATGGAATATATCTTGCTTCACCATGTTGCCAAAATGCAATTTACCTACCAAATGTCTCATCAATGTTAGACCAAAAACAAAACAAACCAACAGTCAGATTGTTCAAAGGGAGCAAGGCAAGGAAACAATTGAACTTTCAGAACATAAATTAGACCTCTTACATTGGAACAAACATCCAAATGTCTCATCATCACATACCAAGATAACATTCTCTTTTGAGTCTAAAGGACAATAAAAAAAATCATTTATAGTACATATTCGTTTCTAAAAGTTTGATCCAACTACAAGAGAAAACACATGCAGCAACACTGTTGAGTCCCAGAATCTTCCTCTGTGCTGAAAAGGAACTTGTGCTTCATGTTGAGTCTGATTTCCATTGGGTGACCTTCTATATCTGTCAATTTTAGCCCATCTGTGCATAAAATGTAGCATTAACATTAGCTATTAATGTAGTTCTCCAAAAGGAAATACACACTTTCACAACATTTCATATTTTATTCAATTAATTGACTAGAGGTTAGAGTAAAATTATCACTCATATATAGATATGTTCTTGTGACCCAAAAGCGCAGGCAATGATATAAAGTACTTCTTGGCTATATGACTAATAGTTCAATAGCCAAGGGAAAATGGTTGCCCTTTATCTTTCAGGAAGCAAAGATCGGTAGCAAGAAGAGAAATTATACAAGCCCAGGCCTGTTGCAAGATATGAAAATTGCAAAATGTATACCAATTATCCATGCTTTTGCACCTCTGGGCCAATGATCTCCATTTTCCTAAAAGGAAGGGGAAAAAGCACCTATATCTTTCTCAAAAATCTTTGTAGAACAAAATTTATTGAAATATGCCCAGGAACACAATGATCAACCTCATAATGGTACAAAGCCTTCCACATGAGTGTACAAGGAAACCTCTTCTTGAACTATCTTTTGAAATTCCTCCTAAACCCACAAGCATCACCCTTTAAGTCTCTTTAGTAATTTCTCATTGTTTATGGTAGGGGTGTTCAAATCAATTCAAATCGGACAATTAAGGGCCAAACCAAATCGAACCATTTTTTTGGTTCGATTCAGTTAAAGATAGTTCAAACAGGAACCGATTTGGATCTACCTAGCCGAATTGATTCAAAACCAGTTAATCCAATTCGGTGAACCATTTAACCAATTTATAACTTCAAGTAATTTAAAAAGTATATCTTTCAATTGAACCGAAATCAAAATCTTGGTCTAATTGAGCGATACGATAATATTTATGAAATTGAGCCCACATTATTTGTAAAATTAGGCATTTGAGCCGGTTTAATTAATCGATTTGAACCAATTAATGGCTTAGGGCAGTGAACTCAGCCAGATTGATATATTTTAAATTAAAATCAATTCAGTTCGGTTTGAACCAGTTAACCAAACCAAAGAAGGGTATCACGAACCAAAACCTTTTTAGCCTTCAACACCGAATCATTGGTGAACCGATTCGAACCGAACCAATTTTAAATTGATTCAATTCCGGTTTGATTCAATTTTTCGATTCGATTTGAACACCCTTAGTTCATGGTGCCTATCAGACCAACTGCTTTCTCACTCTTATATTTTTCTCACCATGCTTTTGCTGACTAGTTAGAAGACAAATATCCTAATAATTGCTCCATCAATGTCATGCTATGGTGTTACAATAGAAGTAATACTTCATTTTTTTTGTAATTTAAGAAGTATAGTTGAAAAGAAAGTGCTGAGCTATTTTTAAAAAAAGCTCAACAGCTTATCACAATATAATCCCCTAAATATTAAGATGGATTCAGCAAAACTCCTACTTAATGAGAAACACTTTTCAGTCCACCTGTTCAATCATAAGTCAAACAAGTTGCCTGGTCATATACAAGACCCTCCCTGAGTATCTCAGCTATCAGAAACCAAGATAATGAAGAATTCCTTCACTTAAACCATCTCTTTGAATGAGTCTCCAACTTCTCATTATTCAAAATCATGAAAGGTCTGTTTCCACTCAAGCAATCCCATCTTGCTAGTAACCATAAAATACAGTCATTCCAACAACATTACACACATCATATATAGACTCTTGGTGTAATATATTTTGTTGAACAGAACCACAGTAATCTTTCCAATAAAATGGACCAAGTGCATCAAGAAAAAAATAAAAAATGAAACACACTACAGTAGGAAGTTGAAAAACACACCTGAAAAATACCTTACTCGAGTATATTGCACCTTCTCTTCCAAAACAGCCTGCTTTGATCAACTAGTGCAAAATAATAATATAAACCAAAAATAAAAAGAAAAGAGCAATCTTTAACTCATAAGCTCGAGCTCTAAAACAACTTCCTATCTCTGGCGACCGAACAATCAAATCTTACTTGGTGCTCGAAACTTACAATATGAAATTCCATTCTGAAATAAAACAATGTTCTTCTGTTGTTACTATAACCAAGTTAAATTATTCAAATTATAAGCTTAATAAACAGAAAGGAATCCCAAGAAATTTAATAGCATAACAAATCCAAAAAGGCATGCCAAAGAAAACATCTCACAAAATATAAGCACAAATCAAGAGCAACATAAAAGAAAATTTTACCGCAATCAACAGTGTCACTGTCTGGCAGTCAAAAAGTCTACATCAATCAAAAAACACAAAGTAAAATCTTGAAAAATCGGGTTTTGAGTCAATCCATGAAACAACAAGAGAGAGGCAGGAAAAGAGGAGCAGAAAACCGGAGGTGACTTGGGTTGGGGGAAACCCGCCAGGACGTCATCGCACGACCTTCTTCTTCCTCCCGAAGGAGAAGAGAGGTAAAAATGTGCTCCGACCGCAGACAGTCGCCATCGCGGTGGCGCCGTCACCTCTCCCCACACGCGAGCGGCACACAGACGAAAGAGGAGAGGACGCAAGACCGCCGCGGACGAGCCCGCATGGGAGGCAACGGCCTCGATGGTCGAGCTCGCCCCGCGGCCGCCGCGGCGGAGGGAGGACAAGACGGCCGCCACCAGCTCGGATAAGATCGAGTCGTTGCTTGGGTTCCCCGAATCACTTTGCAGCGGCTCTGCAAAGGGCAAGTTTGGAGAAGATGGACGGTGGTGATTCGTTTTAACAAAATTACATATATAACCCCTCATAGTTAATGTTCCTATGTTTCGATTAATTTAAACCCTATCATTGACTTATTTCATACTATAATTGATATTAATAATTCTATTAAACTTACTTAATGTTCTATTAAGCTTAGATTCCGATGGAGCGGTCGATTACGTGACAAGTGAGCTCGAATCTAATTTCAATTCAAATCTGAGAATGATCGACTCGATCAATCCCGGCTCGGGTTAACCGCGCTCGAACGAGAGAGGAGCGCGCACACACGGCCAGCTCGACCCCAACGCCGTTCGTCGCCCGTTCACGTAATGGATCGGAGACGATCGTTGTATTCGACGCCCAAAATAGGAACACCAAATTGCCGATCTTTCTCGATTCCCATAGGAGAGAGAACCAGAAAGAATATAAAAGGAAGTGAATCCCGGCATTCAATTTGTTAGCCCACTGGCTGCTTTTTTGGGATTTGATTTGGTTCTTCAGCGGACGGCCGGAAAGGGATCGGGCGATTGCTTGTTCGTTTGTGTTCCGTGAGATTTTTGTATCATGCCCTTGTGTTCGACGTCGCTCCGATTGCGGATTCAGTCGTGGCTTCGCGACTACGATCGTCTTCAGTCCGTCGCCGTCATCCTCATCTACATCCAAGTAAGCAACTCCGTCTCCTCCGGCAAATTCCAATTCATGTCGCTAGGGTTTCTTTCTTGCAAACTTTTTAGGATTTCGTTCGTGTTTCCAAATATTTTCTATTGTAGGTTTTAGGTTAAGATAAGAGGTTATTTGTAGTTTTGATTTTGATTAGGTTTTGAATTAAGCAACCGTTTTGTCTTTGTAATGAAGCTGGAAGGGATGGAAGGCATTTTATATTCATGTGTTTGTTGTCGTGGTTTTAGATTGGGTGTGCTCTGATCGGATCGCTCGGGGCATTGTACAATGGGGTGTTGCTGATCAACCTGGTGGTGGCGCTTTTTGCACTAGTGGCGATCGAGAGCAGCAGTCAGAGCCTCGGGAGGACCTATGCAGTACTTCTATTCTTCGCTATTGTGCTTGACATCGCGTGGTTCATACTTTTCTCGCGCACGATATGGTGAGAGTCATAGACATCTATTAATAAAGCATGGGTGTAGATATTAATGGTAAGTCCAAGGTAGATGAGTTCATTTATATGTCACTTGTTGAGTGCAAGGAAGATATCTCAGCTTATCTCTCGGATGCTAGTTTATGACACATATTCCAAAGTATCGAGAAGGATTTGGCTCCTTTAGAGGCTAATTGTTGCAGCAAAGTATTAATTTCCTGTTAAAAACAAAGTCACCAAAAACTCAAGATGAAGTAATTCTAAAGTTTAGCTGTCTACATGATTTAATAATGCATAGAGCATATAAAAGCTACTAGAGATTCTGAAACGACAACAAGCTTATTTGTTATACCCACCAAGGAGATCAACTTTGGACATGGGAATGATCCAAATCATGTACTGAATATGGAGATCACAGAATTATATTGGTGATATGACTTGCCTAGCAATATATGGCATATGACTACCAACTCGAACACCCTTTTCTATCCATCTACTTTTGATCTGTGATCAGACTTTACAATGTCTTTTTCCTTCCAAATTTGAATTTCAACGAGAGAGAGCAAATGGAAATCTTATCCATATTTTGCTTCAAAATCCTCTCTTTCAAAGGATATACATTGCTTCTAATATCCCCACATTTTGATGTCGGGAGTCTCCTACTAGTTGGGATGTGATCGGTTTTTAGTTAATTAGACAGTATTCTGTGGACACAGATTGTGATCTTTAAAATTTATTTAATTCCAAAGTAGTTCATTATTAGCACCAGAAGAAGCTTCTTCCAAAAGCATGATGTTTGATCCTGCTATTGTTCTTCTGGCAAGCTCGTGTACACCATATGATTTGCTTGAATGAGATAACATTTCTTTATCAGTATCCCGTTGTACAGCTACAAGCCTAACTTCCATCTTTTTTATATCTAAAAGATGGATTCTTCAAATTGCTTGTCATATTAGTCTCCAGTACATGTCAGATACGATATTTCTAGGATTGTTTCTGTATACTTCAAGGAATTATCCAATTAGTTTATCAAAATATCAGATAATTTCATGATACTCAGGATGTACTTTTTGCGAGAACTTTATCTATTTAAATATTGATATATGATTATAGAAAAGGATGCATGGTTAAATCATTTTTACATGTTATTTGTAATAAGGATCAATGTGTAATAAAATTAAAAGACTGATATAACTTTATTTATTATAAGTACTTGCTTTATTTTTCTATATTCTCAACATACTATGTTTCTAATTATAATTCATGATGAATAAGGGATGCTGGTTCATTATTTATTATTTATCATGAATAGTGATATATAACTATCTATTCTAAGTATGAATACCTGTCAAACATCGTCACACATTACACCCATAATTTGTTCTTTTCCCCAAGTTTTCTCTTATCCATATATCAGTATCATATCATATCAGTATTTTGTATATGTATCCATGTTTCATTTCTCATATTTTTCTCCTTGGAGATAGGACTTTGCTTGCTAGTAATCCTTCTCATTAAATTTGTTTGATATATATGAATATACCATGTCGGTCTCATCACAGGCTTGATACATCTCAAATGCATCATTTGGGATATGAAGTAACCTCAATCTCTATCAGTATATCAGAAATTTGAATGCCTTAAATGCTGCATGTTAAGACATTTTAATGTTACATGCAAAGTCACACCAAAACTTTTTTTGTTCATTTTCAGTATTTGTTTTATACAATATCCTTTCATGTTGATTCTTTTCTTGGTGTAATATATATCATTACAGGAACGTCACTCCTGATCAGAAGTATGGGCAACTTTTTGTCTTCTCACTCAGACTTGCTTTGTTGATGGAAATTGTTGGCTTTTCAGTGAGGTTTTTGTCCACATTCTTATGGATTCAGATATATCGATTGGGGGTTTCAACTGTGGACAATCCTATCAACCATGCAGATTACAGTGTCAGAAATAGTTTTGTGAACCCTTCAACACATGATGTAGCTAGGCAGAACTCCAATTCTGATGAGATTTTGGGAGGTGCCATCTATGATCCAACGTATTACTCCCTTTTTGAGGATGCTCAAGATAAACGATGCATGCCTGAGGTATGCTCAATGATTATACATAAGTTTGCTGCAAAAGTCAATGCTTCTGCATGTTCCAGTTTCATATATTCCTTGCAACTTTAAGCTGCTTGTTGATGGTGTTGCATGGACAGACACAATTAATCCTGACATGTATATGGTAATCTGATTCAGTAAGGGGTCAACAGGGAAATACAAGGGACTTGTAGGAGAATAATAACTAAAATAATAATATGCTAAAATTACCAGCTTAAATTGCTGGTGTAGGCCTGTGTTTTTGCCAAAGTAGTGTGTTCTATTAGTTTTTTTTCCATGTTACAGAAAGGAACTATTCTGAGTATATGTTGATATCAACATGAGCTCCCTTTGTGCTTTTTCTATTGGAAGTTATCCATAAGTCCATAAATTCAAGTTATATTGTAAAAATTCTTACTCCATGCCCGCCATGTCTTTATAAGATAGATTACATTTAATATATAATTTCTGCTGGCAGGGTGACAAACAGATTGTTCATGATGGTCTCTCTTCTCCAGTAATTGAAGCTCCAAAACTTAAATCATGCATTGGTAGATCTTTTCATGGTATAGATGTAAGTCCTTTTTTTAGCAGTTTTTATTTGTATAGTTCTTGAGCGATTTATCTTTCCATGTTTCTAAATTGCAATCAGTGCATGAGAATATTATCAAATTGTTTGATACCTGACTTGGGGTTTTCATGTAGACCATCCAGACCTCGAACATTTTATAGACAACATTGTTTTGTTCAGGCCCGGGGCTAGATCATAAACTGAAGCCAAAAGTGAAGTTGTATATTAAGTTAGCAGAATTGATGTTCGTCTTCATTCTCTTCTTTTAGAGGGTTAAATAATTTCGTCAGGTAGCGTTCTTGTGGACCAGCTACTGTGCTACTAGTGTCTGGAATTTGATTATGTATCTTAGTGTGTCATTTCTTTGGTTCACTGAAGACTTCTCATACGAATATTTGATTTAGTGAATTTGGGGTAAAGTTAGTGGTGCTTTGTTAGGCTCCAAGTTTGAATTTGAATCGAGTGGCAAGCTGAAGTGATCGACGGTTAGTTGATGTCACCAAAATGTGTTGGATTTGACACTTAATTATTTGTTTTTGGATGATTCTGTTCTGAGCCCCTTAAAAAATAGTAGTTTGGTGGACAGGAATTTGTAATTCTTTGATTACTAAATTCTGGATTACATTTTGGTAAACATGCTAAGGTCCATCCACCGGAGAAGGAAAAGAAATCCGATACCAACAGTAACTTATCTTTTTCTCTGATATAAAAATTGTTGCTCTCTCCTTTTCTTATGTTGTGTTAATCTAATTTCGGCTAAATTATTCTTCTGCAGATCGATAGTGCTCTTAGAAAGCCCCTAGTGCAGTGATTTGTATTCTATTCTTAGTGGATCACATTTTGGCATCTGTGCCTTGTTTAACTGATCGGTTCATGGTTGCCCGGATTTTGGCATGATGATTATTCCGCAGAAGATGCTGGTCTAATATCCCCTTGGGCCCTTCAATGGAGTTGCCGCTGGTCCTTTCACCTTGGAATCCTTATGTGGACATTGGTGAAGCTCAGTTGACATCATCAGCACTAAACTCGACAAGAACACTGTACCCAGATACACATACCGATCTATCATATCTGGCAGCAATAGATCACTGGAAACATGGAGGAGCCATCGGTCCAACTTTTATGTTGAGTATGATTGCGTAAGCAGTTGTTGGACCAACTTTTTTGTGTTTTTCGCCAATCAATGATGAGCATCTAAATGCTGGTGTTGCATGTAATTCGAGGTTTTGAATCATCTTGGAGCATGATATAAGAGCTCTCGACATCTCTTCGTTGCAATACATCATTATTTCTTTCTTTTGACTGGTTTCTTGCAGCCATATGTGAAACAGAATACTTGATCTTTATGCATGTCAGCAATTCAAAAATATTTTTCTTGATTTTATTATTGTTGTATGCATAGGTGACCTTAGTAGGGGTGCATAGGGTTTCGATTCGAATCGAAATTGACAGTTGAAAGGAATTATATAGTTTGGTTTCGATTCCTAGAAATTAGAATTGAAATTGAGACCGACGTTTTCAAACTTATTGAATATGAAAATAAAAGAGTAGAACATAAACAAGTTCCATGGTTAGTACTTCAAATTTACAGATTAATGATTTGAGTTTAAATCATGAGAGAATAATTTATTTTTTATCAATCAAAATTGATGGATCAAATGGCAATTAGAATTAGAATTGGTGTGTGTGTGATTATGGAACCGTGATAACCCTTCAGACCCAAGACAGTACACCATGGTATAATTAGTTTTACTAAATATAAAAAATAATAATAATAGTAAAATATAAATAAGTTGCATGGTGTTTGAATTTTGATGGAATAATTTATACATATATTTTTTTTATCAATCAATAGATTTTGTTTTACTTGTTAGATCCCATAATTGCTAGTCTCGTAACTGTTAAAACTCTATGAGGTGGTGCGAGAAGAAACATAACTCATCATCATTTCTCGGTTGCTATCTGTTGTGTGTTGTGGATGAGATCACAAGTTGATGAAAAGATGCAGAAAACTCTGATTGTGATGCCTTGGTGGAACAAGTGGCCCAAAGTTGTTTGTATCCTTTTAGAGCACTAAGAATGAGTGATCTTGTCAGAGAAGAAATCAAATTCAGCTCAATATTTAAGGTTTATACTTCAGCTATTGACTAAAATGAAAATGTTTTATCAAATCACAAATCTAGATAGTAAAAGGAGACCTTTTATTCTCTATTTGTGCACATAAATATCATTTGTTTTATTGATGCCTTCACAGATCAAACTACAGAGCTTAATTCTGAAATGTAGGATCCTCCTCACTGCTTTTATGGTATGTGGAAAGCAGCATCAGCATCATTGTCTCTGATGCCATGGTGGTCTTGCCCCACTTTTCTCTGTCACCTTGGTGATTGCCATAGACTTGAGATGATATCCTCCTCCGGTTTAATACAACAGGATCAAGTTGAGTTGCCTGGGATTGCTTTTTGATGTCTTAGCTGGTACCATCTTAATTAACCCATCTACAGAAAGAAAGAATGATGTTTTCTTTTCTCAGTTATTATTTTTCTTAAAAACTACCATAACACAAAGATATCAAGCATTTGCCGAAAAACTGAGCCAATATTCTATATCTCATATTTTTTATTGTAAGACCTACACTGCACATCAGATAGGATGCATCATGAATCTGTGTTTATGAAACCTGAAGGCCATGCAAAACCATCAAGAACTGTTATACTGCAAATACAGAGACTATTTTGTTAAAGAAGTCTCGGACATACATATATTCATGTCCTGATGAATAAGCACAAGAATCTATTTAATGAAGCAAAGCAGTAGCCATGGCATGACTAAATTTCCCCAAAATTAAGCTTATCAGTTTTGTAGTTGAGTTAGTCTCGACCACTAATCTCAGGCACAAAAAATGTTTCATGCAATTTTCTGATGAGTCCCAGGCTTTATTATATCCGACATGCCATTGTATACTGGCATCCGATGCATGGAAACTGATTCAACCAACCAACCAGAACCAGAGGCAGGGTTAATTGCACTATGATTTTTACTTGGTCCAGTTAATATATTATTCTCCACAGCCATTAATCAACTTAACTAATGGTGTAGTAATAACAAATGGATACTAAAACTTCTTAGCATTGTGTAACCCTTGGATGGAATCAAGAGAAGCCAAAGGAATGCTGCCGGGAAAAAAATCTATATGAAACAATTGAAGTGCTGAATATGTTTCAAATGGATATCAAGAGTGCTTCATACCTATAAGAATGCTGAGCTGCCAAGTACCAATGATCGATGTTCTGAAGCATCTGAGAGAGTAACACTGGTTTTATTATTGAAAACAGTTGCAAGAACACAAAAAGGCATTCGAGTATATACTCGTGAAACATACCGAAAAGTGGTGGCTGCTTCAGGCAAGGAATACTTCAGCAAAAGTTACTTGGACATGTTCTGCCATAAGCAAACAGCTATATAAACAATGGTTTCCTGTGGGTTCTCGAAGCTAACATGTTCACATTATGTGGTCGCAGCTCACACCTTGCATAGTGCTGCAACATCACACTGTACAAAGAAGCCATAGCAGATAGCGTATGATAACAACTATAGCATAAAGCTCCAAACTACCATAATTTGATTAATTAAAAGCCCATGTATCGAAGGATCCAAGAATTGCAACTCAAAAGTACCGGTAAGCTTGTGAGAAACAAAAAACTCCAGGATTCCTCACATGTTCCTCCACAACATACAGATTCTTATCAGTTCGGTATATGTAAACCTGGGCAATCAAATACGTTCTTGGAGAAAACTAAAATAGCAAATTTTTCTTTCTTGATAAAGAAATTGTATCTCATCATACAGTAGTTTGATAAAGAAACTGTATCTCATCGTTCGGTAGAAACATTATAATATAAATTGTCATACTATTAAGGCCCTTTAAGCTTCTGTCCATGAATTTGTCAAACTTTGATGATAAATTTGGAATATATTAAGTTTACCAGAAAATAATTGGATAGAATTTTGTCCTCCATCTGCAAGATACTTTTGGCAAATTACACAAAGATAACGAAGGAAGTTGAGATTCTAGAAAGGCTTTGATGAAGAAATCATGACAAGCAAGCTCAAAATATACAAGTGTATCTCTTTACAGAACTCCCATTATGCTTGCCAACTGCCAAATATGCACTTTCCAAGCACCATGTTGAATGTTAATCATATGCTCAGTCCAGTTAAGGAACTTTCAGAGTAATAAGTTTTCAAGATTTACAGGAACAAAGCCAATTCCAAGATTCCATCTCCAACTCTGTAAATTAACAATATAGAGTCCTGTGATGATACATCTTATTCAGCCAATTCTTTTAAAATTACAAGATTTGCAACATGGCTTATGCATCGATGACTATTGCCGAATCATGTGATAGATCAAATAATGCGCTTGAAAGAAATTAAAGATAAAGTTAAAACTATTCGATGAGTTCATGTCATACGTAATTAAGTGAAAACAAAATAATAAAGCCCAAAGCAGGAATAGAAGAAGCATGACAAGCAGTAGAAATTTTTTAACAGCTTAATTCATCACAAACATGTCGACAAAAAAAAAAAGTTACCACAAAGTATGTTCCAGATGTTGAATAAAACTGAGATTGGAAATAATTAGAAAATCAGGAACCTATTGCAAAAATTAAAACCTATTGCCGACAAATAAAACCAGAAAGGTTAGGGTCATACGTTATTAAAGCAAATAGCAAAGATCAGGGCATCCTCCAGAGATTCTGTTAGACAACCAAAGAAGGCCTAATACTGTATCAATGAAAAATAAAGATGAAAAGAGAAATGAATATAACAATAACATATAAGAGATTAGCTAGTAAAATTAATGTTTTACCGACTGATGAGTGGCAAAAGGGGGGCAGAATAGTCCCCAGAACATGTGCAAGAATACACATACCACGATCTTATTTGATAGAAGGAACAGTTATTAGGGCTATATCATAGTAGATTGTTTCTGGTTATTGCTATAGAAGTAAAGAAAATTATCTAGTACTAGAGGATGTATCATGTATTCCTGCCTACTTCTTGATCCTACGCACTTTCTTTGGCCCCCAAACTTCCATTCTCCCTAGCGGGCATCCGCAAGGAGAGCGAAAGATTAGAACTGTGCGTCCATTCAGCGGTGCCATCTTCTTCAGCTCAGCCTCGAGTTCCTTGTGATCCTGCCCCAAGTCCAAGGGGCGCGTCCCAAAAGCATCTTTCGGCAGTGGCGGCAAGCACTTGACGCACTCCTCTGACTCAAGCTGGATGTCGAATTCGACGGCTTTACGCAGACCTTTGCAGTAGGGATTGCCGCACTTCCTCGCCTGGTAATTGAAGAATTCCCAGGCAGCGATCGCGGTGACGAACACGAAGATCAAGCCAGCGGCGTAAGCGACGGGGGCCTGGTAGAGGACGTCACCGATGACGTCGATCGCGGCCGGCAGGAGCTCGTACGCTTCCCGGAAGATGAACTGGAAGTAGGGGACTGTGAGAACGGTGAGCGCTCCGAGGACCAGGAATAGCATCACGATGTCGATGGCGGCGAAAGGGGAGTGCTCGCAGAAGGGGTGGGAAAGGGGGTTCAATGACTTGCTCTTTCTCCTCGACTGGCCGATCCGGTGGTCGGAAGAGGCCTGGGAGTTAGCCAGGTGCCGGTGCTGCTCGAAGGCCCTGCAGAACTCGATCAAGCTCCGGCAATCCACCATCTTTAACCCAAATTACCCACCACCAGTGACCAAATCCTTCAAAGATGGAAACTTTACACAGACGTAGCAGCCGCGATCGATCGGTCAAGGAAATTATAATGGTCAGAAACCAGCCCACAGACGACGCGCCAGCACCAACCGAACACAGATCCACCGAATCGAACCAGAACGCCCACGGAAAGCCGGATCGAGGGGCGAGGATCCCTGGATCAAGATCCAAGTCGATCAGGGGAGAGAGGGCGAACCGATCGGAGCCGATGGAGATCTATGGAGACCGAATCGAATTGGAGGGGAAGGGGGAGACGATGAGACGGATAGAGAGGGAATCGTGAGGGGTCTCCGCCGGTGGAGGGAGTGCCGTGCCGACGCAGGATGAAAGGTTATACGGCGAGAAGGAACGGATCAAATCACATCGTAATGACGTTCGGAGAAGAGAAGCGTGGCTTTCAGAGTCAACAATAATGGCATTGATTTATTTATATATATATATATATATATATATATATATATATATATATATATATATATATATATATATATATATATATGTATATATATATATATATATATATATATATATATATATATATATATATATATATGTATATATATATATATATGTATATATATATATATATATTTCTTTAGAATAAAAAGGGAAGACAAAAGTACGAGGGAATATGGAGTGAGGGGTCAGATGGTGGGGGAGCAAATGTGTACTTCATTTTGAGAGGATAATATCATATTTTATTTATTTATAAATATGATTTTTTATATTAAAAATATTTTAAATGTATACATTTTAAAATTAAAATTATAATTTTTTTACAAAGGATAAAAAAAATAAAGATGGGATTATCTCTTGATGTATTTACTAGTAAGCATGTTCTAAATTGATGATTTGTATTATCAAGTAGTCATCTTTTTTTATAGGGATATATGCATATTTAAATAATTATAGTGGTAAATATGAAATTTTTAAATGACAAATTGTTTTTTTACTCTCTTCAACATTAAAATTTTTGGATGATTTATTAGGAAAATTTTATTTAGTTGTTCTCTTGTTTTCATTTGATCTTGTTTATAGAATTTAATCTATCATTTTCCAATGGAAAAAATATATATATTTTTATAAAAAAAGGTTATTTTGGGTTGAATAAAAGCAAAAAATAAAAACTTTTTTTTGGATAAATCATCCAAAAATGAATTTTATGGTGTAAACAGTTGATAGGTGTCTTTTAATATATTCTTTATTTTTTTTCTTTTTGAGCTTTCTGAAGGCTGAGAAATATGTCCCCTCATCATGAATTCAACAGTTGACTGAGTTAATGGCTTAAAGGACACATAAATCTGACTTGTTGACTTTCCTAATTATAGCAATTGATCACCAATTCCAGATGACACACAAAAGTAGTGAGCTTGGCATTTGTTTTTTTGGAACAACAGCACCAAATCAATCCTTGATTTTCCACCCTTTCCAATTTCATTTCTTAAAATTGCTTTTGCAACATAGCAATTTTACCATATTAATCCATTAAGAAAAATATTTTAAAAATATTGTAATACAATAAATTAAGATTTAGCAATATGTAGGATAAATAAATAAATAAATTACAACAAGGCTACTATTAAAATAGATCTATGACAAATCTTAGTGCATTCACAAGATTGATTACTTCTTTATGATTTTTTGTTACTAAGTTAATGTATTTTATAACATTCTATTTCTTCATGATTAGCATTATTTTTTATTAATTAAATGTGAATAATTATCAAAGATAGATGTTCAGAGTTTTGTCGATAATCATGAAATATATATTTATAAATTCATACAACAAAAAAAAAAGGTTATACACACACAGTGTTAGGCCATATCAAATCTCAATCATTTGATTAGGGTTTGTATCTATCATAGTTTTATACTAAGTATCAAGATTAGGATTGATATTGACAGTATTAGTCTAATAACTATAAACATATTCTTAAATATAAGTAACCTACCTTTATCTACATATCATCATTCCATAACATTATTATTTTTTCTTTCCCAACACTCTCATCAACTAATAATGATTAATACAATTGGTCATCTCCATCCCAATTATGACTTTTCTCATACTACACATTCATTTACCCTTTTTCTCCTTATCATTCACACAACTTGGTCCCTACTACATCTCTAAGGTACAAATACTTCTCCCCTCTCCATTTGATCAGATAGATGGCTGGTTATGTAAAGTCTTCAAATTGTAGTGCAAAGAAATCTAAGCTTGCACTACTTTTTCATATCCTACTTGGCTTTCCAAGAGGTTTGTCTATGTGACATTCCAATTTTTATGGGCAATAGATATGTGGTTCTATCATCTATGCAATAGCCATTTTGTCCATTTAACTTCTACTTTTTTTATAATCTTATTTATACTATAATTTTGGCACCCAAAAAAAAAATCAACTAAGCCAAATATCAAAGCATGAATTATAGGTTTAATTATTACGATTTGAATTTTATTATTTATTTACATCAACCGTCCTAAAAAATAATTTTTAATATTTTACCTTCTCTTAAATCTTGAAATGTTATATAAATTACTTGGTAGCATCCATAGTTACAAATCGATCGATCGGATCCGAAAAACTCTTAGTTTAGTTCATTAATCAAACTATCTAAGCTTTAACGAAGATTAAAATATGCTCATTTTTATTTATTATAAAAGATATTTAGTCTAGGAAATAAATATAAGAATGAAAGAAAAGAAAACTCTACATGTTTATTATTATAGGAGATGTTTCATCTCCGATAAAAAAAAATTATATGCATTAAATGTGTGGCCCAACTAATGGATCCACAAGTTCAACTAAAGATCCAAAACTCAATTGACTATATTGTATTATTCCATTTACTAGTGGAGAAGGACTTGAGAGGTCTTATGTAATCCTATCTTCGTTTTGCGTCATCCATCTTCTCCACCATTGGAGGCCGCTCTACCTTCTCACGCAGCAAGAGATTTGGTCGGTCCTGCTCTCAAGTCAATCCCTTCGCCAGACTATCGTCTTCTTTGTTGTTGTGACTCCGATCGTCCGCTTTCTCATCAATTCAAACACCTTAAGTGCAAAGATACCATAAACATTCTCGGACGTAGGTAAAGTAATGAAGGATTTATGAAAATATTAAATTAAATTTTATGATTTCAAACCCATAGATGTAACACTATTCCGTAAATATTAAATTAATTATCAACTATATATTTTATTAATTAATTAATATTTAATTATAATAAAAATTATATATTTTATAAATATAAAATATAAATATTTATATATATAAATAGATAGGCTAAGCGAAGGACTTTAATTTAATTGGATAGTTGACTCAGGCAGGCTTTAGTTTGACATTGAAATCAGATTGGATGGAATCTCGATCGAGTCAATTATAAATCATTTGATTCAAATCAGATTGGATGGAATCTCGATTGAGTCGATTATAAGTCATTTGGTTTAAATCAGGTTGGACGAAATCTTGATTGAGTCAATTATAAATCATTTGATTCAAATCAGATTGGATGGAACCTCGATTGAGTCGATTATAAGTCCATTTGGTTCGTTCGAAACCGGACGGAACGGTTTCCAACCCCCCATCCACCCGAGCCCTGATCTCAGCGGGTCTTCCCCTCGCGCTGCGGCATTTTCCAGGCGAACGGCGGCGGGGTCTCCCTCCGGAGATCATTTCCTCGGTACCGCTCTCTCTTTCTCCTTCGCCGTTGCACGCTCCCTTCTCCTCCTTCTCTTCCTGGACCACAGCACCTCCCCGCTCTCTCTTTCCAGCCTCCCGATTTCCCCTCTCCTCCGTCCTCGCTCCTCCCTACTGTTTTTGTGACGGCTAGAATTTTGAATTGTTAATTTTAATATTAATTTTAAACGGTTAATTTTTACTATAATATTGAATAGTGTTAATTTTGATGTTAATCTCTTTTCGTTGTCGCACAAACTGCGAGTTATCTGTCTGCTCTTTCGACTCGGTTTTCCTTCTATAGATTCTCCGTGCTTAGTTTTCTTTCTAGTTGTGTTTTCTTTCTTTCTTGATGTTAATTCTTTATTTTGCGTCTCGTCCGGATGACGAACAGTTGCACGTCACCTGTTCGACCTAATGCTCGAGATAAGGGATGTCATTTTGCGCTTCTTATACTCAAATTGATGACATTGGGTTTTTACAAAGAACTCCATCTGACTTTTGGCTGCTTTTTCTCGTGGCGCTTCCGTTTTGAAAAGCATCTTGATTGACTTGACATTCTGTTGGCTTTTAGGACTACTACTGCTCGCTGCCTTGGCATTCACTTATAATATTTTGTTTCTGTTGTACCAGAATCTTCGACGTGAAACATAGTCTGTGTTGGAGTGAGGGATTCGTGGTCGTCAGCAGAGGGAGGGCACATTCCAGTAGTGCAATCATGGATGGTAGAAATCCTTCCATCTCATGTATTTTTCTAGTTCCTTTGTTATGCATAATAGGGAGGCAAAACTGTTATATTTAGGTTCACATCGACGGGGACTATCCACAAAAAGAACAGTTCATATGTTTTCGATTAGTTGTTTGCCTGAAGCTTAGACCGATTACACTTTCCTTTTGCAGGTTTGATTGGCAAGTTAAAATGGATGCATCTTAGTGCTTTTTTATTTTATACAATGTCTATGCTTATTATTCCATCATTGGCACGGAGCTCCAAATGAACAAATCACATCTTGTGACTGTATTGTTCTCTTTAATAACTTGTTTCAACAAACAACTCTCAAAAAAGAAAAAAAAAAGAAAAAGAAAAAAAAAGAGAAATCTTGTTTCAAAAGAATTGGTCTTTTTCTTTAAAGTAAATGAACTCCTTGTTTACTGGGAAGGAAATTTAGTAATTTAATTCTTGTGTTGAACTACATTGTTGAAGCAATCATATACTGAGCATTTAATTAGAAGGTTGATTAATAAATATTGATATTATCATCTTTTCTTTAGTATCTGCAAAATTAAGATTTCACTGGGAAACCATAGAAAATGAAGTGAACCTCCAAATTAGAACTTGATTTTTTTTATTCTTGGCTTTAAAATCAAAACAATTTTAATCTTTGGTTCATCTTTTTTTTTATATATATCCAAGCTTTGTCTTCTCAAATTTTGTCATGCTTTTGTATAACAACATTAACAACAAAGCTATAAGTCTTAGCTATTTATTTAGAAGGTTGATTAATAAATATTGATATTATCATCTTTTCTTTAGTATCTGCAAAATTAAGATTTCACTGGGAAACCATAGAAAATGAAGTGAACCTCCAAATTAGAACTTGATTTTTTTTATTCTTGGCTTTAAAATCAAAACAATTTTAATCTTTGGTTCATCTTTTTTTATATATATATCCAAGCTTTGTCTTCTCAAATTTTGTCATGCTTTTGTATAACAACATTAACAACAAAGCTATAAGTCTTAGCTATTTATTTAGAAGGTTGATTAATAAATATTGATATTATCATCTTTTCTTTAGTATCTGCAAAATTAAGATTTCACTGGGAAACCATAGAAAATGAAGTGAACCTCCAAATTAGAACTTGATTTTTTTTATTCTTGGCTTTAAAATCAAAACAATTTTAATCTTTGGTTCATCTTTTTTTTTATATATATCCAAGCTTTGTCTTCTCAAATTTTGTCATGCTTTTGTATAACAACATTAACAACAAAGCTATAAGTCTTAGCTATTTGGGGTCAACTATATGAATCTTTTGTTGTTATTGAAATCTATGAATGGTCATAACTTTGCGTTAGTAACTAAATAGTGTGTTATGATATTATTTTAGTAACTAATTCAAATTACAACATTCAGCTCTAGTTATTGAATCCATAATCTAGAATTAGGTGTAACTGTGTTTGTGTTTGTCACTTATTATTTTGCAAGCTAGTGTTCATACAATAGTAAATTTGACACCTTATCAGGCTTTTGTCTTTAGACCAATGTACTTGTTGAAATTGTATGGATCTGTGGAACAGTTAGGTGGTTCTGCCTGGAAGAATATTTTTTATGGTTGTATTGCTTTAACGTTTTTTGTTTATCTTGCTTCAGTTGATTCACAGCCAAACATAGAAGAAACAATTCTAGTAGGTGATGACCTTATGCTGGGGCTCCCTTCACCTATAATTCCACCGGAGATTGCATCTCATGTTCTTGAAGGTGTTGATTTATGTGATGGAGTGCTAAGGAATCTTTTTTTATGTAAGTGATAGTGAATAATGTCATATAACCCTATAGTGGTGTGAGTGCTAGTACCCATCTCATCACCAAAAAAAGAAATTGATGATATTGAACATAACCATGGAACTTACTTAGTAAATGCTTTAGGCTTGCAAATCAATGATATTGAACCATTTTGCCAAGATGAGATTGTTTTGTATCGAGAGTGTGCTGAGAAAAGGGTTAGTAACATTTATGTATTCTTTCATTGTGTTATACAGAATTCTATTTGGTCCTTTCAACTTGATATTTGACTTGTCTGTTGGATAAATTGCTAACAGGATAAAGAGCTAAGACAGAGACTTTCAGATAGTGAACATAAATTGGGGCTGTCCATGCCCATTGAAGAAGCAAAGGAAAGGGCTGCTCAACTTCAATCAGAAGTTACATCTCTAGAAAGGTTCAAGCTTTTGGTTTTTTTTATTGTCTTCTGATAAATGGTCTAGAGAATGGAAGAATGACAAGTCCGTCCATTGTATCTTTCCCTTTAAAATTTTTTTTTTATATAATCACCATGTATCATTTCCTGGAACTTATATGTCATCACACCCGATTAAATAGCCAGAATTGCATCCGATCTATTTGCAAATGATTGTGGATTGACATTTTATTTACCCCTTTGTTTAATTCTAACATTGTGGTTCATCTGATAGAGGTGAAAGATAGAAAAACTGTGTTATTTATTTTCTTAACTGACCTTTTATATGTTCAACAAAAGTGCACATACTTGCTGATAACTATTTACATTTAGAAAAAAGCTACCCTAAGAACAGCTTACTTATCACTAAATATTTATTAAAATGCAACGTATCTTAGAGTTGGAAGAAAAAAACCCAGTATATGTGATGCAAAGCAATCATTGTTTCTACATTATAGAATTCATCATTAGTGATTTTGACTGCAAAATCTTCTTTTCTTAGCTAATTATAAAGTTCTATCTATATTATGAACTCGTCTAGGCACATGATTCTTGCAAGTGGAATTCAAGGCATGGAAGGATTTCGTCAGCGCTGGAGCTTGCATGGACGTCTTGAGGATGCCAAGTACTTGTCTGATTTTGCCGTGTATTTTATGAATTATCTTTATTGTGATATGTTTCATATGATTTTACATCGCAACTGTGTGAAGTCCAGTTTTTCTTTTGTCATGTATAATAATGTCATGTCAGCACAACTTACATGTTGTTATTGGATATAAAATTGTAGAAAATTTGAAAACATCTAAGAACCAGGTTTTGCAGCTTAATATCATCATTTTATTGAGTCAAATATCTAATACTTCATGAGTTCCCAAGTTGTTGACTCAAGGAGAGATATGAATACAATTCTAGGAGATGGATGCAAAGAGTGTAGGAAACAACCTTGTGCTACTGTGTGTTTGGAGCTTTTGACTAATGTTAGACTAATATTTTCTAAACATGAAAGTTTCTTGTATCAGAAATTAAGGTTTATCAGTCTTTTTCTAAGTACCAATTGAAGTTAATATTTGTTCATGTGCAGAAGAAGAATGGAAGCTTTAAACCAGGGAATAGAAAAGAGGAAACCTGACAAGATCCACGGAGAGCCAGTTAGAAAAAAATGGTTTTTTTGGTAGATTTTTTTGCTCTCTTGAGATTTCTGGTAAGTATATATCTAATTACAAGTTAGTCTACTTTTTAACATTCAGGAAATTAATTTATGTTTTGCCTTGGAGCTGTTTCTGAGGCAAATATATGTTCATGAGACCTCCATATCAGTTTAATTCATGGTCTTCTGCCTCATCTAAGAACAGTTCTTTTTTACATGCACCTTATTAAAAAAAATGCTTGCTAAAAATGCTTAGTATCCTTATAATAAAAATCACACAACATCAATCGCCAATGATAAGAAGTATAAAATTCTTGACTATTATTTTTATTTCAGAAGTAGGAATGGTTTATCTGAATTCCCCTTGGTTAAGCTGTTGCATGTTAATGCTTTAAATTTTGTTTATATTGTTTCGGATAAGTAATTTGCAAGTAACCAAGCATGTCATGGCTTGTAACTAGTTGCAAAGTAGTGTGAGATTCCATCATATGTCCTCTTGAGAAAAAAGAAAGAAAGGGAACAAAGAAAAATCTTCATATATTTCATTTAGCTAGATTACAATGACATTGGGTTTTTAGGGAGTCATTGTTGCTCAAAGATATAGGGCGAGCCTTGGTATTAAAGAATATTATGACAGCGTATTTCTAATTTGATACTTAAAGAACATTGTAGAACTTGCTTTTTAACATATTTGCTAATAGTTTCATTTGTGTACCAACCATTTCCTGTGATGTTAACGAGAAAATCATAACTGGTGACAGGATCATGATTCAGATATCATCAAACCTTGTAGTGTTTGTCATCTTGTGGAACTTGCACAGCCCCATCTGGAACTTAGGAAACTGGATGTCAGTGCACTTCAAAAGTCTTGCATTACAAAGAGGACGAAGCATATGTAACCTATACAAACTACTCATGGAAGAAACACGTTAGTGTAAAAGTTGATCCCTCAGCATATTCTAGTAATAATCATGGATAAATGCCATTCTTCTATCAGGAAAGAAGATTAGCAGTTGGCTGGAGCATTTGAACTTGCAAGCATTCATAATTATGTCATGTTTAATCTTTGTAGTAGTGTATTTTGAGTTGGGGATGGTGATCAAATAAATTGGTCTGAGGATTTTGAACATCTTGTTGGTAGAAAAATGATGTTAGAAGAGGTTTGAAATTGAAGCTTTTCGGGTCTCTAAAACAATTTCTTATGGTTATATGCTTTTTGTTATGATGTTTGTTGAGAGGATCCGTTGTTCAATGACCGATGACAATATGCTGTTAACTTTCAATTTGTATAGCAACAACTTTTTCCTCCATTTTCTTTGGTTCCTTTTTCTTTATTAGGAATGCATTCTCCTTGCAAACCAAAATGTACAAATATTGGATGATGCTTATTTCTACTTTTTTTTTATTGAGAATTATACATCATAGCGTAATGTTTTGATTATTTTTGTCTGTTAGATAAATATAAGAACTAAGAAGACTTCACTAGAAACAATATTAAGATATGTAAATGCTCTTGATTTAATTAGAAACATTTCCCTGTGCAGATTATGTTTTTGATTTCAAAGGGTTCTACATCAGCATTCAATTATAATTTACTCTTGGCTACCATAATTCCTGTTCATTACCTGAATACATTAGGTCAACTGGGTGAGTTTACATTGCATTCTAACATTAATATGGTGTGGCCGAAGAGGCCAACTGATTTCAGGCGTCCTTTTCTAGGAGTTGTCATAAATCAATCACTTATCAGATTATTAAGATTCAATTTTTCTAACTTGTTTTACTTTGGTTCAAACATAAAATGCCAGAGTCTCAAGAAGGAGGTGTAGAAACAGGACTTCCTGATAGACTCTGAAGGCCCACTTCACCTTCCACCGAAGAACCGAGTCAACTCTAAGCAAATCTTCACTGCTGGAAAGGGTGCCTCCACCACCAACCCTAACCAAACATCATAACAATGGCTCCTAATTCCTACAAATAATGCAATAGATTGGTGGGCCAGTTTTATCTATGCCTCCTTAGCTTCCCATATCTGCGTGTACATATGTCTTCACCAAATCAATTGGATTTCAAACCCTGCAATGATGGAGTTCTTTCCATAAGGAAAACAACTCCCTTGTCGTGGGAGAAGGCTTGTCCTGCAAGCATTGATGCAATTTTCCTGGTGATCGAGTGGGTGTAACAACTCCCACATAGATGCACTGCTAACTGTCTTTTGAGAGCTTGAGTAAGGACCTGCGTCCACTGTCTCCACAGATACATGTATGTGTGTGTGTGCGTGCAGGTGGAGGCGACGCCGGTGAAGAGGCTGTGCAGGACCCACAACATCATCACAGTCAACGGCCAGTTAGTAACCCGGCACGACGCGGGCGACGCTCGTGGTCAACGGGGCTAAGTACCACGTCACACTTCACTGGTACCTCTCTCCCGGTTCATGCGCCCACGTAGACGCTGTTCTTTGTCTGGTTCAGGAGAGAACCGTGATGGCCCGGTGACGGTGGTGTTATTGGCAGGCACGGCACTCGGCATTCGGCAGCTGCAGACGGCCCCGAGTACGTGGCGCAGTGCCCCATCAGTTCCGGCGGAAGGTACACGTACCGTTTCACGATCGAGGAGCAGGAAGGCACGGTGTGGTGGTGGCACGCACGCAGCTCCTGGCTGAGAGCCACCCTACACGGCGCTTTCATCATCCACCCTAAACACAGCTGCTCCTACCCTTTCCCCAAGCCCAACAAAGAGTTCCCCCCCTTATCCTCGGTACTATTCCTCTTCCTCTTCTGGTTCGAGGTGGACGTAACTCTGCAAACACATGGTTGCATGGCCACACCAAGTCCTTGACTGTGACGTAAAGAAGAGAAGACTGACTTTGCATGATAACACCAACTCCTCTGAAATCTGATCTGTCTGATGCCTTCACCGTCAATGGCCAGCCGGCGATCTCTAAAGAGGAAGAGTACCTTGGTCTCTCTTCCTTCTCTCAACTCTTGCAATGGAGACATCTCAAGCAACCAGTGAGCCCGTTCCTTCTTCCCAACTTGTCACCAAGCGAAGCCTGCTGAGCTCTCTTATGGAAGCCACAGCCACGGCTGCCTCCACCATCCCCGACCGACCCCCTTCGATCAAGGAGGACACCTACCCGCTATCCACCAAGTCCTCCGAGCATAAGGCACTTTGGGAACCCACGCCCATCTCCATGCTGAGGCGGACGCTGTCCTCCTCGAGTTCCTGCCCCACGACTTCGACGTGGAGCAGGCGCAGGACTTGCTGGTGCGGTGCGCGGAGTGGCAACGAGAGTTTGACGTCGATAGGGCGGCGGGGGAGGAGCTGGTGGGGTTCAAGAAGCTGGAGGGCATGGTGGCGTAGCTGGGACCGGCAGCCACCCATGCTTGGTGACAAGTAAGACACGGTTCATTATTTGTATTTGATTGTCTTCAGATTTCGCATTTATTAAAGTCTTGTGCATCATATTACCCATTTTTCGACTGTCAAACAAATATAACAATACTCAAGAAGAAAAGAATAAAATGTTGTTTAGGTACCAATGCATAAACTAAGCTACTAATAGTGGTTAATAAAATGTAATCGACATCCAACTAAATAGCATATTGATCCTACCTAACATTTATTTGATGGCAGTCCCATTTTGCATTTCTATACTTGTATAACTAAAAAAAAAGGCTAGGTTTTAATAAACCTTTGGACGAGCTAGCTTGGATATCAGGATTGTGGCCATTGACATCACAAACCATGGCTGTGAATTTTGTTCTTCTCAGTATATATATATATATATATATATATATATATATATATATATATATATATATATATATATATATATATATATATATATATATAATTGTGTCAAGTTATGGATTTCTGAATAAAGAATAAAAACACATAAGATATTATTTACATCTTGGTTTTTAGAGATAAATTAATAACCAACAGTAGAGCTTATTATACTCAAAGCCATCCCCTTATGTTAGTTATATGGCAAATCATGCTGATCACCACTACATAGGCAGCAATTCTTGGCCATATGTCCTAATATTTTTTTAAAAAAAAATTATTACATTAAATGACGTATATGATGTTCACACATGAATTAATTCGAATTTCCGTTTACATATGGGACTCGAACACTTACACTTATATTATACAACAATGCACTAATCAACCCATGTCTCAACAAAAAACCAGACATCCTAATAGATCAGGACTGTAACGTCTAATCTCAATATAATGCCGACATGGAATCTAAGAAGAAGAAAAAGCATAGATGTGGAATGACTAACTGAAGAGTTGAATTACTAAGAGTAGTAGGATAAATATGTGTTTCTTAAACACGAGGAATCGTGCGAAACATTCGGTGGTTGAAGTGTCACATCGGTATTAGTTGTTGGCTCATTCCATCTACTGAATTGGTCAATTATGTTGAATGGCAGAAAGCTAGACAACTCTAATTTTCCACATAAATTGGAGAGCTTGAAAACTAATTGAGCCAACCTTGACGTGACACATCGCCATCGCTACATTAATCACCACATGATCCATCCACTTTGGTGATCACAAGGCAAGATTAATGAATATACCAAATAGATTAAAAATTAGTACCTAATAAAAGGAAATAATATATATATATATATATATATATCAACACAAAAAGATCTGTGTCGTTAGCTACGACTTTTCTAAGCCGCCGTAGTTAATCCAATCGCATCACTTCTTCGTTCCATTTCTACTGTTCGAATAATTTGATCTAATTCTTTTTTTTTGGGGGGGGGGGGGTTGGGGTTAGGTTTAAACAGAGACCCGTCCCTCTTTATCCCAACTTTAAATTAATTACAATAAGAAAAAAATCATTATAATCAAAATATTACTCTTCCAAGGAGATCAATGGTCGTCAGCCGCCTCCGAAGCGCACACGAAGTTTCCTGGGTCCCACATGCGGTCGATGGGGTCCACTCAAGAACCCACACAACTCCTCCCATGTCCCATAGGGCCACACACGTACGTATTTTACCAATCGGTGCCGGTGCAACTCTAATAAATACATATATTAATAACAGAGAGAGAGAGAGATCGGAAGGAGGAAGATAGAAAGCTTACTTTGGCTGCCATCTGAGAGAGAGTGGAGAGCTTTCTTGACTTGTGAGCCGGCGAAGGAGACGAGGATGGGGAGGAAAAGAGACGCGGAAGCGGAGCTCAACCTGCCACCGGGGTTCCGCTTCCACCCCACGGACGAAGAGCTCGTCGTGCACTACCTCTGCCGGAAGATGGCCTGCCTGTGCCTACCCGCACCCATCATTGTCGACATCGATCTCTACAAGCACAACCCCTGGGAGCTACCAGGTACTGCACATAAAATGATACCAAGCATCAGTTAACATGCTCTGTTAGCCGAAACAAACATGAGATGTTGGGAAGTATCTCGTAACAGATAAGGCGTCGTTTGGGCAGAGAGAGTGGTACTTCTTCACTCCTCGTAACAGGAAGTATCTCAACGGCTCGAGACCCAACAGGGCCGCCGGGAAGGGATACTGGAAGGCAACTGGTGCGGATAAGCCGATCACAGCAAAGGGCAGCGAAAGGACTTTGGGTATCAAAAAAGCTTTGGTCTTCTACACCGGCAAGGCACCAAGAGGCGTGAAGACCGATTGGATCATGCATGAGTACAGGTTGGCTGATGCAAGCCGCAGCTCCAACAAGGGAAGCCTAAGGGTATACAACACGAACGAGAACATAAGTTTGCGTTCTGCTCAAGAAACATGCATGCTGTAATACCAATGCTTGTCTAAAGAATAATTTTGATTCATGCAGTTGGATGACTGGGTTCTTTGCCGGCTATACAACAAGAAGAATACCTGGGAGAAGATGCAGCAACAGCAGGAGACATCCTCAGGAGAGACCATGGTTTTGGTGGGCGAGACAGGCTCAGACAGCTTGAGGACACCAGAATTCGATGTCGAGCACAAGGTTGGGCTGCCTTATTTTGATGATCTCGGCTATCCATCCCAAGCTGCTGCCAGAATGCAAGCATCGAGCAACAGCAAAACAACAGCTGGGCTTCAGATGGCAGAAGAGAGTCAAAAAGAAGATAACGAATGGTTCATGGACTTGAAACTGGATGACTTGCAGAGCTCTTACATGAACGTTCGATCGATGCAAATGATGGATGCAACAAATCAAGACTTTGTACCTCCAGTGCCAAGGCCAAATCATACGGACATGCTGCCATTCTGAACTAAATTAAAAGTCAAACTGTAAATAGCTTAGAACTACAGCTACAGGGTGATGGGAGATCAAAGAACTAGAAGAAACCATTAATTTTTTTCTTTATTTGAAACCATTGATTTGTTTTTCTTTATTTATTTTATGCATTATAAACAAGCATTGGTTATGATGCACTTGTAGTGAATTCCATCTAGATATGCTTGGAGAAACTACTTACTCTTTCTGATAAAAGTGTCAAGTGATTACAAGGTTTAGCAATGGAATCTATTCTTATATTAAGAAAGTATGAGCAATATCTTGCAGTGCTACTGCCTTTTGATTTAGCAAATAGATATTTTGAGCATCAAAGAATACAAACACATCAAATATAAATTAGCTTTGTAAAAAATTATCAAAGAACGAGTACTACGCTGAACTATGCGTCATTAAGATTTTTCCTTCACGACTTGACTAATATGGAAATAATTTTTTCATATAGTACCATACATCTGATGGAGAAGTTGGACTTGTTACTCATCGGCTATTCTGAATTGGTCCCAGTAAACATAAAACTCTCAGCAGAAGTCCTTTCTATGATGGTTAGAGTTAACTTTGTTTAAAAAATTATAGGCATAAACTACTAGGCATAAAATTATAGGCTGAAATAAGATGTAAGAAGAAGAAGAAACAATTGAAGAATCTTTATCCCATGTTGGATTCACACTAAGTTCCATCTAGCAACAAATAAGATATAAGTTTCTTTTCTGATGAGTGAATGAAATAAAGTAACACTGTTGTCATGAAGCCAAGACTTGTTGCTTCAATGAGTCAGTGATGTACAGGTCTAGGTGACTGCCATTTTCCTTTTTATCCCCTTCAGAAAAGCTCATAATTCAACCTATGTTTTATAAAGCCCCCAGCATGAATGCTCCTAATACACAATATAATGAAAATGCAAAACAAATTTCATAAGTATCAGTATCAAGAGAAGCAAGGTATCCTATTTTTGGCACCTGAAGGATACATATGTGCACAATAACAGCTAGAACAAGATTGGCATCGTGAATTTTCATGGTCTTGCAATATTAAGAAGTTTTCCTTTACAAGAAGTATAAACAGAGAGAGAGGAAACGCACCAAGCTATGGAGGTCCTGCAACAGTAGATAATTGTATCCTGAGTATTCTCATTGGAATGGTAATCAACATAGATGGCTCTTCAGCTATGAAAGAATTGCTCCATAAAGATGTATTGAAAGATAGGCCTCAAGACTCTTAGATAAAGGATCCCAAATCAACTTGCTTGTTCTCCAGTTCTACCTATTAGACAGATATCCATCCCAGTGACTTCTTTATCAGAAAAGAGAGCTTGCATTATCATCTCCAGCTTCGGTTCTAGAAGTATACTTCTTAAAATCAATAGCTTCTTCATATTTCCATGTAATCAGGCACATACTCTGTAACTAAAACCAAGGCATCTTACTCCACTCCCATTATTCCATTCTGGTCAAATGATAAGTAAAACTCTTATCTTGCGTTCATCGTCAAAGATCACGTAACATGTCACCCTTACACATACCATCAAACACGTCATGTGCGTAATTCACCAATGAACCAAAACATTCAACCACATAGAAGGCAAGTACCTGTTCATAATCAGATGCTATGGACCCACTCAAACAGATCCTCTGATCTCCCTCTCAGGCACCCAAGAACTGAGTCGACATCGAAGAGTAGGCCGTGAACAGCGTTGCCACTGCCATCATCTCTCTGATGATCACAAGAAATGTTACTCTTACAAATACCATCAAACACGTCATGTGCGTAATTCTTGCTAATGTTACTCACAGATCTCCACTGACGAGCTGACCATTCGACCACATAGAAGGCATAAGTAGCTGTTCACAGTCAGATGCTATGGACCCACTCAAACAGTTCCTCTGATCTCCGTCTCAGGCACCCAAGAACTGAGTCAACATCGAAGAGTAGGCCGTGAACAGAGTTGCCACTGCCATCATCTCTCCGATGATCACAAGAAATGTTACTCCTACACATACCATCAAACATGTCATGTGCGCAATTCTTGCTTATGTTACTCACAGATCTCCACTGACGAACTGAACAATTCGACCACACAGAAGGCATAAGTAGCTGTTCATAGTCAGATGCTATGGACCCACTCAAACAGTTCCTCTGATCTCCGTCTCAGGCACCCAAGAACCGAGTCGACATCGAAGAGTACGTCGTCAAAAGAGTTGCCACTGCCATCATCTCTCTGATGATCACAAGAAATGTTACTCTTACACATACCATCAAACACATCATGTGCGTAATTCTTGCTAATGTTTCTCGCAGATCTCCACTGACGAACGGAACCACTCGACCACGTAGAAGGCATAAGTAGCTGTACATAGTCAGATGCTATGGACCCACTCAAACAGTTCCTCTGATCTCCGTCTCAGGCACCCAAGAACAGAGTCGACATCGAAGAGTAAGTCTGTGAAAAGAGTTGTCACTGCCATCATCTCTTCTCCGCCAACACTCGTAATGATCACAAGAAGCAACCGGAACGCTTCTAGGAAGGAGTGTGAAGAGAAAGGGTTCCAAGGAAGGGTTGAATGGAATGTTCTGGGCAGTGGCGGCCGCACCCGATCGGACCTCAAACCGAGGCACAAATCAGGATGGGCCATTACAGAAAGCCTAAAGGGTGGTGGCTCGATGGTCTCTGTGTCATGGACTTGCCTCCTGTCTCCATCGCTTCTTCGAGTTACAAGGTCTCCAGGAATCCACAGGAAGAGACCCTGGCGTCGAACAGCTGCAAGCATAAGCCAGAGAGGGAATCCCCGCCTCCTGCCTCCACTGTTTCAAGCTGCAAGCTGTTGAACGGCCAGCCAAAGTGATCACAGGAGATATTTTCAATACTTTCATCCTTTAAAATTAAATCATATTATTAAAGTTGAGTAAATTATTGGAAAAAAATATTTAATTTTTAAGAAATTCTCACATAATATTTTTATTTTCGAATATTTTTATTAAAAAACATTTATTTTATAAAGATATTTTTATTTTTTTTCGTCCCTACCCTTGTTTGTCCTTGACCGTTTTCGTGTGAAGGTTCTTTAACCCTCCATCAACTATCGTCATTGTTAATCTTTGAGAAAAAGGTCACGAGCACGGATGATAATGATAGAGACATGCAAACGATGATGATAATAATAATAATAATAAAATGAATGATAGATAACGATGATAGACGAAAAGTATTCTGTCTCAAGGGTAGAAGAGAACATGAAATATATCATTCAAATCGAAAACTAATTATATAAAAGAGGAGGATACCATAAAGTAATACGTGTATCTAATTCGTTCATATAATCAAATTTGAGAACCAAATCTTCTTTGGGGGATGAATATAATCACAAGTTAAAAATAATTTTATAATTAAAGGCTTCCTAGGTTAGTTATTTGGAAGTTAGAAGGAAGTTAATTTTGTGGGTGAGTTAGGAATAAGATACATAAATTATTTTATTATCAATTTCTTAATATTTGATTTCTTTATTAGTGGGGAAAATTCCTCCTCACATATAAAATAACAAACAGATCCTTATTCATCAAGAGTGAGCCTAAGGTTGATGGCTAACAAAGAGAGACAAGAGGAAGAAAAGTAGGTACTCTCAATCTCCTCGGTTTATTATCTTTTAATTTTATTTTATTTTTTCAGTATTGCTTGTTCATGATTTTAAATATTAAAACTATGTTGCTGATATAAAATTATAATAATAAGATTTATTTAACGATGCATTATTCATATGATTAAACTTGTTTTGTTCTCGTGATGTTTTCTAAATAGATTTCATGATTTTTCAGATTTTAGATTCATAAATTATGATATTATAAGTTCAAGTTTTTTCATGTTTATGAATTTAAATATTGATTACATAAATTTTTTTTGTATTCTTTGTAAGGTTACCTGTCTCAAATCTTGAAATCAATTGGTTTTAATTTTTGTATAAAAAATAAAAAAAAAACTAATTCATAGTGGTTTGGACCCAATTTATATTTATTCCAAGGAAATTGATTTTATATCAATTAGAATTTAGTCAAAACATAGATTTGCCTCAAGTCAATTCAAATAGGATTCGGGCAAAGTAATGATTGTTGCGGTGGGATTGACACCTCATAATCTTAATATTTAATGAATTTCAACATTTTGTTGATGCATTAGAATACTTATTTGATTCAAGATTCTAACACATGTTAGAGAATTCAATTTGTATCTTTTTAGGGGAATTTATGCTCATTTCACCCTATAAAAATCATGATGGTTGCCCTACTTAAAATTATACTACATTTTTTCTTGCCTATTGCAGTTTTCACATGACAATTTTCTCTCACTTGAAAGCAATTAGTTCTAATTTATTTGATCATAAAATAAAAATAAAAAACTCATACATCTTTTTCCTACAAACTCTATATCTCATCAGTGGATTCCTTAAAATAGTAAATTATTCAGTAATATAAAATTAATATATCTCACTTCTCTTTTCTTCAATGCGTCGTCAGTAGGTAACAAAGTTTGACACACTCTCTCTCTCTCTCTCCAAGGAAACATATGGCATCACAGTCACTACCATGTAAGTTGTGATTGGCACGTCAGTCCTTGTATTATATGAAAAGAATAACCAGCTTTTGCTCTTTTGAATCACCTCAAAACAGCTTCCATGTACTGATTGCCATGTTCTTCCTCTTTCCCACTTGAAGCCCATTCCCTGCAACATCATCTTCTTCTTCTGCATGACAAAAACAAGCAGACATGACATCACAAAGTCCAAATCCTACGTGACTTCCACTCACGATGTCAAGTAGATCCTAAACTAAGACTACGAGCCTATACATATACTACTGTTTACGTATGCTTGGTGTCCCCAGCAATAAAAGAAACAGCCTCACCTTCTGTCCATCGATTACAAGAGTGTCCATCCCCCTTTCTTTGTGCACTGCGACCGCTGACAGAATGTCCAAGATTCATCCTACAGTGAGCAAGATCGATGATCAAGAAGAGCTTACGACGACGACGACGACGACGAACTCTCCATCGGTATGGACGGTGTGGAAGAAGTCGAGCATGGGTTTTCACGGATCGGATGGATTCTCGATATATGACGCCAAGGGAAGACTAGCATTCCGTGTCGACAATTATTCCAGGAAGCACAAGTGCTTCGCCGGCGAGATCCTGCTGATGGATGGAGATGGGAAGGCCGTCATGGCTCTGAGGCCTCAGGTAGGGCGCACAGGCTCCAGCTTCTCCTACCTCCTTCGTGAATCTTTACAGCTAATTGCGTCTGTCGCGTATCTACCAGATCTTGAGCATGCATGACAGATGGAGCGGATTCAAAGGCGAAGATGACGTCGAAACTAGTACCAGCCCTCGAGTTTTCTCCATGAGGAGGCGATCAGTCCTTCAAGGTGGTGATGAGGCCGAGGTGTTCATGGACGCTCCAGACCGCCGATCGCCGGAGCCCGATTTCAGAACTGAAGGCCGCTTCAGGAGAAGAAACTGCAAGATCATGGACAGGGATGGTCAGGAAGTAGCTCGAATCTTTCGCAAGGAAGTGAACGAGTCGGTCACTCTGAGTGATGATGTTTTCAGCCTCATCATTCAGCCAAACATGGATGCTGAGCTGATCATGGCATTCCTGGTCGTCATGGACCGCATCTGTTAGAAGCCTTCTCTCTCTGACACAGCTCTTCGATCTCCTACCTGACACACCAAGCTGCTTGCTGTTTCTGGCAGATGATAGAGTGTGGGTGGGATTACATGGAACTAATTTGTTGATGTACATTAGCTGAACTTACAGCATTTGAGCTACAATTGCTCATTAGTCTATCTATATTTAAGCTAAAATCTTCCGATGCTTCTTTCCTTGTTAGATTTCATGGCCTGTTCATCTCAAGTAGTTTAAGCATCCTCTATCACTGCATATGTACTGATCCCTATCACAAGAGCTGCTGCAATGTGATCGCAGTTGTTCGCGCAAAGTGTCACTCTTGGCCTTCGGTGGATCCATCACTAACATGGCACTCTGCTTCCACTGAGCTTGAGATGGTGATGGCTACGGTATTTGACATTCCAACTGTTCGATTGGCGTTGACCTTATCCGACCACGATGTGACTCAGCTGTCACTATACTCCGCCTGCTACTGGTGGAGTATGTGTAGATCTTGAGTCAAGAAACAAGCTTTCTCGCATCCACTTCAAACCCTAACTGTGCAAAAGCTAGTTTCTTCATCGTCTGGCTTTAGCTCGAGTATCATCATTTTACTTCTTGGTCAACGAAAAAGGTTGACTGACTGTAGAAATCCTTCGGGGTGATATGATCTCCCGTTGACCCGACACATGGAGCTCACATGGGTAGATCCCACCACATTACCCGAAAAGATTTCTTGGATGGTTTAGTCAACCTAATATCTTGTCGAAGTCACTTCGTCTTCCAACAATTCAGAGTTCACTGTGAGAGATACGAGTTCGCTGTGACATGCATTGGAAACTTACATGTCTTGATTTAGCATGTTTGTGTCATACTGAAAACTTACCTTAAGTAATTCTATGATTTTCTTTTAACAAAATATTAATTTTCTCTCTATCGGTTAATCTGATTATTTTTAGTATTTATTTTCTTTTAGGAATGACTGCAAAAAAGAAAAAGAAACTGTTGAGGACAAGAAGATCCGAATCCGCGGCTACTCTCTTATGTCTCACTCGAGCACCCACCGAATCACCTTATCTGTGATACGAGGGCCAACTGGACCCCACTATGATAGAAGAATTACCAACGCTAGTTGACAAACGGTTACTGTGACGTCAGTTGAAGGGAGAATGCTGTTAACCAAATCCCATAGTTGTAAGCTTCCTGCGGGTGCATCGGGTAGCGTCCGCCCACAAGCGGCGACAAACCCCCGTCGACAATTTTGGCGGCCACGAACGCCGCACATCACGTAATCAACGGACGTAGAGACTCAGGACAGCTTAGTTTGAACGAGCCGCGAGAACATAAAAAATCGGCGTCAGGTGATGCACCAATTCACGCCTTATCTATTGCTACCCATGTTTGTTTCTCATGTACGCCCGCCCCGGAGCTCCTCTCAGAGCCGGAGATCAATGATGGAAGTGAGTTGCAACAAAATATGGGTGTGAGTAGCAAAGCATGGGAAGTGACGCTTCCGCCTGCTATCTATAAATATAGAGCATAAGCCCATCTTTTCCTCCTCGAGAAATCTCACACAGGTATCTGTTCTTCCTTCCCCCTCCACCCTTTTTGATGGCTCTTTGTGCATTCTCCTTTCGTGTGGAACCCTTTCCGATCTTGTCAGAAGATCTCTGTTGTCTGTGGATTCATTTCATTTAACAATGGACATTCGATTTTTGTCCTTAGATCTGTTCTCTTCGGCTCTTTCCCTTGTCGATTTTGTCCGCTGGCCGCTGCATCTGTTTTCTATTGTTTTGTTTCCTTTCGAACTGGATCAATTGATTTTTTCTTGCTCGAAGACTGTAAAGATGATTGTTTTGCTCGTATTTGGTCCTATTTCTTATTGATTGCTGCGAAAATTTGTGCCTTTGTGCTTGAAGATATTGCGTATTAGAAGTATTTGGCGACATGGGCAACTCGGATTTCTCGTGGAAATTGGCAGATCATCCCAAGCTTCCCAAAGGGAAGACCGTGACCGTTGTGGTCTTGGATGGATGGGGCGAAGCGAACCCCGACAAATACAACTGCATTCATGTTGCGGAGACTCCCACCATGGATTCGCTCAAGCAGGTGCACGTTCTTCCCGCACAAAAGATCTCCTTTTTTTCTGTGGATCATAGTCCGATGTATGTTCTCCATGTCGACTTATGGTTATCCCTGCAATGCAATAACTAGGATTTTAGTTTCCACGATGGACTTGTTTTGTTCTTGCTGTGCAAGTTTGTTTGCTCTGTTTATATGTCAGCTTGTTTTGAATGCTTATGTTCTGTTGCACATCTTATTTATGACACACATTCCTTTTAAAGTTTTTCAAAGTTCACTAAATGGTCATCATGCTATCTTTGTTTCCTTACGAAGAACATTAAATATTTCTTAAAGTTTCATGATGTGATTTTGTTTTGCATAATGCATATGATTGGTTGGACATAAGGCTTCTGTGTCTCGATTGTAATCATGCTGATTATTCGACAGTATGAATAATGTAACTTCATTAGTTGATTTTTACTTATTATGGGCATGAATTTGACAATGTTATGTTAGACGTATGGCGTCTGACCTCACTGCTTAGAATTACTCTTACAGTTCACAGTATCAACAGATGTTGAGAAACCTAAATGACATCGAATTGGTGACCTTGTATACAGTCAAATTGTTTTTGAGTGTATAGATTATGGCATCAATCTTTTAGTTGTGTACATATCTGAATTTGCCACATTTTCACTTGTAAGGTTTTTTACTACGGCAAGTCCCACATTTGGTATGGATGAAAAGAACAATCGTTTGTTTTTAGTTTTCATTTGTGATTCGAACTAAATTGATGTTATTCAGTACCTACATACAATATCATTTACAGTCTCTTTCTGTCTTTTAAAAGGGTGCTCCAGACAAATGGAGGCTGGTTAGAGCTCATGGAACAGCTGTGGGGCTTCCTACTGAGGATGACATGGGTAACAGTGAAGTAGGCCACAATGCACTAGGGGCAGGAAGGATTTTTGCTCAAGGGTAGATTACCTAAAACTAGATTTCATATTGTCTAAACCTTGTGGTACTCTATAGGATTTCTTTCCAGAGCTTACATTGGCATTCTTTTTTATCCAAAGCTTGGCTTTGGTATTGGTAAAGGCCATCCTGTCTATTATTATTATGGGATTCCAATATTCTGCAAAGGTTGCCTTCTTGGTCTTAGGCTTTTTCATAAATTCTCTTTTCTGTTCTAGTGCCAAGCTGGTGGATCTAGCACTTGCTTCTGGTAAAATTTATGAAGGCGAAGGCTTTAAGTATATCAAAGAGTGCTTTGATCAAGGAACTCTACATCTCATTGGACTATTGAGTGATGGGGGTGTACACTCACGACTAGATCAGTTGCAGGTATGCAAAAGTCTTCCCTCTTTTTTCTTTGATTGCTGCTATATGTAATTATATTGATGAATTGTTTTTTTCTTGCAGTTGCTTCTGAAAGGGTCTAGCGAGCATGGTGCCAAAAGAATACGTGTACATGTCCTCACCGATGGCCGTGATGTTTTGGATGGCTCCAGTGTTGGATTTGTGGAAACACTGGAGAATGATCTTGCTAAGCTGCGAGAGAAAGGTGTTGATGCACAAATTGCATCTGGTGGTGGTCGAATGTATGTTACTATGGATCGATACGAGGTATCACTTTGCATATCCAACTCTTTTTTAATTATTTTCCCTATGTGAAATTCAGAAAAAACAGTTGTTAGAAAAGAAAATATCCACTTTCGGTGATTTCATGTTTCTGATTGCTGTTGCTTTTTCAAAACTATGCTCAAGCATTCCTCACAGGATAAGCTTTATTTATTTCATGTCTAACGATTCATTTTACCATTTTCGAGGATGAAAATCAGAAGGGTTCTTTTTTTTTTTTCTTGCAGCAGATTTTTATGATAGTAATGACAGCTGATTTTTGTCACATATTTTAAGGGTTCTAATATTTGAGATATTTGGCTTTTGATTAAGTATTTCACTTGTGCATTCTGCAGAATGACTGGGATGTCGTCAAGCGGGGGTGGGATGCACAGGTACTTGGTGAAGCACGACATAAGTTTCGAAGTGCTGTTGAAGCTGTGAAAAAGCTGAGAGAAAATCCCAAAGCCAATGATCAGTACTTGCCTCCGTTTGTTATAGTTGATGAAAGTGGCAAGGCAGTTGGTCCAATAGTGGACGGTGATGCTGTTGTAACCTTCAACTTCCGAGCAGATCGTATGGCTATGGTTGCTAAAGCACTAGAATATATAGACTTTGACAAATTTGATCGTGTTCGGTTCCCGAAAATTCGATATGCTGGAATGCTTCAATACGATGGTGAACTGAAACTACCTAGCCAGTACCTCGTTTCTCCTCCAGAGATAGAGGGGACATCAGGCGAATATTTAGTACACAATGGTATCCGTACCTTTGCTTGCAGGTAATTATGCTATGGCATTTCATATTTTCATGTATCTGTATATTCCATGTTGTTTTGGTATTTGCCAATGAAAATGCACATCCTGTATTAAGCAAAAGTAGGGGTTACTTCTTTCATCCATCTTCTTATTAGATTATCAATTGCGCGATTGGTTTTTCTAAGCCAGCTTAAGAACTTTTTATCGATCACTATTTGTTAGGTCTTAAGTTATTTTGCATCTTCATTGTCAAGAGAAACAACATAAGAATGTTGAGGTGCCATGATGTTCTTTATTGAAGTGCTGTGTCTTGCAAGATTCCTGGATACTGCAGTATTCTTGCTGATGTAAGACACTTAAAGTTAAGTGTCTTGCAATATTCCTCTCACTTTTCCTTTCATGTAAGACACTTGACTTTCTCTAAGTTGAAAGTACACAGGATTGGTTGGTAATCAGCCACGATCAACTTTTATATCTGAGGTTGGCTGATCTGTGCCGATCCATCTTATTCTGGAACTAGAATAGATAGATCCATGGAAATGGAATCCCTTAGTAGCCAGTCTACCCAGTCCTTGGTGTGATGATGTGATTGGACATTTGGACTGACTGTTCTTTAAAACCATGCACTTGATGTGTACCAAATCATGCTTTGTACAAACATGCTGATCCTGAATGAACGCTTTTAGCTAATCTTACTATCAATTATATGGCATCTACCCTGGCATACTGATGAGAGCTATTTAATTTGTTCCAACAGTGAGACTGTCAAATTTGGTCATGTCACCTTTTTCTGGAATGGAAATCGATCAGGGTACTTTAACCCGACTATGGAAGAATACGTCGAAATTCCTAGTGACAGTGGAATTACATTCAATGTTCAACCCAAGATGAAGGCTGTGGAAATTGCTGAAAAGGCAAGAGATGCCATACTCAGTCACAAGTTCGACCAGGTAAAGAAATATGTTCTTAGGAACAAGCATATCAGTTTCCTGCATTACTTCGTTTGTGACATTCTCACAGGTCCGTGTGAACCTACCTAATGGAGATATGGTAGGACATACTGGTGACATAGAGGCTACTGTTGTGGGTTGCAAGGCTGCTGATGAAGCTGTTAAGGTAATTTTTAATAGTTGCAGTGACTTTTGTTCCGAGATTTATGCTTCTGTAGTTGATGCTTCCTTCATGATGGATATACAGAGAATATTTACAATTAAAACCTGCTCCTGATTCCCCCTGTTTAACCTGTTAAATTGCAGAAAGTTATTCATTTGGTTCTAGAGGTCAACTGAAGTCTTTGCTAAGAAATGAACCACATAGACAACTCTTCAAACTGAGCATAAAGAAGTGTTTTAGTTCTGTAATCAATTCTCTTTGTAGCTGGTGTATCTTTTCTTTTGATCCTAGGTCTGTCAGTCAGACAACTCATATTGTCAATTTGTTCTTATCTTTAAATTAATAATTCCTGAATTAAAGGACATGGTGCCGTTCATTACAGATCATTTTGGATGCTATAGAACAAGTTGGTGGCATTTACGTTGTCACTGCAGATCATGGAAATGCTGAAGACATGGTAAAGAGGAACAAGTCTGGCCAGCCAGTATATGACAAAGCAGGGAACGTTCAGATTCTCACTTCCCATACTCTTCAACCTGTAAGTATTACTGAAAACAACTTTCTTCGGAACTTACGAGTAACATTAGTATTGTCATTTGTGTAATAGCATATCTAAGGATCATGTTTATATTGCTGCAGGAACCACCACTTTAATTCTTTTTTATTATTTTATTTTCTATTCCTTTTTAGGGGGATATGTAACTCAAAACAAAGAGATACAGTAGTCTAAATGCTTTGGTGTGCCAAATTCATGCAATACGTGACAGAACTTATAGATTAGAATGGAAGAAGCCATGAATACAAAGAAACAATGGCCGTCAGAACTGAAGAAGTGTCAGTTATTTTTATAACGAAAACGATCGTATCTTCTTCATACCATAATCAAGTAATATAGAATCTGATGCAAGGCAAAATTGAAGTATTGAGCTTTCATCAGCAGCTTATAGCTTTTAGCATCTTAGAGTAATCATATTTCTGTCATTCGAGTCCTTTATATTGGAGATTCATGATGGTCATATCTCTGAAGGTTTTAGGATTAGTTGACTTTGCATTGGAATTATTATATTTTAGTCATCATTGTCATTATAAAAATAAAATTTTGACTCCGGGGTTGATGGAATAAGTGATATTGATTATGAAAAATTTTTACAGGTTCCGATAGCTATAGGAGGCCCTGGACTTGCACCGGGTGTCAGATTCCGCAATGATGTGCCTAATGGTGGTCTCGCCAATGTTGCTGCCACCATCATGAATCTGCATGGATTCGAGGCACCGAGCAACTATGAGACGACCCTCATCGAAGTAATCGACGACTAATAACAGTAGTTATCTTAAGATGAGAATCACGTCTCACTATCATAATACGCATAGCGCATAGCAGAGATGTCCAAATAATCCTCTTGCGATGCAATTACTTGCTGATACCAGTGGTTGTGAAACAATATCCCCCATTGAATTGTGCAAATAGTTTTGGTAGATTGCTTTTGTGGTTGCACTGCAGCCTATTTGATTACATGGTAAATTGCATGAAATTGATGCAGGTTGCAGTAGTCAATAAATGCATGATGCATCCGAGTAGTATGCGAACCATAAAAATTGCATCATTTTTTTCCAAGAAAATAAAAAAAAAACTATATATTACTTGAGATTAGATGTGGATTATCTGAAAAAGATATGAATCATAACTAAAAAAAATGATTTACCTAATTTAATTATTCAGATAAATCTGAAATCCAATAAAATTACAATCCACTGCCATCCCTTCCCGTAACGATCTCCCATAACTGCGTGTTCTAACAAGCCGTATTCCTTGTGACGTTGATCCCTTCTCGTACCAAATACAACCCCCCAAATCCCTCCTCATTCGCCATTTTATGACGCCGTACTTGGAAAGGCGGGCATTTCAAATTTGAATGCAATATTATATGCATACCCCCCCCTCTTCCACAACGTTCGCACAACGCCCACTTCTTCCTTCTCCCCCCTCCTTTCGACATTTCGTCGAACAAGTCGTGGGAGTCGTATCAGATGGCGTCGCTCACGCCGGGGGTCCTCCTCAAGCTGCTCCAGTCCATGAACACCGACGCCAGGGTCGCCGGCGAGCACCGGTCGGCGATTCTCCAGGTGGTTGGCATCGTGCCCGCCCTCTCGGCCTCCACTGGCGACGACCTCTGGCCCTCCCACGGATTTTACCTCCAGCTCTCTGACTCTGTTAACTCCACCTACGTCTCCCTCTCCGACGCCGATGCTGACGCCGTACTCTCCAGCCGCGCCCAGCTCGGCCAGCTCGTCCACGTCGACCGCCTCCGGTTTGCCCACCCTGTTCCCCGTGCCGTAGGCCTCCGCCCCGTCCCCGGCGCCCGTCCCCACCCCTTCGTCGGCTCGCCTGACCCCCTCGTTGCCCTCTCCGCCCCTGACCATCGCGGGTTTATCATCCAGGCCGCATCCCCCGCCGAGGCTGGCCCTCCCCTCCTCCCATCCGCCTCCCACAGGTCCAATCTCCCCCACCTGGAGGAAGAGAAAAGAACCGTTTTTGCTGCCAAGGAGAACGTGGTCGTCGGCTCCGGCAAGAACCAGAGTGATGCTGCTGGAAAGCCACGCCGGTTCTCGTCCACTGCCACATCGAAACTGACCGCCCGGAAGAATGGCCCCGGCAGCGGTAACGGCACGGGGGAGCAGCTGCGCGACCCATCTCCGGCCATGAAGACTAGCTCACGGCCTTCTTCACCTGCACTAGGAGGGAGGGCCAGCTCGAGGCCGTCGTCCCCCGTCCCGTCCAAATGCGAGGTGCCGAGTCTGGTGGGGGCCAAGGAGGAGAATCGGAGGGTAGCGAGGGAGCCCGCCATCATAGTGCCGTCGAGGTACCGGCAGCCGTCGCCAGTGGGGCGTAAGGCCGCTGCATCGCCAATGGGGAGGAGGGGCTCCATGTCTCCAGCTAGAAGGCTCTCAGGCGGGTTGAAGGTAGCCTCACCGGCAACTGGAGATGGTGGAGGGAAGAAGAAGATAGGACTGGTGGTTGCAGGGATCTCAAGGGGTTCCGATTCGCTCGTGGCATCTGTGAAGTCCATCAGGAAGAGCTGGGACGATTCTTCGCCGAGCTCGGTTGTGGCTTCTGAGCCAAAAGAGAAGGAAGGATCAAAGAGCAACTTGGACAAAGAATCATTTTTGAGAACTCAGGTACTCAATTCTATTCATTCTTCCTTGTACTGAGTGCAGTAATTTTGGGAATCACAATAGACAACTTAGATTTTCTAAAGAGCAGTCATCAATTTCATAACTGGTTTACTGGTATTACGCTGATTTAAACATGCAAATGGTGAAAGATATCACCTTTTTGATGAATCTCATTAGACATGCAACTGAGAGAGAAACATCGAGTGCAATAATCACCTCATCTTTTTGGTTTTCATTAGCTATTGCAAGTTCATGAAAATGCCATTGCAAAGAGATCCAGCAGAGTATGTTATCCTTCTCAATCATAACCTGAGGGAACAATTAGGTATCCGCTTAGTTGCTTGCTAATTTTCTTAACCATTTGTGTAGTTGTTAATTTCTAGGAGGAGTTAAATCTACAATTCAGTCCTTTTGAGCATACAATTTGAGCAGCATACATTAATGTTTTTTTTTGACAGATATGCCGGATGATATTTCCAAGTTGTGACAAATAAAATGAATACATGTTTATGATCTGTGTCTTGTGGTACAATCATTGAGCATGTTAAATGTCTATATTATTCTTGAATTCATGCAGCTTAAACCATCTTTACTGATACTTGTCTGTCTTTCTCCATGTATTTTCTCAATTTATTATCTAATAATCTTCATTTTTAGTTGTTGATGAATAAATCAGAAAGCCGTGTTTTTGTTCTTCAAAAACTATTTTAGGCTGCTATATCAAGGCGACTGAGCGATGCTGAAGGAGTACAAGCAAATAGCGCGGAAGCATCTTCCGATGAGAAGCGGAGAACAAGCAGGAAGACTGAATCCTTCTCTGAGTCAGACAAGAACTATATGGCCCCTAGAATTACTGTTCATGACAGGAAGTGGACTGATGGCAGCATCCCATTCAACTGCGTCTCTGATAACCTCGCAAGGCTTGGGAAGGTATACATAGCTGCTGTCATCCAAAACATCTCTAGATTTCCACAATTCGGTTTATGGTCTCTGTGTTCTTGAGTTCTTATGTGCTGCTCCATAGATTTCCACAATTCGGTTTATGGTCTCTGTGTTCTTGAGTTCTTATATGCTGCTGGAACATGCAGGAGGCTCTTCAAAGAAGAAGCATTGCCTCCGTAGCTGCAGCTGAGGCTTTGGAAGAGGCCTTGGTCACTGAATCCGTCGTCAGGAGTCTAAGGTGACCATTTCTGGGTATCTTAATGCTGAAAAGGAGACCAATTATGTTTTGTGATCGACTAAATTCACTGCTAATTATTTCTTCTTCAGCATGTTTTCTGAACTCTGTTCACTGTCCAAGACCAGCAACCCCGTGCCAACTATCGACCGATTTCTATCCATCTACGATGATGTTTTGAAGTGCAGCACCGTCGCCGAGTCTCTGTGTGCCAACCGCAATGGTGGTGATGGACTGAAGGACGCAACACTAACCGAGCGGAGCAGACTGGCTTCTCTCTGGGTTGAGGCAGCCTTAGCCACAGACCTTGAAGTCATCCACTTGCTAAACAACGCGCGCCTGCCGAAGCATAAGGCCTCAGAGAAACAAGTAGATCCTCCAAGGACAAGCCTGTCGAAGAGGCAATCCTTTGGAACTCCTGCAAAGAGCCACCAGTACAAGGTTCTTCCTTGTTCCACATCTAACACCTGGACGAGAGGCCATGGCGTGAGTGAAACAGCGGACCTCGGCAGAGCCCTCAGACACGAAATGCAGATTTGGTTTCTGAGGTTCGTGGAGGTAGCAATCGATGGTGGATTCCGTTTGTTTGGCGAGACCACGGACAATGCTCGGGAAGCTAATCGCAAGGACAGCAGCAAAGTAGCAGCAGTTCTGTCGCAGCTGAAGCGGATCAATGATTGGCTGGACGGGGTAGGAAGAACAGCTGAAGGAGGGGAGACTCTAAGGGAGAAGATCGAGCGTCTGAAACGCAAGATCTATGGGTTTGTCATCGCTCACGTTGGATCTGCATTCGACACCTCCATCTCACTTACAAAGGTGTGACCTTGGGACTTGGATTATGATGTATAATCTTGAGACTCTCTTGATGTTAATGGTTAATTATTTCGGAGTTAATTCAATATTATTAATTTAGTGTGGTGAGTGCAATCCTTTTCTCATTTCGTGATGTCTCAGAGAAATGTGACATGGACACATTGGTTTAGTATAATGGTCATAAAGTTGTGCAAGAAAGATGAGTGGCCAACCGATTGGGTTAATTTAACGTTTGTAACTGTTGGATGATATGATATTAATGCATATTATAAAGTCTAGACTTAGCAAATTTAATGTGTAATGTCTTAATTATATTTAAATTAAATGCTTTTGAATTATTCTTAAAATGTTAGGTGAATTCTTGAAAAAAGTTTATAAGTTTGAGGATTTTTCTAATAACTCAATTTTGAAAAATTCTTAATCATCATTTTATCCTTATCATTATTGGACTCACCGTTGCCTCCCATTGTGCATCAACGTCGCCTTCCACCATCATTCGTACGCTCTCATCTGACCTAAAAATATTATAGACGTAAGAATGGATGCTCATGCTAGTCCTATCTATCCTTGTCGAATCCGAGGACATCATACATGGGAACAAAGGAAGTCAACATGAACAGCCCACACACAAAGGAGGTGGTCGACGGAGCTAACTTGTACATAAAAGATATAAGCAACTAAGGGAGGAGGACAGTTGGCAAAACAGAGAGCCATGAGCGATAGAGATAGGATAGTCATAAAAGAAATACTTTTGAAAAAATTTAAAAGTGTGGGTGTTGTATGAAAAATTTTCAAACTTTAAATTTTTTTAAAATTCAACCTAAAATATTTAAATAAAATTTTTTATTAAAAAGTAAAAAAAATGAATATTATAAAATCTAATACAAGTGACTAATTTCTTTCTTCCTTCGATTGACATTTTTATGGAAACTAAACAAGAAATAACAGCAGAAAAAACTTAAAATTAGTATTATTTTATTATAAATGTATGTCTATTTGAGGTTGTTGGCAGCTCAAGTCATTAATACCACAACCACATCCGTCCCCCTTACTCACCCCATCACTATTGACTCACTCTCTCTCTCTCTCTCTCTCGTCTACGATGAAGGAATCCGGTGGCTTAGAGCAACGCAGGCGCCGCCGACGTTGGTTCTGCTGCGTTCTTTGCATCCTCGTCCTCGTCCTCCTAGTCGTCACGGCCGTCGTCCTCGCACTCACCGTCTTCAAGATCCGCGACCCGACGGGTGAGCTCGTCTCCGTCACGGTCTCCGGTGTCTCTCCTCGCGTCGATCTCCCCGCCCTGCGCGTGGAGCTCAACGTGACCCTCGACCTGGCGGTGCGCGTCCACAACCACAACTACGCATCCTTCACCCACGCCCCCGGCGGCCGCACCAGCCTTCTGTACCGCGGAACCCAGGTCGGGGAGGCCGACGTGGCGCCCGGCCGGATCCCGTCTCGGGGGTCGGAGCTCCTCCGGCTCACCCTGGCGGTGGAGGTGGACCGGATCGTGGCGGAGCTGGGCAGCCTTCTGTCGGACGTCGTCGCGGGGGCGGTGGCATTCGACACGGTGACGAGGCTGCCGGGTCGGGTCACCTTCCTGGGGTTCATAAAGCGCCACGCAGTGGCCACCTCCGACTGCCACGTGGTCATCGGCGTCTCCGACCTCAGCGTGCGCAGCCAGGATTGTACGTATAAGACAAACCTCTAACCTCACGGGGGGTGAGGGGAAGCCGGTGCTATCATCGTGCTGTCCATGTATTAGGTATGGATATAGATACGAGTCGTGTACGTATACAGTCGACATTTGTTCATGATATTTCTATTAAAAACTTTCGGATGAATTTTATTTGCTTGACGGATAATAATTCGACGTGAAAATAATTAGTAGATAGTGTTTCTATTATCTATGTGATTTAGAGGATACATATAAATAGCGAAGACGAATTTTGATCCATGCAACCTGGCCTTGACCGACAACAACCAACAGCAGCTATAGATCCTTGAACAGAATCCATAACAAAGCCATATTATCTTCGATCAAAGTAAAACAACGAAGAGGCTGACGCACGAGGGAGATATAAATAGGAATAACCTTTATACATGAACAAATACTAACAAGTCATAATACGTAGCGAAATTAAATTGAACCATAATCAAATAGAACATTAAGATATATGTTGAAAAATCCCTCAATGTGAAGGGTAAAAATCACGGGACAAAATAAAAATAATTCACTATGAGAATAATAAATATACAAATCTCAATCTTTTGTCCTAAACCCTAACAACAATCACAAAAGAATAATTGAGATGCAAGGATCATGTCACAGTCCACGATATCTAAAACCTCCCCAAGTAATCACAACAAGAATCTACTGTAGATTGATCTAACCTGAGATGAGAACACTACTAGATGATTGAGAACAGTCTCTCTGTGTTATCCTTGTCTTCCTTCCTTTCTTCTCCCACATTATTATCCTATTTATATATTTTTCTATCTCCAAAACGTAATCATTATAATTTTCTTAATGTTAATTAGGATTATGATAAAATGAGATGAGCCGTGGACTGTCCAATCTCACTATGGATTGAATTTACGGACTGTCAGCCCAACAACGCAGGCCGTAGGATTGTGCCGTATGGCCCGAGTGCATCGGCCAGGCAGCCACGAGAGAGCTCGGTGAGCTGGTGAGGCGAGGGGATATAGCTCCCCGAGGGAAGACAAGCGCAAGTCGTTCGACGCTTCTGAGGCGAAGCGACGGCCTCACCGGAGACGGGGGGTTGAAGACGACGGAGGAGACGGATAGGTTCCCCTCCCTCGCGAGTGATCATGATGTGGCCGGGGGAGACGCGAATACACAACATACGATCTAAGAGTAATGAATGCATAGTTACGAACCGTGTAGAACGCCAAAAGGCAACAAGGAAAGCAGGAAACATGGCGAGGGACAGTTGTTGCAGCTTTTGCAACGTTCGATGTTACACCTGTGTGAATCATACAGAAGGCAGAGCTCAATACACAGTAAACAAAATAATGAAGTGGAGTGTACTTCCACACGCTGCAGTCACAAATGTCACTGCCATGTCTCGTGCGATCAACACCTTTACAGGCAATCTTTGAAGACATCAGCAATATTTAATTCGCAGGACGGAAGAGAGAGCATCCAAAACAGTGACTACAATTCTAAAGAACCACATGCGGACAGCACTGATGACATCTAATTTTGAGTTTGTAGACCTGAGCAGAACTGTACTTTCACTGTTGATGCACGAGGAGCAGCATCCTGAATCTTTTCAAATCTTTGATGCAGTAGTGGAGACACACACAGTGCCGAGCCTTGAAACAAATCTACAAGTGCAGCTCTTAAGTATGGTGCCTTGCTCAAGTTTCAAGATGGGCAGAGATGAGAAAGGCACTGCCAAAGATGAGGGAGGAGGCCACAATGACAGCCACAATATCATCTCTCGAGTTCCAACTTGAGTTCATAACTACTCGCTGAATTCCTGGAATGTTATCTTGCTTCGAAGAAGATGGTGAAGGAGGAAGAAGATAGAAGAAGAGGTGCAATGGCCAACGCATGTAAAAGAAGAGAGAGAGGGAGCTCCCTTCAGTCCAAGTATGGAATGGAAGAGAGAGAATAATCTCCCGCATCATTCACTCATTCACACAGTAGCAATCTCAGAACCCAAACCCTTTTCCTTCTGCTGCCGTGTGGAGTAGAGAATTGTGTCCGCTTCCTTTCTACTGGGTGTTTGAGCGAATGAGTCGGCAGCTGATTCAAACCCTACAACCATCCATGAGTGGACTGAAGGAAGCTCTCTCAAACACAGTTTTCAGATTCTATTTTAGTAGGAAGACAGACAAGAACAAATTACTTCGCAAATCACATGTAGAATTTTCTTTTGATATCGCGAAACATCGAATTTAATGTAGAGTTACGGAGGATAAGATGTCAAGAACTTAACATTCCTAACAACAAAGAACAGCCTTACCATATGCTTGTGCAGATTCTGTGTCTACAGATTGCAAGGAAGCAGAATCATCTTGCAGTTATATCATCTTATTTTTTGGATGTAAATCTTTCTGAAGGGATATTTTCTAGGATAAATCAACAACCATAATTCAACTAAGCGTGCAGATGATGGAAACTTGCGAAGAACAACATTTCTAACAAAAACGAACAGTCAAAATTTGGTGAAAATCCGTAATAATGTGAAAAAAAAGAAGCAATAACATAAGATAATACAGTTGATTGCAGGCTCAACTTTATGGGGATTCCAAATCTTTAGGAAGCATTCCCAACTATCTATTTGAGCTACAACAGCTAATGTTTTTTGTTCTAAGTTTACATGGAAAAAGCTGCAGCGAGTTAATAAAAGTCATCCTCAGAAAGAGAGAGAGAGAGAGAGAGAGAGAGAGAGAGAGAGAAAAGAAGGAAAAAACATGGATTTTGGTCATCAATCCCTTCAGAAACACAGTGCTTGAAGAAACTACAGTGTAGATCTAGAGAGAGAGGAGAACGAGAGAAGGAGAGAGGAAAAGAGGGAAGTCTGACCTTCACAGTTCTTCCCAGCAATGGAAGGGGTCTTTAGTATGAATAACCCCATCTACGAAACCCTAATTTCTATCTTCACCAGGCAGAGCTGCACACATGTCAACAGGCAAAGAAAAGGGCAGAAATATAGCCAGTACATGCATTTCTGAGAACATGATGATAATAAAGGAGAAACATCGCAGGATGATATGATCCTAAACATACAGATAATTTCCTTCCAACCCTATTTTGAGATTCCAAGAGACGAAGAAAGACAACAAGAGTTGACCGCCCAAGACACTACATATGTGCATGACCGAGGCACAAAAAAAGGCTGTATAAATCACCATAAAGCATGTCAAAGAAGGAAGAAGAGAAGAATGATAAGAAGATACCGATCAAAATAAAAGGTCAATCCCGAAGAGAGGCTGCACATGACATGAGTCGGAAACAAGAAAGAAAAGAGAGGAGAGATGAGCATACACCAAGAGAAGGGGAACGAGAGATATATAGAAGAGGTCCGTCCTAGGCTGATACAGTGGAACCCCCCTTTGGAGATGAGAACTGTGGATGGGTGATGAAGAGAGAGAGAGAGAGAGAGAGAGAGAGAGAGAGTTCATGGGAGTTAGAACCAAGAGAGAGGGACGCAAAGGGCAGGCGGTGGCAGAAGCAACCAACACGTGAAGAGGATTCATCTGCGCGACCTCTTCGAGTTATCTGCCCGCTGCAGCAGAGATCTAATGGAGGTGTGTCCAAAAGCCTAAAAGGAGGCATTGACAACAGGTGCAGGCCTGAGCTCAGTGTGCGTCGTACTGCCCCTTTGACTGCCTTTCTCACTCCAGATTGGGCGGGGTAAACAGTGCAGGGAAATTGGTCGTGCTCCCCATGCGCCCTGGGCCACCGATGCCAGCGTACTACTGTAGCAACATGGAAAGGATTAGAGAGAGAGAGAGAGAGCGCCATTCGGATGACAAGGTGAGATGGGAAACTGACGGTGGAGGGCTCGCCGCAAGCTGCCGAGGGAGAGCATAGTATTTGGTGCTGGTGCAATAAGAGGTGTCGTCATGCATGGATTGGCGCCAATCAAAGCTTAGCGTTGCAGCACATACAGCAGGAGCCACAGTCCGTACTTTGTCCCCCGCATTATGTCATGGTGTTTGGGGTGGTGGGATTTCTTGCACTTATCCATTCAAGTCACCATTCCAAGTCCTGTTCAAAGGAATAAGGGTTTCCATGCCATATCCATGTTTTGTGTCTCCCATCGGATCCTACCAAATGTCCCATCATATTAATTTAGATAGCAATGGATCCATCCACCAATCAACACAACTTTGTCAGTGTTGATTTAGCTGAAAAAAATGCATTCATCAAATGATTATTATAAACCCAATTGATTGATTCAAAGTAAAGAGAGTTAAGAAGATTATTCTATTTTATAAGCATGTCAAGGCAAAGATGAGCTGGTGCTTTCTCAATAATTTGCATCATATTAGCACGTAATCAATCATTATTGTAAATTCTTATTCCAATAAATGATCGATCCTCCTTGAACTAAAATCAGACATCATCTCTAATCATTATCATTGTATGGATGGTAAAAATAATAACATTATATTTTACCAAATAATTTCTTCTTATTATCGATGGCTAAGATTTGATCTTGTGTGTGTGTCTCCGCTAGATATTACAAGTCATGTGAATGTTTGTCCCAAAAATATGTTCAAAGAGTGCATTTTGAAAAGGACATAAGTGATTTGAGATTTCGAGGGCATCATAATTTTGTTCCTAGTAGTACTAGTATGAATGATGAATGATGCATCAAATCATTAATATATCAATGAAACCATTTATGAGATTATCGTTATAATTAATAGGACTTAACCCACTTTTCAAGGGTTGAATTTGTGAGTCATCATATTAACCAATTACTAATTACAATCAAATTCTAATTCATACAACAAAATAAAATAAAATAGAATCTCAACACAATTTACTTCTAGGGTTCAATCTAGGTCTAACCAACATACCAAATTTCTAGTATTGGTATTGTTACTACTATTACAAATCATATTTTGGGAGTTACAAGTACTTTTTAATATATTTTTCAATGTAATTATATTTCCATGGAAAGAAAACAACAAAGTTCTTGAGGTGCTTCTCTCTTCTTCAAAGAGAATATGTTTGATCAAGTTAAAATATCAAGATCTATTTCAAAATCTTCTCTCCATGATAGTCCATCATCTTTTATCCTTTTTGGATAATTTGACTCAAAAGGATAATTTAGAATTTTATCCATCCATTCTAAAGTCTTTAAATTCAAAACTCTATACAATAATTCCCAATATTACATGAAGGACATGTCTCCACATCAACACTAAATATGAATATCATTATCAAATAACATATGACAATAAAATAATAAAAATCGTTTCACTTATCTCATACTCATCATTTCCTACAAAATCAGAAACTATTATAATAATAATAATAATAAATAATAATAATGTTTTCTTCTTTTTTTCTTCCAACTGCCAAAGCAACGACCTTGCGACGGTTGCGTTCCTTAAAAACCTAATGCACTAGTTCTCGTACCACTCACTCGTGTACCGGTATGATGATTGGGAAGAAGAAGTAGATTCTGCGGGACCCGTGGAGGGGTCCGTTTCTGCCTCTCGGGTTGGAAGAGTCGGGTGAGTTGGGAATTACTATTTTTTATTGGTTTATGACGTATATATTTCGTGCCGCCACGCACTCTTCGCCTGTTTACACGGCGAGTCGCACAGTTTTCGAAAGGAGGAAGAAGAAGAAGACGAAGACGAAGACGACGACGAAGAAGAAGAAGAAGAGCAAAAGGAGAGACTTTTGGTTCGCTCAGCGGCGTCGCGGGCCAATGGCGTACCGGAGGAGGCACAGCGCGACGAAGTCGACCACCTTCGAGGACTGCCGGTCGTTCTTGGAGGAGCCGCCGTCGCCGCTCCCGGCCCAGCTCGCCCGGGCTTCCTCTGCCTATAGCCGCTCCGCCTCCTTCACATCTTCCTCCGTCTCAGCCTACCGGGATTCCGATCGACGGAGGCGTACCCAGGTGTGACCTCCGCTCCTCCGTCATTTTCCACTTTCTTCCCTTCGTTTCGTGCTTCTCGGATTCCACCGATGGGATATTCGATTCGTTGATTTAGCGATTGATCGTCCCATGATCCCTGAATTTTGCCTGTGACCTTCATCTTAGGGATGGAAATCGACATGCGAATTTGAGTCGATGTATCTTATATTAGGTTTATTTGATTTGCGATTCTAAAAAGGCCTCATCAGATAAGACGAAATTGGGCAAAGGGCATATACTCTGAAACATAGATCAAGAGAAACAGAGGCTCAATGTCTTGATCTTTAAGTGCATTTGAGGTCTGAGGAAATTACATGCTATTGTTTGATGTGTATGCAACGATCATCCATGGTTCTCCTCCTTGTTGCATTCTCCCAAACAATTCATTTGAGTCCATCAATACCACTTAACATATTCGATTCCTTCTCTTTTTTTTGGGTGGGAGAGGGAAGCAATTGCATTATCACATCAAGAACACAACAGGTTTCTCTTAATTGGCTTTGCCAGACAAGATAAGCTTTTTCTTTCATCAAATGGCTTTGGTGAAGAACACATTTTTTATCTGGTAGAAATACTTATATTTGTTTCTTTCAACTCAAAATAATCAGGCAATCTTGTTTGTGAGGTTATGGCACATTAAGATCGGTTCGATGCTTCTCGGAAAATGTCTGGTCATAATTATTATTTAGGGTGATCACATTTGCCTTACCGAAAAATTAGTGTCTATGTACTTGTAGCTTTTACTTGAACTATGATTTTGGATCTAATGACATAACATTTTGTTTCCTTTTTGCTTTGCTGTGGTGTTTTTCCCATTGGAGGAGTGAACCTTCTTTAGTATACCAAGCTTTGGATTATGATCCATACTCTTCCCAGTTGTTGCACAACTGCAATTGCTTTGGATACTGAGACTCAAATCCTAAATGCAGTTCCAATCACCTTTAATATCTGAAAACCACCAGAGCACAAAAGTCTTAACATCTTGGGGAGGATCGGATAAAATAGCTTCTTCTCTGAGGGAGATTGGTGGCACAAGCAAAAGTGAATTTGAGGTGAGTTCCTGTAAACCTCATTGATTCCAGTGATTTTAGTTCAGCTGTCAACTCAATTAACTATCTGCAGCATTTCATCCAAAGGTAGCAAACATCATCCTTTGCTCTGTTTGCCTGAATGATCCATGACATGTCATTATTTTCAGAGTTCTGCTTCCGGAGTCTTATGATGGTTCATTTTTTGATAGGAAGAACATATGACAGCTGACATGATCCAAGAAACAGGGAAGCTGCAAATTAGAAGAAAACCTGGAGTTTCTGATACCACATTTCAATTTGCAGAACCATCTACCCCAACCAATCTGAATCATAACCAAGTCGGCTCCGAGGTCCAAGCGAAGGTTTCTGGCGATGTAAGGTGGCAACTGTGTATTGCTCGATTGCATAAAAGACCACTTTCACCATTATTGTTGGCTAAATTAATTCTCTTGCATAGTATGGTCAACTAGTAAGACACCTCAAATTTCCGAAAATGGAATTTTGTGCTTGAAACCATAAACTTAGGTTGTGCACTGTTGCTTCTGGGCATAAATGGTCTAAGACAATATCGTAGACAAGACTAAGGTAGTGCAACTCATAGACATCTAAGCTTCTTTTTGTTGGTCACTAGTCACTACACATTTTCTGCAAATGTCTTGTTGTCCTTCCTTGTTCATTGTAGATTTTAGCTGCCTTTGAAGTATCATTTATTTGTAGTTGTTTCTTCCTTTTCTCTCTTGTTGCAGGTTGCAAATGTAATGGCTGCTAAGGCAAAGCTTCTTCTGAGGGAACTAAAGATCGTTAAAGCTGACTTGGCTACTGCGAAGGAGAGATGTGCTAAGCTTGAAGAGGAGAACAAGACATTGCGGGAGAATCGCCAGAAAGGAGAAACGCCGGCAGATGATGACCTGGTTTGCATTCTGCTTTCTCATTTCTTAGCTGTTTGCTTACGATGTTTCCTAATTTAACCTTCAATGGATTCTCTCTCTCTCTCTCCATTTACATTTGCTGTTGTGGCTAACGCAGATACGCCTCCAGTTGGAGACATTACTGGCTGAAAAGGCCAGGCTGGCGCATGAAAACTCCATCTACGCAAGGGAGAACCGATTCCTCAGGGAGACAGTGGAGTACCATCAGTTCACCATGCAGGAGGACATGGTCTACTTGGATGACCAAGGCATTGAAGAGGAGGCCGAAGCGTACCCCCTCCACCAAATGCAACCATTTTACGCACCATTGCAATCGGTACCCGAAGGGTCCTCCCCTGTCCTCCCTTCGAGTCCTTCACCCAGCATGCAGTCGTCATCATCCGAACTTAATACCACTGCAGAAACTATGCCTACCGCTGAAGGCTCGATGATGCAGCAGCAGCATCCTTACCCATTTTGAGATGCGACTGGCACTGTTCCTTCCTTCAATTTTTGTTTTCGTTTTTCTTTTTCGAGGGTGGGGGGTGTTTGTTTGTGGTCAGGGGTTTTATTTATTCTTTTTTGTCATTACACATTTACACACCCACAACTATAATGTATACCTCTGTCTCTGCTCACCGCCGCTGCTGTGTGGTTCTGGACATTTTCTTTTTGGTTATAAGACATATCCTCAGATTTCAAACTGTGTGTGTGCATTCTATTCATTTCTTCGTTTGGTTATTTGTGTAGTTAGCATATCTATTCATTTAGCTATTCTAAATGAATTAGAAATGCTGGAGGAGCAGTCCAACCACAATCCATAAATAATAAAGCAATAATGTCGAGACCAAAGCTGAAAAGTGTGAAAAATAACCCATAAATCTGCGAGATAATTCTAACTATAAAATCTCAAGAAGAATTAGAAGGAAAATAGAGAGGGAAAAAAAAAAGGAGACAGATGAAGGGAGTAGGAATAAGAAGGAAGAGAAGAAAAGACAACATAAGAAGTAGAAGAGATGAAGGAAAAAGGAGGATGAGGAGGAAGAGAACCAGAAAAAGGAGGAAGGAACCAATGGCACACTATTTCAATCCATTGAAGTTTTTCTGTTTAATTGGATCGGAACCATCCAAAATGAGAAATTTTCAAACAAATCGGAATATTGGTTCATGCCTGATAAGATAAATACTACACGAACGATATAATAGTCTTGGCATCAAATACTCATAAAACTGATCATATAATAGTCTAGATGGATCAACCCAAGCGACCAGGATTGCCAGCATCCTCAGAGTGGCAAACCATATTGAAAACCATTCAAATCTCCAAATTATTGCCAATGTTTTCTCCACTTGAAATTTGACGAGGGTTCTTCTGAATATCCCCAAGTTAGTTATAAAACAGAGATATGGAACATGGAAGGTCATAAGTACAAAGATTTTTTTTTATTCTTGAATAGATATCAGCAACGGGTAACCACCGCTTGTTTGATTGCTTCCTGCGACATAGAGATTAAATTAGAAAACTCGCACTATAGTGCTTCGGAATAAAGGGATTAGTGCAACAATTCGATAAAAAGAACCTAACAGCTTCTAGTTTCTAGCGACTGACTGCGGACATGGAACATGGACATAAATTGAACAAAACTCAGTAGCAAATGCACCTCGTTGATCATTGTAGAATCACCAGTAGCTACAAAATCAGTTTTCATCAGGCATACATGATTTTCCATGTTGGCAATTCTAACACGGATACAAGCATCATGGATAATGAAACAATGATTATTTAGATATTCTCTTCGGAGACACAAACATGCATAACATGTGCAGGGTTTAAATCTCCCAACAAACAATTAGAAACAGCTTGAAACTTTTAGAATATGGAGAAATTAAAAATTGACGTTTGGCATTTATAGGAATTGTGCCACATGGGATGGTGTTACATGTGTGCTATCCTGTTGCTGGTTCAAAGAAGGTTCAAAATACTCAACGAAAGAAATAGACTTGGATATATTAAGATCTAGTGACTTCCAAAAATTGAATTACAATTCAATACAGTGATAGGAGCACTGGTCTACGCATTCAGACGAGGCAAGATGAGACTAGAGCACCTCGAAGGGCATGAAAAGAGGCACCCTCAACAGGGCACCAGGCAAGCAGGCACCTGCTCGAGCCCCACCCACCCATGCACAACCCTATCTTTATGTATTGTGTCATACACCACCGCAGTCAATTTTTTACCACTGTCATAACACCACAATACATTGATACAAAACTTCTACACAAGCACACAATGAATGAAATAATTTGAGCTGTAGATAACTAACATCGAAATGAATGAAATGATAGCCCGCTCATGATGAAATAACACCCGCTACTACCATTCTCTCTTTCCTCCTTTCCCCTCCCTCTTCCCTTACGCCCCTCCCCTCTCTTATATCTGTGGCCAGTACCTATTGCCGCAGGCATCCTCTATCCCCTCTTCTCTCCCGACTCCCCTCTCTCTTCGACTCTCCTCTCTCCACGACCAACAAGCACTCACTATCATCATGCCCTCTCTTTCTGCTTTCTCTCCTCCCTTCACTTCGTCCCCATTCATTCTCTCTCCGCAGCTAGCACTTGTCGTTGTTGATTATATTTCTTTTATTTTGTTATACAGATAAGAACTAATATAATTATCATTTTGTTGATTGAGTGCTAAAATTGATTTAAGTTCTTATTTTAATGACTATCTTTATCCTTAAATATATTTTTATAATTGTAAGATAAGCATTTTGCTTTTTCTCAAATAAATGCCTTTGCAAGTACCCAGCAACTCAAGCAGTGAGGTGCCTTAATGCCTATTAGAAACTAGTTCCTTTGACAACTTTGGCTTGGTCAAATGAATGTCAACCAGTGATTTAAAAAATGCTAGGCGCCAAAAGACGCCAAGGTCCAAAAACGCCTGAGGCACTAGGCGCTCGCCCGAGCGAAGCAAGACGCTAAAATATAAAAATTTATAATATAATTAATAAAAATAATTATTTAAAATTTTAAATAAAAATATGCTATTAAATTAAGAAAATCTATTAACAGTATTGAAAATTAATCATTTCAAATAAACTTAATATTAACAAGATATCGATAATCGAGCTCTTGGACCGAGAAAATGAGGAAGCAACGGAGAGCAACGATAGCGGCAGCGGGAAAGGGAGCGGGAGCGACGAGTAGCGGGAGGCGCTTGGCGACAAATGACAAGCTTATGCGCAGCAACGTGATGGGCAAAAGTGGGGAGCAGGATGGCGAGAAGCTGGAGGCGCTGAAAGGGATAGAGGCGGCGTTGCAAGCAAAGTGATGACGGGCGAAAGCAACGGCAGAATGGAGCAGAGCAGCGAAAGAAAATGAGATCGGGATCGAGATCGGGATCGGGAGTGGCAACGGCAGCGGGTTAGGGTTGGGTAAGGGTTATATCGATTTAGTTGGTTCGTGAACCAACTAACCAACCGAACAGACCCAACAAGACCTAAAATCCTCGGTTCGGCCGCTTTGGTTTACCAAAGGCCACCTGGCACCTAGTGCCTAGGTTCGGCGCGCCAGCGCCTGTTTGTTTGAAGCCACGGGAGATTATTAGGAGGCGAAAGTGCCTGGCGTCTTTTTTTCAATCATTGATGTCAACTTTTACGGTTCCAGTCAACAAGTAATAACAAAGCCATGTAACATTAAAACGATGATAACTAGACATAAAGGATCTAAGAAACTGAACTATATCATTTCATTACAAGTCATTTATGAATATCCTAGGAGATCACACTTCAGGAATCACCATACACAAAGAACTCAAGACAATGATGATATGATAACAATGATTTGCTATACCAGAATCATCAAGAGAAGTCTTTTGAAGACAATGTATTGCAGAGTCAAATAACAAGCCGGAAATTTTAGGGCAGCAACCAAATAAAATCATCGAGAGATGCCATAGGAAAACAAGAAGTTTCGGGCAGTCAATAGCATTAAAAGAATAGATTATGCAATTCTCTGAAGATTGTGAAAAGGATGATTTTATAGATACATCATCTTGCATCTATAATAAAGGACTCAAGTAAGAGCTGAGGATACTATAGAATGGTCAATAGTTAAGTATATAACATGGGATGTGATTCAGTATCTGCATGCAATTGACTTGATTATTGAAAGAAGGTACTGGATAATGTCAGCAATAGGCAATCAAGCCTAAACAAATAAGAGGCAACATGGAGTCGAAAACATTCTGATAAAAAATTTTCGGACAAGATCTAGAAAATCTCAAGGTGACAATTTAAGCTACCTTTAACGCAAAAAATATCTAAAATCAGTGCTTCCTAAATCATTATGGCAATAGCTGGCTAGAGACTTGATGGCTAACATAATTAAAGGAAACAAGTATTATATTATTAATTATCTAATCCAACATTTTAGAAAACTAATTTTCTCTTAGATTTGCCTTGATATAGTTACAAATTTCCTTCACTAAAGTGCCAGAGCCAAACTTCTTGTAACTCGTCACATTTGCCAAAAGTTTCTGCTAGATCTAATGGTCCGTTCATTGTTGGTCCATCCCTAGATTAATCGATCACATTTCCTATTTCATGCAATACACTTACACATACAGAGATGAAAGGGTTCATCTTATGACGGTGGACTTCCATCCAAATGTGGAAGATGCATGGGCAAAAAAATTCGAATTTCATTATCTCAGCGAGGAGGTTCGCTGCCCCAAAAGAAGAGTTCCTTCTTGCTTTAGGAGAAATTGAACACCACCAAACCTAACCCTAGAAGCATCAAAAGAATACCAATCGAAAAAGAAAACGAAGGAAAAGAAACGAACAAATAATTAAGAGAAACAGACCTAATTCGCAGAGTATTGCTCCACGATCTTCTTGTCCCTCCGCTCCATCGCCACATCCCAAACATCATTACCGATATGCTTCGGCTGCATTTTGTTCAGGAAAAAGCACAAAAAATGATCTTTACGGCATCATTGCAAAGATCATCAGCCCAGATTCAAGAATTAGAAGGAAGAAACCAAGGGAGAATTTTCGGATCTCACCCTCCCATGAGCGGCTCTGTGGATGTAGTATTGCGCGTTGCCCATCACGCAGAGCATCCCGGCGATGATTCCCAGTGGAAGAACGGCTTCCAACCAAAACAATTTCGCCATCGGAGGGATGCCACCGGAGGATTCCACAGGCCTCGGACCAAACCTTACCAAGAGCGACGGAGACAAAAGGGGTTGCTCGCTTCGCACCTCAACGTGGGTGGACTTACCACTGTGAGGAAATTGATGTAAATAAAATAATTGTTGGGGGCAATCTGGTTACGTGGTTGGTTTACCAGTCTAAAGAGAGGGTGCGTGCTTTCCTTCAAAAAAGAAATAAATTATTACACCTATATATATATATATATATATATATATATATATATATATATATATATATATATATATATATATATATATATATATATATATATATATATATATATTATTTATTTATTTATTTATTTATTTATTTATGTTATAAAATAAATTCTCAGAACAAGTTTCTAAACATGAAAATTTTATTATGGAGTGTCTTAACTTAAAAAATTCTTAGATAATATTTTTCTTAAATGACCATCATAACTTTATCGATCATTGTCTTTCCTCATGTCGATCATTTTTTGGTCGCCTATGTCTTTACGTGGATTGCCCTATCAATCATTTTCCGCATGCATGATGCCCTTGGCCTCCAATAAAGACGATTAGGATTAGCGTGGACACCAACACCTATAGCTCTCAATGTTTTTGGATTACGGAAAACGATGCATGAAAATAGAGGCAATGGTGGGTTCAACCAAAACAAAAGTAAAATAATCTTTTAATGTGATAAAGAGTGTTCTAATAAAACCTTTTTAAGTGGAGACACTGCATGATGTATATATATATATATATATATATATAAGAAGAGCAATGATAGGTTTGGAAAAAGAATTCAGGAACAAGTCAATAGTTGGTGGTAAATTGTGGGTTATGAATGTTGTTTAACTTGACAACTTTAATTGGCATGCTCTTGACATGGTATGATGGCCAATGAGCCCCACATCATCTTTGAGAAGTAATTATCCATAATCCAAGCAACGCAGGAGAATTTTATGGTTCAAACACTAAAATATCCATACAAACAATCAATTACAACCAAACTTGAAAAGCTTGATGAAGCTTGAAACTTTCTAGTCTTTAAGCAGGTTAAGTGACACAGGGGTAGGTTACTTCCAATTTTACAAACAGAACACAGCATGCCTCCACACATGATTAGCAAGTGCCGAGTCCATGGGAACCTTTCATGGTCTTTGGTGCTAACCCATTGCATACTTCTGAGTCCAGCTCCTTGCAGTGGCCTCATACTTGGCTCTGTCTGTCTTGTACATGTGGGCAATTTCTGGAACCAATGGATCGTCTGGGTTTGGATCCGTTAACAGCGAGCAGATTGATAGCAATACCTGTTGAATAAAACAGCAAACCTATCCTTAACTTGCTCAGATCAAAGAAGATTGGAAAAAGAACTCAAAGGGGAAAAAGAGATTTGATGTTGTACCTACTTTCAGTTTATGCAAACAAAAGATGGTGAATTCATGGACGAGTTGTTCATTTCAGACATGACTCAATAATTTCTACAATAAGGGTTCTGATTACATTTGGCATTCAAGAAACCAAATGGAGTTGCCTAACATGAAGCCAAATGGCAACCATGTTTTGGAGATGGGCTACAGTGGATATCTCCTGGTTTGAGTTAGGTGTGCCCGTGACTTGACCGATAGACCTTACAATGACTAAAGTGAAGTTGTATAATGGCATAGAGGCTTATTTTAAATGCTCCTTTAATATGAGCACTTCTTGGTCTGACTATTTACAGTCATTACTCTGATGAAAGGCACATGCTGAGTATACAACTTTGTAAATGATAAACACTATGACAGAAGGGAAAAATGTAACCTTGGAAATAGTTAAAGCTGGACTCCATTGCTCCTTCAAGATATCAAGGCAAATGCTTCCATTGCTATTGATGTTTGGATGGAAAACCTTGGTCCTGAAAGCAACCTGCAGAACACAAACATGTAAGTTGGAAAAACGGTCCAAACAAGAACCATTTCATTTTATTATTACACTATTAGGCACCTCACCAGGTAGACTGGTAGTTGTGTGTGTCCTCTGTTCCAAAACAAATGAAAGGTGGAAAATTGTATCCATTTACAGTGAAACACATGTCCCAAGAATTAAGGTTATATTTTCCTTGAGAAAAGATCTTCATACTATTATTTGCAACCAAACAAAACTGGCTCCTGTTAGGCTATCTAAAAGTAAATCTATCGTCTTTGGAAAAATAAATGAGCAGGTCTACATGAGGTATATTTCTCTAATCTTCCGCTAAACCTTGTTCTCCAGACCTTAAATGTCTTCAGCATCATTTAAGTCACAGAAAGTTATGTGGTAAAGCAAATTAAAATCTATATCAAGTCAAAGTTGCAAGAACTGGAGTTCACTCATTTTCATATGAATACAAAGAACTTCAGTAATTGTTTGCTAAGGCTAACATTGACAATGCAGGAAACTTAAATGTGTAAAAAGCTACAATAACATGGTTTTGAAACCTTACTACAGAAAGTAGGCTTCCCTTCGTTGAACTTTCAATTTTTTTTTCTAAGCAAAATCACTGGAAATAGGAGGAGGAGGAAAAGGAGAGGAAGTCGGATGTCCTTTTCCATCTCCGGTCTGATAGCTGGTCTTTAAGAAGAGGACAAAGGAAAATACCCTCGTAGCCAGTAAGTCCCCTCGTTTCTTCTTTTCTTCATGTCTTCTTTATTTTTTATTTTTTATTTTCCCCACTGGTATAAAGCTGCAGTAAATGGATGGTCGTAACACACTGGTCTGACAAATCCGGTACCCAACACAAAAAGCATCTTGAACTGTTAGCAAGCTAGAAACGACTTGCATGCACAACTATAATTACTAAGAATGTTTTTTTTCTTGTGAATCAAAAGCAGCATTCACATAAGACAGAGTATAACATACCCCATATAGCTGAAACCTTTAATAACTGATACACAGCTTTTAGAATAGGATTTAGGATATATGCTTAAAGCATTTAATTATATTGTATTTCATCTGAAAAAAATAGAACTGCTGTGTATGGCTTGAAGTCATTGGTTGAGCTTAATGTTCGAATCTATCTCAACTCTAAAATTATGGTTAAACCAAAGCTTCAGCTCCACAACAGAATTTCCAGCTTAATTTGAGCATGATTTAGCTTGTTTTGAGGTGAGCTTGATTACCTTCCTAGCAAGCACCACATGGTATATACATAAGAAATATGTTGAATAGAAGGATATGGTTGAATGTACAGATAACGTCACATTAGTCATGTAATAGCAAGCAATAGTGAATGTCAATATACTAATTGAATAGGTAATCAGAATTCATAATTACAATCATGTTCATGAGGTTGTTGGGTAAATAAAGAAATGCTTTACACAGTGAAACTATAGAACACATGCCAAAAGAAAAAAAAAATTTCTATGGCAGACTTGACAAAGGAGAAAAAACAACTCTAGTCCTAGAAATTCCATATTACCAATACCTTTGGTGGTTTGAATGGATAATCTGGAGGGAAGTGTATAGTAACTAGAAAGACTCCCCCTGCATATGGACTGTCAGGTGGGCCCATTATCGTTGCTTGCCAATGGAACATATCTTCAGCCACTGGACCTGTACAATGCCAATACAAGCAAAATCTTGCTATCAGATAAGGGATCATCATTGTAAGGCTACAACTGTGGCATGATTTCAAAACTTAAATAAGTTCACTAAGCAACCATATCTTCAAGGCACGCTAGCATGCCGTATGATGTGGCATGTGTAACATTCTTTTATCAACTTAAAATCTAGAAATCACCAGCATTTAAGCATTGAAGAACAAAGATGATAGGAAAAGAAAACATATACCAGCAAATTAAATTCAAATGAAGAAAATGATTATTATGACTCTAACTCATTGAATAATTTACTAAATTGTACCAATCGACAGATATGAATTGACAAAGACATCCCTGAAGAAAATTGCAAAGTACATCGTTCTGTGTCTTTTCTACAATAATAAAGTTGATCGAGCTTATAAGGATTAGTATGGTATTGCAAATCCAAATCACATTCTAGAAACCTTTTAGTCCAATATTATTGATGTGAATATAAGCATAAACCCAGTATACTGAAGGAAAGATTAGGAAGCCTATGTCGGGCTATTATGGGCTGTCCTGACTTGCATTTCTGTCTCGTTTGAATTCTTTTCTGCCTTACTCTATTTTGCTTGAGATGCATGAACTTTTCAGCTGGGTCTTTTTTAAAGCAGCCTTTTCGAAAATTGTTGTCCTGAATTGTGATCGCTGTCTATAGCCATACAAAATAAAATATATATGGGTACACTTTCAGCCTGGTATAAACATAATACAGAAGCAGAAGGAAAGTAGGATTTGATGAATTCGAGCCACGATTTACATGATGCTGAAATCTCAACACCAAAAAACCAGTAAGGATATAGCTTTTCGAACAAAAAACTAGCAACCAAGAGGACTAGCAGCAACAAGAAGGCCTAACGACAGAGCACAGCATCCTGATCGAGATGCATAATCAGAATCGACCTCCTAACAAAGGAAAAAATCGCAGGAAAAAGATGGAGCAACCTAGGCGTCGGAATTCGAGATACCTGCGCTGCACGACGTGGGGGGGTCCTTCTGAAGATCCTTTAGCTCCTTGAGGATCCGCTTGGAAGCCATGGCCGAAGGACCTCGCACTGTTCCCACCAAACCCCCAACGAACAAAGATCGATCAGAAAGAACAAAACAACAAGCGGGAAGAAGAGATCGATCGAAAAGGGGAAGGAATAAACCAGAGAAAAAAAAAAAAAAAGGAGAGATCGAGCAAGAGAGAGAAAAAAAGGTAGGATATGTTCTTAAATTCGAGGGCACGTTACCGTCGGCGACGGATTCTTGGATTCCTCTCCTCCCCTCTCTCAGTTCCTTTCTCGACACGGCTGGCCAAATAGGAACGCGAGAGACTGAATTAATTATATTTATTTATTGTTTCTTATTCACGTGCGTTATCCCCACTTGATTCTCGGTTTGGTCCGGTTCGGTCTGGTTTGAACAAATCTCGAACCTCATTGAACACATTCGGCTGAGAAGATTCAAGCTGGACCGAAGGTATTGAACCAAGTCAAACCGAATCAATTAGCGTCAGTAATTCCCGGTTTACGTTCGGTTTGGAAAAAGTTCTCGAACTTAATTGAACACATTTACTGTGAAGATCGAAACTGAACCGAAGAAACCAAACCAAACAGAATTAATTGCTTCGGTAGGAATTAAGAATTACTATTCTTTTTCAAATTACTAAATTCTTTGTCGATAAAATAACAATTTTAAAATCATATTAGATAATTTAATATTTAATCATAATAACAAACTCATTTTCTTTGAAATGATTGCATGTTCATCAAGTAAACAAAACAAAATAAAACAGAAAACAAAAACACGTCATAGAGTTGGAACAGCTCACACGGAGATCTCCACTACGACCAAGCCACAACCGAAGCAGGTAATTACAATACCCAATCAAAGGCCGGGTCACGACTTACGACGCGCGTTCCGACGCGCTCACGTCACCCCGAAGTTAAAGGATTCGACTCCATTATTTGCTTCCCGCCGACAGGCATTGACCCGATCCCGATCACTTGGTGTAGTTCTTGACGGCGGCGTGGGGCTCGGCAGCCTTGGCGGCTGGCGTGGGCTCGACGACGGGTGAGGGCGGCACTGGCGTGCCGAGCAGCTCCTTGGGCAGGTCGGGGATCCCCTTGAGGTAGAAGGTGTGGAAGAGCTTGAAAGGGAAGACGATTTGCTGCAGCTTGACCTGGCCGTAGGCGCCTTCGAACACGCCGGAGCCGCCGGTCACGGCCAGGTAGGACTCCTCGTAGGTCAGGTACATCCCCTGCACCGAGATGTGGCCGTAGTCGCCGAAGTAGAAGCTGTAGATGGCCTCGTAGCGGTCGCCACCCCGCTCCGGCACGTGCTGGATCAGCACGCAGATCCCCGCCGTGATGCCCAACCGCTTCTCCAGGTTCCCGGAGTACAACTATTTCAAACATCAGTCGTTGAGGCATTTACTCATATACATTGAGAGCATATACTGAATCGACGAAATCGAAAGGCTTGAGCTTGCCTTGTTGCTAAAGGGGACGAGATCGCCGAGGCAATTGACCTCCTTCTGGCTCAGGCGGAGGTAGGCGGGGCTGCCGCGGTCCCGCTCGTTGATCTCGTACACGCTCAGCTCCTGCACCTTAGCTGAAGTCTTTGCCTCGTCAGCCACCGGCAAAACAGAGGCCACAAAACAAATTCTACAAAAAGGAGTAGAGGAAAAAGAAGAAGAAGAATACTTGGCCTAGAATCGGTCGTGGGCTTCTTGGCGGGGAAGAGGGAAGCATCGATGCTTCTTCTTGGAAGACAAAATTGTCGTCTGCAGGGTGATGCAGCCAGTTTGGGGAGTTTAGTTTTAGGACGGAAGGGATTTGGGCTCAGTGGGATCAACGAGGATGCCAAAGCCTGCGGAGTTTTGGATGAGGTTTGGAGGTTGAAGGAGGAGACGGCTCCGAGGGATGAGGACGATGACGCCATGGCGAGTGGAACGGAGGAGGTGGCGGTGGTGGTGGTGGTGGTGGCGGCAGCTCGCGCTTTAGATCTGGAAGAAGGGCGTCGAAGTGGTACAATTTTAGCACGGGTGACCATAGCCGACGAAGCCCGTGATCACGCACGTGGGAGTTGGTGATAAGGGGGGTGGGGGTGAAAGGTGTGGATTGAATATATGGAAAAGAAGCGAGGAAAAAAATAATTAATATACATATAAAAAATAATAAGCTAATAAATGAGCTGCTCTTAAAAATTTTGAAAGTTAGAAACAATAATATATTTTTTAGTTTATTTTTATTTTACTTTTATACATAAAGATAAAATTATATATTATTTTATTATTCACATATAAAAATAAAATTTAAATTATTTATTTTTAAGGATCACATTTGATAGTGTAAACAACCTTAAGCCATGGCCTCGGGGTCGACGCGGTTAGGTTCAGGTCCGAATGACGGGGATCTTCACGAGAGGACCTTCGAGCCCACCAAGGTGGTCGGGCGCGGTGGTCTAGACTGTGTCGTTGTCTCCTTTGAGCAAGAACTTCTCACCTTTGCGTCTCGCGGGGACTTTCGGCTTCGCCCCTGCACAAAGGTCGGGTCGGGATGCTCGGTCCGACCCCTTTGACGATCAAGTTAGTTGATGTGAAGGGGGATTCAGATGAATAAGTCTTTTTATGTGCCTCTCCCCCCGTTCCCGTTCAGAATGTGAGGGTATTTATAAGGGAACTTACTGTTTTCTAATGTGGGGGGCAGACTGGTAGCATCTGACATTGGTGTTGGCGTGACGTGAAGAACCGAACCTGAGCAGACGTTAATGCGCCTCGACCGACGTTCTTATCCATTTGACCAAGTGCTATAGCGTCGATCGAGGCGTGAGGCATCATCTGACGTCAACCGAGTCTTATCATAATTACTATCCTCATCAATATTATTTATTAAAAAATTAATTAATTAATAATTTAATTGTTTGACTAAATTTTTAACTTATTCAAAATATTTTCATATTTATCTTTAGGTTTTCCAACAAAGGTCCACAAACCATTGAATTGCTTCATCACATGGGGAGTCCACTACTCCTCAACCGACGCGTGCGGATGTCATCAATCGCACGGCCCCTTGAGGTGGTCCTCACTCGTCAATCCTGTGGTTTCGAAGTGGTGACGTGCTTGCATTCCTCAAGGTCTTCACCACGTCCAGCCACGCCTGATGAGACGACCCGGCTTCCCTTCTCGCCTCCGCCGCCCTCTGCTTCGTCGCCACCGCCCGTTCCCTCAGGTCCCGCCCCCCCTCCGACTCCATCAGCCACCTGATCCGGGCCTCAACCTCCTCCGCCGCCACCAGCTCCTTGGCGCAGCGCTCCATCGCCACCGCCACCCGCATCTGCTCCACCAGGAGCACCTTGTTCATCCCCTGCTCCGCGTACAGTGGCCACCCGATCATCGGCACCCCGGCCGTGATTGCCTCCAGCACCGAGTTCCACCCGCAGTGCGTTACGAACCCCCCCACCGCCTCGTGGTTAAGCACCTCCACCTGCGGCACCCACGACTTCGCCAGGAACCCCCTCTGCTTTGTCCGCTCCAAGAAGCCTTCCGGAAACAGGGCCTCCAAGTCCAGCTCTGTCTGCAGCCCCCATCCCTGCGGCCCCTGGCTCTCGCTCCGCGGAGCCCGCACCACCCAAAGGAACCGCTGTCCGCTCCTCTCCAGGCCAGCGGCGATCTCCTTGAGCTGTTCCGCGGAGAACATCCCCATGCTACCGAAGCAGAGGAACACTACGCTCCCGCGCGGTTGCTTGTCCAACCACGACGCGCACTCAGCCTTCTCCATCTTTTCTCCTCCGACGTCCCTGCTCCCGTCGGCGATCAACGGCCCGATACAGTAAACCGGTGGCATCCGACGACCGGGAATGCAGGCCCCGTCCCGAAGGACCCGGACGGCCTCCGCCTCCAGGGACTCGAACGAATTGACCAGGATCCCGTCGGCGTTCGGCATGCTCTCTAAGACACGTATCATCCTCTTGAAGTAGTCTTCATCGCGGTTGATCATGTTGCGAGGCATGTCGGAGGCGGGGACGGGGGGCAGCCCTGGGAAGTGGAGCGGTGAGTCCCCGAGGGCCTTTAAGTCGATGTCGGCGGTGGCGTAGAGGGTCGGAAGATAGAGGAAGGCGGCGAGAACGGCGGCGCAGGAGGCGAAGAAGAAGTAGGAAGGGAGGCGGAGGTTGGCGGTGACGGCCAGGGCACCGGTGCAGAAGAAGTCGAGGACGACGGCGCGGACGTCGGAGGTTCGGGAACGGGCTTCAAGGAAGTACAGGAGCTGGGGGTTGTTGGGGAGAACGAGGTCCAAGAAGCGGGGGACCGGGGTATCGGGGAGTGAGGCGGCCGGCGGGAGCTGGTGGAAGGAGATGGAGGGGTAGGCGGAGGAGACGCGGGCGACGAAGGGGTCCACGGAGGGATGTTTTACGGGCGTGTGCATGAGGACGACAGCGACGGAGAAGTCGTGGAGGACGAAGAGCTTGGCCAGCTCCATCATGGGCACCAAGTGGCCCATCGCCGGCACTGGGTACAAAACCACCGTTTGCTTCATCGCCTTTGCTCGCCGATATCTGAGCTTATCTTGCCGCACCGCGGTATATGTAACGCCGCTTCACATACTCTCGTGAACGTAAGCGGTGACGTGGTCGTCGGAGGAGTGCAACGAATGATTTTTAGTGTGGGTGCACAACTCGAAATGGACAGTTAAATGGATCATCTAGAAACTTTCTATGATCGATTTGATCGAGAGCTCATTAAAATCAATGGAATAATCATAATATATATATAGATGAAATATTTGTATATATCCATTAATACATGATTAAGGCGACTTATGGAAGGACACGTCGGCTAAGATGTGTCGCTCTTTTTCTCGGGGAGTAATCTGAATGTATAACACAAAGAAGAAGACGAAGACAGAGGGGCAGTTACGAACTCTAAAACTACGAATACCAGATAATACCAATTTGTATTTTCTACTTTGACTCCTGTTGGTGAACGTGTGTGTGGTGGTTGATGAGTTAGCTCGGCTCGACGGGTCGTCGAAGTTGATTGACCGCAGGTCATGGTGCTGATGTCGGGATGATGGTCACTGTCTCCTGGTAGGAACGGTAGCGGCTCAGGGTGTCCACTCTCCTGATCGGAAGTTCTTAGACACCGATTGGGTTGTCGAAGTCGCCCGGGGAAAGATGTCTTCTTGATCAAAATGACCATGTCTCGAGTGTGGCCGCTCTCATGCACATAAGGCCCGCGTCGGGTGATTTCTGACTTTAGCTCCTCAACAAATAAGTTAGTGATATGCTATCTCTTCCCCCCCCCCCCGACAGCCAGATGTCGGTTGGGGATTTTTATATTGCTACACGAGGGTAGGCCGCACGTAGATTCGACGTGGCAGCCAATCCTCGAGAGGCGAGATGGTACCTATGTGCGATCGTCATCCTGAAACACTCGGAACGACCAAATAGTACCTTCGCGTGGTTGTCGTCCCGGGACGTGTGAAACGACGAGACTGTATCTCTGTGTAGCCACCTGTGCAGGATGGCGATAGATGATGCCGCCCCAAGCTTTCTGAGACGTACTGGGGAAGATGCCTTGGTACAGACTCTGGTTCGACGTACGGGAGTGCACCTTTTGCTGATGTTTCGGTGGAGTGGCATGGCATTGATAGTGACATGGCCAGGGTCCAAAATTTACCTTATCACTTCTCCTCCCTCCCCCCCCATACCGAGGCGTGTCATGGGTTCCTTGCTTGAGGGCGAAGGGCATGCCTGGGTCGGAGTGCCGCTGGTGTATTGATTGCTCGTGAGGGGAAATCGGGCTGGCTCACCGTGAAGCTACTCGGTGAGTGGTGCCTTGTGCTTTAGGAAGGGTTGGAACCGTTGATCAAGTGACCGGCTTCGGGTTCAGATTTAGGACTAGCAAGTCGCAAGTCGGGGAACCGAGCTACGCGACGAGCGAAGACTGGACCTGTTGGTCGAGTGACTAGTCTCGGACTCAGGTTTAAGACCGACGAGTCGCAAGTCGAGGAGCCGAACTATGCGACAAGTGAAGACTGTACCTGCTGGTCGAGTGACTGGCCTCGAGCTCAGGTTTAAGATTGGCGGGTCACAAGTCGAGGAGTCAAACTGCGCGACGAGCGAAGATTAGACCAACTAGCCGAGTGATTGGTCTCGGGCTCAGGTTTAAGACTGGTGAGTCACAAGTCGGAGGTTGAGCTGCGTGACTCGGGTAAAGATTGGACCTATATGCTGAGTGACTGGTCTCGAGCTCAGGTTTAAGACTAGCGGGTCACAAGTTGGGGAGCCGAACTACGCGACGAGTGAATGTTCAATCTCGAATTTTGATGATAAAATCAATCGATAAGTGTTTATGTTTTAATCTACGTCTTGAGTGACTCAAGATGCTTCGATCAGGATGAGACAATTAAAATAGGAAAAATCATGTTATGCCAGGGGAAAACATATCAGATGATTGGACGTCGGGTCGGAGGAACGATCGACGTATCGATAGAAGGTTTCGGGCCATGGATTGGGCATCGGGCTAAGAAGAGCGGATATTACGCCAAGGATATCGAAGTTGCAGAGTCAACTAGCCGATTGAGCAATAGGCTGCAAGAGAGGACGATGCGCCGAAGAATCAAACGAAGCATCGAGGGACCAATGACATGCCAAACAACTTGATTAATGCTTAATATTAATTGTCTAGATCAAAGTATATTTTTACATGTGCAGAATTAACTACGATAGCAAGGCATGAAGCAAAATGAAGTCCTGGAGTCAAGAATGCGATTACGTTGGGAGTTCGAGAGTTCGTCGGAAGTTCTATCGGAACTAGTCGAGAAGTCTCAGAGCTTGCCAGAGAAAATCATCGGAACTCGCCAAGAAGATCGTTGTGAAGTCTAGGAGCTTGTCGAGAGTTCGCCGGAACATTGCCGAGAGATCGTCGGAAGCTCGTCGGAAGAATAGACATAGGGACTTGTTTAAATTAGTAAATGTCTTAGGATTTTATAGTTAACACGTAATTGGGCTTGGATTTGGGCCAACCCAATTAGGGGCCAGCTAGGCCCATGTAAGAACTGTGTTTGACCCAATAAGAGGCCCAAACAGTGCCCCCAAGAAGTCTCACCGTCGTGGCACAATCTTCGAGACTATGTCAGGCGATGGTACCACCCAGCACTGCCCCCCAGGGGTTGGTATCGCTAGACCCGGGCAGTGGTACCGCCTAGGACAGTGTCAGTGTCAGATTGACACTAGGCGATGGTACCGCCCAACGTAGGCAGTGGTACTGCTCGTGCCCAGGGAACCCGGGATGAGAAAGTTTTAGGCTCCAAGTTTGAATCAACTTAAAACCTATAAATACCCCTCTCATCCCTGGTTAAAGCACACAAGCACAAAGAGTTTAAAAAGCAAGAAATGCTACTAAAATCTTGTATGATCTTCTCTCCCTCTTCTAAGTGTTAGACTAGTTTGAGAGAGGAGTAAGTGAGTGCTTGTAAGGGTTATCTCCTAAACCCGGTAAAATGAGAAGAGGGGTGTAAAAGGTGATTGGTCTTCGCCTATTGAAGGAAGGCCTCTAGTGGATGTCGGTGATCTTGTCGGAGGAGGAAGCCAAAAGTGGATGTAGGTCACGTTGACCGAACCACTCTAAAAATCTGGTTTGCGTTTATGTCTTGAGAAATTTACTTTAACTGCAAACCTCTTCAATTGCTTACTGCCTTCAATTCATTTACAAACATGTTTCAAAGTTAAGTTTCCGAAATCGATTTTCTATGTCGAAATCAGCTTTTATCGTACGAAGGTTTTTTTGAAGACGTAGTTTTTACCGCTACACTAATTCACTCCTCCTCTTAGTGCCGACCCTGATCCTAATAGTGAATACTGGACTTGCTAGCCAAGTGGCTGGTCTAGGGCTCGGGTTTAAGACTGGTGGGTCGCAAGTCGGGGAGTCGAGCTGCATGACGAGCAAAGACTGGAACTGCTGGCCAAGTGACTAGTCTCAGGCTTAGGTTTAAGATTGGCGAGTCGCAAGTCGGTGAGCCGAACTAAGTGACGAGCGAAGACTGGACCCACTGGCTGAGTGACTGGTCTCGAGCTCAGGTTTAAGACTGGCGGGTCGCAAGTCGGGGAGCCGAATTGCGCGACGAGCGAAAACTGGACTTGTTGGCCGAGTGACTTCGAGTGACTAGTCTCAGGCTCAGGTTTAAGATTGGTAGGTCGCAAGTCGAGGAGCCGAACTGTGCGACGAGCAAAGACTAGACTTGCTGGCCAAGTGACTAGTCTCAGGCTCAGGTTTAAGACTGGCGGGTCGCAAGTCGGGGAGACAAATTACACGATGAGCGAAGACTAGACCTGCTGGCCGAGTGACTGATCTCAGGCTCAAGTTTAAGATTAGTGAATCACAAGTCGGGGAGCCAAACTGCGCGATGAGCAAAGTCTGGACCTGTTGACCGAGTGACTGGTCTTCAAGTCTTGGCACGATGTAGACTTGGTGGTGACCGAGGAACTTTTGGGGGTGCTTCGGGATCACTATTGTATCTTGGAGTGTTATGGTATTCACGCCCCTCAGCTCGGCCAATGGTCGTATGATCCGCTTCCCGATGGATTTGGGCTGACTGTGGGTGCCCTTAAGGCAAGGCTGCGATTCCCATTACATCTCGTTATCGAGGAGTGCATCTGTAAGTGGGGGATATCGCTGTCTCAAATGGTGTTGAACTCCTGGCGCTATATGGTGGCTTTCTTCAGGGAATGTCGAGGAGCGGGGATCGAGCCGTCTTGGACGCTCTTCTTGGCTTGCTTCCGTTTGTGTAAGGGGCAAGGTGGGTATTACCTGACTGCCTGTAGTGGTTTTAAGATTAGCGACGCTCCTTCCAACAACAAAGGTTGAAGAGTCGCTATTTCTTTATTAGTTGCAGTCGGGGGTGGGGTTTCAATACTAGATGGACTTCCTAAACTATCAATAACGTACCACCTTTTCTTTTTGATAGAGAAACCGCGGACATGAGTCAATTGAGGGGCATTCTGTCCTCTTCTCGGTCAATCAGGGAGATGATCGAGGAGTGGTTGGTTGAGGCGGGACTGAGCCAAGCCACTGGGGGTATGGTTTTTCGCGTGTTTTGGGGTCGTCCGTCTCGTCCATAGCTAACTGATCGATTGGTCTTTTGTTTGTAGGGATGGTGAACCTTCAGTCGGTAAAGGGGACGTCCAATTCTAAGGTTGTCGTGTTGTCATTGATAGTGCATATTTTGGGCCCAAGACATGTCACAACCGACTCCACATGCCATGTCAGTATCCGTACCAAGGCATCGTCTCGACCCGCGTACCACCATGCCAACTCGAGAGTCTGCCAGGGAATACTCCACACGCCAAGTCAGAATCCATACCGAGACGTTGTTCGACATGTCCTCGGGGCAGTAACGTCTAACACCGCTCTACGCATCCCGAGTCAGCGGCCGGTCGAAAGCGTCATCCCTCAAGGATCAACGTGCAACCGACCCTCATACAATGGTATAAAAGCCCACGGTTGGCATTCGGCCAAAGGGGAGGCAAAAAAGAACAATAAAACCCACTACTGACTTACTCGTCAGAGGGGCCAAAGTCAGGAATTACCCGACGAAGGTCATTTTTGCAGGAAAGCAACCACCCTCGATCCACGAGCATCCCAACCTTGGAAGCCACCGATCGATGTCCCCATGGCGAACCATCCACCAGCACACGGACCAAGAAAGGCTGACCAACACCCCGTCGTGAGGGCCCGGTCGACCTCGAATATAGCTCCACCGACAGAAGGCTCTTGACATCGACCCGTGGACCAAGCTGCGCTGACTCATCAGTCACGACATATTTGTTCACCAACTTTTTGACGCTAGAAGGAGGGACATGTCGCAGGAGCATGCCGTAGGAGCTTTCCCCAAGGAAGAACCACCGACCGGTCACCCCTCGGTCGGGCATGGAGATCAGCCCCTCCCCGTCCCCAAAGATGGGGGGATCCCAACCTTGACACTAGATCGCTACTGGCACTTGTTCAACGACCCGGGGTTGTCGCCCCCCAGACTTACCACATGACCCTTGATCGTGTCACCTGAGGCGTTCCTCAGCCTAACCAAGCAAGTGCAAGCCATGGCAGGGATGATGCATACGCTCGTTCCACTTATTCCTCAGATTGTGCGGCTAGTAGCTCCCCCAACTGACCTGACCCGGCAAAGGCCGAGAAGGGAGGAGGTCGGGATGGGAGAAGTCCGAGAGCAAACGACGGACTCGAGAGGTCTGCCTGAGCAGAGCATACCCGCACCCTACCGAGTCACACCGCCCCGCTCTGAGCCTGACACCATATCGTTTGACTTGGCGGATGACTCATTCATGGCCCAGCTATCCCGGGTCAACCAATGCTTGGACGAGTTCCACTGCGAGTTCCGAAAATCGCGGAGCGAATCCAACAAAGGCAACTTGGGCATATCCCCTTTTACTCAGGAAGTACAGGACAAGCTGGTACTCCTCAACTTCAAGCTGTCAGCATTGGAGACGTATGACGGTGCCTCCGATCCCATGGAGCATGTCTCCACATTTTGGGCATAGATGGCCCTCTATGGCACGGCACCCCCGATGCACTGATGTGTCGAGCATTCTCGACCACCCTCAGGGGACCGACACGAGCGTGGTTCAGCCAACTGCGCCAATTTTTAGTCTCATCCTTAGACCAGCTTGCTAGAGAGTTTGATCATAACTTCCTCGCCAGCGTGCAACCTAGGCCTTCCATGGCTAATCTGCTCACGTTATCTCAATACGAAGATGAGTCACTCTCTCAGTTTGTGGCACACTTCGCCATTGAAATCTGGGGATTCCCGGACGCTCACCCCTCTTTAATCATGCAGGTGTTTTTGATGGGCTTGAAGCCTTCGAGGTTCTTCTGGTCACTGATCGAGAAGCCACCAGTAACCATCTTTGAAATGCTCTAGCGCGCCAACCAATACATCACCGCCGAAGCTCTGGTGGCAGGAAAGCACATGGATGGCAAGAGGCCAAGAATGGAACTATCCCGGGGCACAACCTCAGCAGCCCTGACGCAACCCCGCCGGAGGCCCGACCGACAAGAGCTACTGCTCCCGAGGCCCTCGCCTCTCCTCCTGGATACGTCTCACACTGAGATCTTTCTCCAAATAAGAGAGAAGGGTCTCTTACGACCGCCCAATCCCATGAAAACTACTCACAAAGATCGGTCCAAATATTGTAGGTTCCACCAGAACTATGACCATGATACGGAGGACTGTTGTGACCTCTAGAATCAAATAGAGGAACTGATCCGGAGAGGTCACCTCGGGCGCTATCTCAAGTGACCCCACACCCTAAGGGGCTCGTAGAAAGACAAATTGACATCATCTTCAGAGGACTAGCGGTCGACGGTGGCAGCTCAATGGCGAGGAAGGCCTACGCCCGGAGCGCGGTCGAGAAACATCCCCGGCTTGAGTTCAAGCCGGAAATCACCTTCGGGGCCAAAGAAGTCGAGCGCGCCCATCATGATGATGCTTTGGTGATCTCCATCTGGATCACCAACGCTCGGGTCAAAAGGGTGATGGTCGACACTGGGAGTTCTGCCAACGTCCTTTACCTTGATGTCTTCAAGAAGCTTGACCTGACCAAGGAGGACCTCGCCCCCATGACGTCGGCACTCACCAGATTCACGGGGGATTCGATCTCCTCGCTCGGGACCGCCGTCCTCCCTATCACCATCGGGGAAGAGCCGAGAGCGAAGACGATAATGACCACCTTCATGGTAGTCGATCTGCCCTCGGCCTACAACGTCATTCTTGATTGATCGACCCTCAACAAGCTGAAGTCAATGGTATCCACCTACCACAAGACCATCAAGTTTCCGACCTCGATGGGAATCGGGGAATCTCGAAGTGATCCGGGAGAGTTAAAGCGATGCTATCTTATGACGGTTACTCTCCCAAGGAAATCACGCCCCCATCAAGTCCTCGACCCCCATGAGGAACCCATAGTGTCGATGCGGCTGGAGCCTCCCGAGCAAATCACTGAGGTACCCCTTAAAAGGAATTGGCTTGATCTGACCATCAAGGTTAAGACAATGCTCCTCAAAGCATATCAGCTCCACCTCATCGATTTCCTAAGGAAAAATGCCGATGTATTCGCATGGTCCCCCGAGGAGATGCCTAGGATTGACCCGGAGGTAACCTAGCACCAGCTCTACATCGACCCCAATGTTGAATCTCGTATTTTGATGATGAAACCAATTGATAAGTGTTTATGATTTAATCTGCATTTTGAGTGATGCTGGATGCTTCGATTAGGATGAGATAATTAAAGCAGGAAGAATCATATTGGGCTGGAGGAAAACATGTTAGAAGATTGGACGTCGGGCTGGAGGATTGGTCGGCGTATCAACAGAAGGCTTTGAGCCATAGATTCAGGCATCGGGCCAAGAAGAGCGAATAATGCGCCAAGGATATCAGAGTTACAGAGTCAACTAGTCGATTGGGCAATAGGCTACAAGAGAGGATAATGCACCGAAGAATCAAATGAAACGTTAAGGGACCAATGACATGCCAGACAACATGATTAATGCTTAGTAATAATTGTCTAGATCGAAGTGTGTTTTACATATGCATGATTAACTACGATAGCAAAGCATGAAGCAAAATGAAGTCCCGGAGTCAAGGACGTGATTTCGTTGGGAATTCGAGAGTTCGTAAGAAGGAGATTGATCTTCGTTTATTAAACGAAGATCGATAGTGGATGCCAGTGGCCTCGACGGAAGAGGCATCAGTGGAGTGGATGTAGGTCACAACGATTGAACCACTATAAAAATCTGGTTTGTATTTTATTTGTGCAATCTACTTTAACTGCAAACCTCTTTACTTGCTTTACATCCACTACGCTCTTCCGTATGCTTTCAAGTTAAGTTTTTAAAATCAGTTTTCAATTTATACAAATTTTATCGTACGAAAGTTTTTGGAAGATAAGATTTTACCGCTGCACTAATTCACCACCCACCCCTCCCCTCTCTTAGTACCGACCCCTTTCCTAACACTCGAGGCTCGGTCGGTGAGGCAAAGACCAAGGAAGTTCACTCCTGACTGACAGAAGGCAATCAGCGACGAGGTCGATAGCCTTAAAGAGGCAGGATTCATTATCGAGGTAAAATACCCTCGGTGGCTGTCGAATGTAGTTCTCGTTAAGAAATCCAATGGAAGCTGGAGGATGCATGTTGATTACACCAATCTCAACTGAGCATGCCCCAAGGACTACTATCCGCTTCCCAGGATAGACCAACTAGTCGACGCCACCGCGGGCCATGAACTCCTCACGTTCATGGATGCATTCTCGAGCTACAACCAAATTCGGATGGCGGCTTAGAATCAAGAGAGCACTGCCTTCATCACCAATAAATGAGTGTATTGCTACAAAGTGATGCCCTTCAGTCTAAAGAATGCTGGGGCGACTTACTAAAGAATGGTTGACAAGCTGTTCAAGCACCAGCTCAGTAGGAATATAGAAGTATATGTTGACAACATGATCATAAAGAGCAAGAACGCAAGCGCGCACTTGACCGATCTGGCAGAAACATTCGAAATGCTCAAACGGTTCAACATGCGTCTAAATCCCGTGAAGTTCATCTTCGGGGTCAGCTCAGGGAGGTTCCTCGGCTTTATTATTCACCAGCAGGGGATAGATGCCAACCAAGAAAAAGTTTGAGTCGTAACCAAGATCCATTTCCCCTGCTCGGTCAAGGAGGTGCAGCGACTTGTCGGAAAGTTGGTAGTGCTTAGTAGGTTCGTGTCGCATTCGGGTGACAAGTGCCTCCCTTTCTTCCAGGCTCTACGACAAGTCGACAACTTTACATGGACCTTGGAATGCCAAGAAGCCTTCGGAAAGTTGAAGGCGTGCCTCACCCGCTTGCCCCGACTCACCTCGCTCGAGCTAGGCGAAACCCTTAGTCTCTACCTGGCGGCCTCAACACAGGCAGTCAGCTCGGTGTTAGTTCGGGAGACACCACCAATGCAACAACCCATATACTACGTCAGTCACGTTCTCGTCGGGCCTGAGGCGCGGTACTCCCCGATCGAGAAGCTAACCCTCGCACTCATGAAGATGGCCCGAAAGTTGCAGCCCTATTTCCAAGCTCACATAGTCAAAGTAATCATCGACCAGTCGTTGCGACAAATCCTTTCCAACTTCGACGCATCAGGTCAGATGCTGCGGTGGTCGGTCGAGCTCAGCGAATTCGACATTCAGTACTCCCCTAGGACCACCATCAAAGTTCATGTACTGGCTGATTTTATCTCTGAGCTAACTCCTAAGGACCACGTTATTGGGCAGGAGAACAATGAGAGCACCTGGACCCTACACGTGGATGGCTCATCCACTGCCAAAGCAGTCGGGGTCGGGCTTATCCTCAAAGGCCCGTCCGGTGAAACCTATGAGAGGTCGCTCTAGTTACAACTCCGAGCAACTAACAACGAAACCGAGTACGAGGTGCTATTTCATAGCCTACGCCTCGCCCAAGAGATGCATGTTGACAACCTCGAAGTCTTTAGCGACTCCCAGCTAGTGATGGGACACATCAACGGGAGCTACAAAGCCCGGGACCCAACGATGGCGTTATACATGATGGAGGCGAAGCGACTCGCACATCGCTTCAACCGCCTCTCGAACGCTAGAATATCTTGGGCGCAGAACACACGGGCCGACGCATTGGCCAGATCAGCCTCCACTTGCATCCCAGAGTTAACCTTGGCAACTGAGTCCGTAACGACGCCAACAATGATGACACACGAGGTCGTCGAGATAGAGGCACCGCCGAGCTGGATAGAGGAAATCCTCCACTTCAAGAAGGATGGAATGAAGTCCGATGACCCAGCGGCTATGAGATGGTTGAGATGCACCCAAGACTGGTACTATGTCATCTGTAGGAAGTTGTACCGAAGGGCTTTCTCTCAACCTCTCCTGCGCTACCTAGCGCCATCAGAAGCTGAAACGATCCTTGCCGAGCTCCACGAAGGGATATGTGGGGAGCATATTGGGGGACAAACCTTGGCCTTTAAGACTCTCAAACAAGGATACTATTGGTCGACCATGCATTGGGACGCCATGTCATACGTGCAGTAGTGCCAACAATGCCAAAGGCATGCCCGACTGTAACATCGGCGAGCAATCCCTCTCACCTCGATGGACGCAGCCTGGCCCTTTGCCCAATGAGGACTCAATCTCCTTGGACCCTTCCCTCCAGTATTAGGACAACAACGCTTTCTTATAGTCGAGGTCGACTACTTCATGAAGTGGGTTGAAGCCGAACCCTTGGCCTCCATTATCGAGATGCAAATCCAAAGTTTCACATGGAAGAACATCATCACCCAGTTCGAGATCCCAAAGGCTATCATCACCGACAACGGAGCTCAGTTCAACAATGCTAAGTTCAAGGCCTATCGCCAGTCATACGGGATCTAGTTGAGGTTCAGCTTGGTCGCGCACCCTAAACTAATGGCCAGACCGAAGTAATGAATCAAGTGATTCTGGAAGGCCTCAAGAGGAGGATCTCAGGTGCGCACGGAGCATGGGTGGACGAGCTCCCCAGCGTTTTGTGGGCAATGCGAACGACTCCCAAAACCGCCTCGGGGGAGTCTTCGTTCAGCCTGGCGTTCGGGACTGAAGCGGTCCTTTCGCCCGAGATGGTGTTCCCGACCCTGCGCACCTCCAACTACGAACAAGAAGGCTTCGAGAAGGACCTTCGAGCAAACTTAGATCTCCTCGAAGAAAGAAGAGCCAAGGCACGTTTACGTTACTTGGTATACAAGAAGGCAACAGCTTGGATATACAACCGCAAAGTTCGTCCGTAACTAATCAAGGTCAGGGACCTCGTCCTCCGAAAATCAAAGGTGAGCAACCCGACCTGAGCAAGGGGAAAGCATGTGCCTAACTGGGAAGGCCCCTATCGAGTCTACGACGTGGTCCAAGAGGGGACCTACCGACTCGAGACTATGGTGGGAAGCTCCTTGCCGAGAGCATGGAACACAACGAACCTAAAAAAATTCTACCCATAAAAGAAGCAAGTTGGGGTGCAGAGAAGATATATGCTGCACCCACAAGTGAAAAAAAACAAATCAAAATTCTAAAATAAAAATACTTTTTGATGAAATAAAAGTACGGTTCCAAACCCGACACAACCAAAACAAAAGAAAAAGGGAAGCACAGCCCCTAACAAGGAAAAAAATAATTAATACACATATAAAAAATAATAAGCTAATAAATTAGCTGCTCTTAAAATTTTGAAAGTTAGCCCAGGTAAACAATAATATATTTTTTAGTTTATTTTTATTTTACTTTTATACGTAAAGATAAATTTATATATTTTTTATTATTCACATATAAAAATAAAATTTAAATTGTTTACTTTTAAGGATCACATTATTGATTAAGAAATAAATTAATTACTAATTTAATTGTTTGACTAAAATTTTAACTTATTCAAAATGTTTTAATATTTATTTTTTGGTCTTCCCAACAAAGGTTCACAAACCATTGAATTGCTTCATCACATGGGGAGTCCACTACTCCTCAACCGACGGGTGCCGGATGTCATCAATCGCACGGCATCTTGACGTGGTCCTCACTCGTCAATCCTGTGGTTCGAAGTGGTGACGTGCTTGCATTCCTCAAGGTCTTCACCACGTCCAGCCACGCTTGATGAGACGACCCCGCTTCCCGTCTCGCCTCCGCCGCCCTCTGCTTCGTCGCCACCGCCCGTTCCCTCAGGTCCCGCCCCCCCTCCGACTCCATCAGCCACCTGATCCGGGCCTCAACCTCCTCCGCCGCCACCAGCTCCTTGGTGCAGCCCTCCATCGCCACCGCCACCCGCATCTGCTCCACCAGGAGCACCTTGTTCATCCCCTGCTCCGCGTACAGTGGCCACCCGATCATCGGCACCCCGGTCGTGATCGCCTCCAGCACCGAGTTCCACCCGCAGTGCGTTACGAACCCCCCCACCGCCTCGTGGTTGAGCACCTCCACCTGCGGCGCCCACGACTTCGCCAGGAACCGCCTCTGCTTTGTCCGCTCCAAGAAGCCTTCCGGAAACAGGGCCTCCAAGTCCGGCTCTGACTGCGGCCCCTGGCTCTCGCTCCGCGGAGCCCGCACCACCCAAAGGAACCGCTGTCCGCTCCTCTCCAGGCCAGCGGCGATCTCCTTGAGCTGCTCCGCGGAGAACATTCCCATGCTACCGAAGCAGAGGAACACTACACTCCCGCGCGGTTGCTCGTCCAACCAAGCCACGCACTCGGCCTTTTCCACCTTATCTTCTCCGACGTCCCTGCTCCCGTTGGCAATCAACGGCCCGATACAAAAAACCGGCGGCATCCTACGACCGGGAATGCAGGTCCCGTCCCGAAGGACCCGGACGGCCTCCGCCTCCAGGGACTCGAACGAATTGACCAGGATGCCGTCGGCGTTCGTCAGGCTCTCTAAGACACGTATCATCCTCTTGAAGTAGTCTTCATCGCGGTCGATCATTTCGCGGGGCATGTCGGAGGCGGGGACGGGGGGCAGCCCCGGGAAGTGGAGCGGTGAGTCGCCGAGGGCCTTTAAGTCGATGTCGGCGGTGGCGTAGAGGGTCGGAATATAGAGGAATGCGGCGAGAACGGCAGCGCAGGAGGTGAAGAAGAAGTAGGAAGGGACGCGGAGCTTGGCGGTGACGGCCAGGGCACCGGTGCAGAAGAAGTCGAGGACGACGGCGCGGACGTCGGAGGTGCGGGAACGGGCCGCAAGGAAGTGCAGGAGCTGGGGGTTGTTGGGGAGGACGAGGTCCAAGAAGCGGGTAACGGGGGTGTCGGGGAGGGAGGCGGTCGGCGGGAGCTGGTGGAAGGAGATGGAGGGGTAGGCGGAGGAGACGCGGGCGACGAAGGGATCCACGGAGGGATGTTTTACGTGCGTGTGCATGAGGACGACAGCGACGGAGAAGTCGTGGAGGACGAAGAGCTTGGCCAGTTCCACCATGGGCACCAAGTGGCCCATCCCGGGCACTGGGTACAAAACCACTGTTTCCTTCATCGCCTGCTCGCCGATATCTGAGCTTTTCTTGCCGCACCGCGGTATATGTAACGCCGCTTCACATACTCTGGTCAACGTAAGCAGTGACGTGGTCGTCGGAGTGCAATGAATGATTCAAGTGTGCGCCAACAACTTGTGCTGGACGGTTAAATGGATCTTCCAAAGAAACTTCCCCTGAATTATTTGATGGAAAGCTCATTAAAATCAATGGAATAATCATAAACTTAACTATATATATAGATGAAATATTTTGTATATATCCATTAATACATGATTAAGGCGACGTGTCACGTCGCTCTTTTTCTCAGGGAGCAATCTGTATGTATATAACGCATTGAAGAATACAAAGAGGGGCAGTTTTGTACTGTAGAACTACGAATACCAGCTAATACCAATTTGTATTTTCTACTTTGGCTGCGTTCACTCCCATGTAAGAAACATGTTGTGATCCTTCCAGTGGGTCCACCTGATGGATTTCCAAACCATATAATATAATTTCTTTGGAAGATACAAGAAATATTTTACCTAATCCTGTTTCGACACATGCTAATATAATCATCACACAAAGGATGGCCTCAGTTCATAATTGAGCCGGGCAGATATCGATTCGATATAATACATTAAAAAATATTTTATCCATATCGTATAATAATTAAAATTTATCAGGTCATAATAATTAAAATCAATAATTATTTTTTAAGATTTTTTTTTGTTTTGGGATTGACTAAGCACTAAAGGGTCTATGAATTAGAATTAATATATTTTTGAACTTTGAGGATAACTTTAGCGTCACAATAAGACTGCTCGTTTATAATTTAAATGCACACCAAAGGAAGCTTTGTGTTAAAATTATTTTTAATTATATAAAAAAACTTATATTCAATAAAAAAGAAAAATTTCCGAATTTATTTTTTGGGAAAATAAAATAAAATTTAAATATATGTTTTATTTAATATTGTTGTCTCTATTTGATATGCGTAGAATATTTCTTATTTCTTCCAGAACATTCGCCACCACTCTGCCACGTCATCCTTCCTGCCCCTTCACGCTTCTACGCGAAACGTTCGTGGTGCGCTTTACCCCAAGAGAAGGGGCCGAACGTTTCTTCTCCGGATTCCCCAAACCCTAACGATCGACCGCAGAGAGCAATTCCACAGTACCCGTTCCCGACTCCTCCTCCGCCGCCGCCGCCATGAACGCCTTCCGATTCGCTGGCGACATGTCGCACCTCGTCAGCGTCCTCGTCCTCCTCCTGAAGATCTACGCCACCAAATCTTGCTCAGGTTCTCCCCTCCCCGGAACCCCGCCTCTCCCCCGAAACTCCGCCGGTCCCTTGTGGAATCTCAATTTCTGGGCGTTTCGTGGTGCCAGGGATCTCGCTCAAGACGCAGGAGCTGTACGCCCTGGTGTTCCTGACTCGCTACCTAGATCTCTTCATCTACGTCGTCTCAGTGTACAACACATTGATGAAGATCGTGTTCATCGCCAGCTCTCTCGCCATTGTTTGGTACATGAGGTCTCACCCCTTGGTGCGGCGGACGTACGATAAGGATCAGGATACGTTTCGGCATTATACCCTCATCGGTGGAAGCCTTCTTCTCGCGCTCTTTTTCCATGACAAGTTTACGATCCGCGAGGTATTGTTAGGCGATCATTAATTCGATTTAACTCGCCTCATACTATTGTTTCCATTCGGTCAAATGGCTACATCTTTTTCTGAAATCGTCGCATTTTTATATTAATTAATTAGGAATAATTGCAACTGCCTTTGACAGTTTGCGAATGCCAATTTCTTTATTGTTACTTGTCAACATACTTTTCCCGTTTAGTTTTCTGTAGCTGTATCTAGATGCAATACAATATGAGTGTCAACAATGTCCACTAATGTTCTGTGTAAACTGCTGAACCTGTTTGATTGTGGAAATTCGTGGATGCCTACCAAGTGGGGAATATTATGATTTTGTTATTTTAAAAGGGCCTTTTGAGTATTTGGAAATGCAATTTTTATTCCAGCAAAGGAATGATAAGTCAACTTAGTTGCATGTTAAGCTTTAGACATTCCGCGCCGGCACAAGAACAATATTTTCAAGTATGCACATATTTGGATGCTCTACTCGCAGGTCAGTAATCTGCACTTAAGATATAGACAAGAAACATCAGCGAGAGTACATCAAATCTCTACTAAATGATAGGATAAGTTATTGATCATGATCTGATGGTGAATTTTAAAGTTGCTGATTCATCTCCTGTTATTCAGTTCCTTTGGTCTTGGCATTTCATTCCTTTTCTTGCTATGTTTAACACATTTAAAGCTCGTTTATTATCCTCATTGGCTGTTTTATCCAAATTAATTACAATGTTTTTAGGGAAAGAAAATGCTCAAAGCTTTCATGTGTTTATACTTCTAATTTATATATTACTTTTATAGTGTTTTTTTCTCATCTTTTCTACTTTAGAACCATGACTATTCTCCAATGTGTTCACTTGAATGTTCTTTTATAACAGAATCATGACACAGCAGTCATGACCAAAAGATAATAATGTTTGGTCCACAACCTTTACAATGGAAATCTTGAAATGGTTTTCTTGGATATGGTAATTATGTGACCTCAGAGTTGCAGATGGACTCAACAGTTTCATCTGCAACAGACATTGCATTCTCTATCTTGCCTTCTCTACTTCATTGTCAAATTTCGATGACACAAATTACTCTTGCATTGTGCTGTAGTTTATGGGATATGGTAGTGCATGGATCTGGTTGTTTTTGAGCATCTGGATCTGCCCACCCTCCTTAAACCAGGTTCAAGTAATTATTAATTGATTTTGTGATGGATACGCAAAGGGAGGTGCATCCAAATTGGATCCAGATAACTATATATATATAGTAGGATATGGGTTCAGGTCCCCTACCAAATGACTTTCCTTATATAGGTAGTAATGACATCAGGATAGATATGTATTGAGGTCTACCTTACTCATTGGATTCAGGTATCCTTTAATGGGTTTTTTTGGGAAAAACAGGTGTCAGAGGGGTAGATATAGAACCCATTTGTTCATATGGTAACATATTCTCACATATAGCATCACAGTGAGAGGCTGGAAGCTACAATTTTGTCAACTATTTAGTCATAATATGCAAAAAAGAAATCTTTCTGGGGCCTGATACATATAAAGGATTTGCCAGAAATGAATCCACTGAAAAATGTTTAAAGCGTCCTTAAAAATGAAATTAGAAAATTTGGATCATATTTTAGTTCTATTTCATTTTGTGCAAATTTTTTTTCTGAACTTGAGGAGCTCAAGCATGTAATTCATGCTTATCAAGCCATACATTTTGAGTATCAGGTTAGTTTGTGTTATGCTTAATTATGTACTAAATGAGATTTGCTTATATGAGGTAACGGTAAGTGTGAAAATAAGTCACATTGGTGTATTTGAAATTCAGCATTTGATATGATGCTGGTTTTGTAGAGAATAATATATGGGCATACATTTTTTAGCAAAGGGTAAATGGCAAAAGTGGGATTTGAACCCAAGACCTTGCATTAAACTGTCAAAGTCTTCACCAACTAGGTTAGCCGACATCTTCTATATGGGCATACTTGCTTATTAATGTAATGAGCTAGGTCTTTAATACTGTAACCCATTTGGATAATTCCATCCAGGACATCTAGGTTCCTTGTACCTCATTTTATCTACCAGTTCATCATCTTTGGATAATTTACATATAAGGTGAAATATTGTTGAATCATGATGGACAATCAATTACCATAATCATAATCATAAAATCTCAATTTGAATCTTGGTGGTCAGTTTTGTTGATCTTAACTAATATTTAAACAATTGCAGTTTTAGCCCATACAATTTGCAGTTTGCGCTTATAGTAAGAAGAAAGGAATTGATATACTATACTGACCTCTCATTAATGAATTGATAGATTATACTGAATTCTCATTATAGAACTTACTATTATTGGTGGCCTCATTGTTACAAAAGCTAACTATGATGATAGATCTATCTTGATATTCAGTTGTGGTTGTTGGGTCGATTATGACCGGAAACACTAGTCAAGTTGTTGTAGAAGCACATGGAATGGTGGAAGAGAAGGAAAAGGCTGGGAAGATTAGAAACTAGGTAGAAAAATAGAAAAAAATCTCAATAAGAGGGAATTTAAATGCTTGAAGCGTTCTCAATTTCAAACCTAAATTGTATTATGATGCAATTCATGCAACCAATAGTCTAATTTTTATAATCCTGTGACCAGCCAATAGTTGACTTGTGCTAGCTTGCCCCGGTCCCTTGAAGAAGAGTCAACATTGATGACCTCTTCTCCACGTATTCTAGCTGCCTTCTCTCCTAGGACAGTGAGTATGTTCAGGAGTTAGGATTCTTGATGGTCCAAAACAGCTGTATAGGGATTAAAAGACCAACTTACCACTTACTCTTTCACAGCTTTCAAATTTTATCCAACCATTTGAAAAGGATGCAATTTTTTGTTCTTACACTTCACGCACAGAAATTGGAAAAGGGAAAATGTTCTCCTTTTCATTACTTATAATCCAAACAGTTTATGTTTTAAATTAACTTTGTGCTATGTTTCTTAGTTGGACATATTTTTCTTTAACTTCTTACATCACCGGTGGTCCATTTGCAGGTATTATGGGCATTTTCGATATTTTTAGAAGCAGTTGCAATTCTTCCCCAATTGGTTTTGCTTCAGAGAAGCAGAAATGTGGACAACCTGACCAGCCAATATGTCCTCTTCCTTGGGTATTAGAGCTAATATGCTTACCTTGATTTATGCTTGAATAAGTTCTAGTCTTTTCCGTCTTTCTTCATAGAAGAAAATAGGTTATGTATAACTTGACAGCTTTGAACTCTCATGAACAAGAGAATATGCATAAGTTTCTATTTGACTTTTTGGTGTATGAAGTGCTTCCTCTGAGATTTGTGGAGAGTTTTAGTGCATTCTTTTGTTTTGAAAATTCATATTAGATCCGAGTCTTTAGCTTTTGGTGATCAAAGAAAGCATCAGCTAGAAGCGGCCGGAATGATATTCATTTTTAACATTCTTTAGGTCTACATTTTTATGGCCTTATTTATTTTGTCATTTTGTGATATGCTTGAAATCTAAGTTCTGGACTTGGATGACTTTGAAATCTTGGCTTTGTTCAGTAGTTTGTGAAGAACTTACCTATGATTGATATCATGTACAACTTGTTAGGTGTGTGCATATGTGGCAGATGCTTTTGCACTTTGTCTTTTATAAATTCAAGAAATTTACTATTGACTGTGAAGTGCAAATGTCTGATTGTGCTTCTAAATTATTTACACTGATCCAAACGTCAACAATGTGGGACCGAAGTCATCTAACATATGCATGTCTGTGTGTGTCTGCCCTGTATTAATCTCATTGTTAATGTTCCCTTCTTCCAAATTTTTTGCAAAATGATTCTCAATCTTTTATTTCTTATCTTCCGCTGGTCAAGTGTCTCCAAGAAATTACATTATAAGAAGTTGAATTATATAATTATAGGTTACTTCTATTGAGGTACATATGAAGGTATAGACATATTATAATATTGATCTGTTTACTAATGATTTTTCACGGAAAGTAGTCTCTGCATGCACACCTGGTCTTGGATTGTTAGTTATAAGATTTGATCGGGGATCAACCAAGTTAGTGAGACAAATACCTGTTTGACTGTCAGGTAGCTGCGTAAAGTGTGCCTTCTATGAGGTAATTCATTTTCGGTGTCCGAATTGATGCGGATACCTTTTATTGCTAAGCAACTTAGGCATCTATTCTTAAGCTTCCTTTTATGACCTTAGGTACCGATTATGTCAAATGCATCTTATTAAGATAATGGCAATAACTGCAGTCTACAGAGAAGTGGCACATATTATAGCTCACATCATCAAAATGTCTCCATTGTACGATTTGAATTTACTTGATCAGGAGTTCTTGTTATTTTTAATGAACCATCTTGATGGTTGTAACTTGGTATTCTGCTAATTCATTTCTTCTCTATTTTTTAGCCTTAATAAGACATTATAGGGCATGGACACCATACATTAGCCTTAGTGTCATTTTTGACATGTGTTCTCAAGTAATTCCAACCCATACATGATTTAATCTCTTTTCTTCAAGTGACCTTCGGAAACTGGCAGAGAAGGATTATATGTATGCAAAATATTTGGGTCAATGCTGGTTAGTTGTGGTTATTTTGTATACAAACTCAATTTCTCAATATAATTTATGTATTTTTTCTAATACATGATCCTCTAGGGCCTTCTGGCCATTGATTTTGTTGGACCATCTTAATAACCAAATTGCATGAAGTTAATTCCAGGCCTTGGCAATCTTGAAGATATGTTTTTCTGTCTTCGTGTACCACTGGAAAATAAGCAACTTCAACACATCATGTTAGCAATTTTTCTCTGTATCTATCCTCCATTGTTTGCTATGCCCTAGTTCAACCTATTAGGTATTCCTGACAAGATTTAGAATGAAGTTATGTTCTTGTTCCTCAGGGCTTATCGTGCATTTTACATTCTCAACTGGATTTATCGCTTTGTCACAGAAGACCATTACAGCGCATGGATATGTAAGATAGTTTTGTATATCCTCTGCATAAACAGAATTTTCATTTTCTCTAAACCATTGCTTTCTTGCAGCCTGGATCGCCGGTGTTGTTCAAACAGCCCTTTATGCTGATTTCTTTTACTACTACTTCATCAGGTAGGAAGCCAACCCAATGCCAATAACTAAGTACCATATACACCACAAAATTGATGCAAACAGTTACTTATTTTGATGGTGTTGGATTTGCAGCTGGAAAAACAATGCAAAGCTTCAACTCCCGGCTTGAATTAAATGTGAAAGCCAAGCGGCTGCAAGACGGTAAATATCTGAGATGGGAGGACTAGTAGGTACTTTGAGCTGGAAGATCTGTTGTCATCAGATGGCAACAAATTTTGGGCCATGATCCATTACCATACTCTATGCTGATGGTGTTAGAGATTTCAGAGTCTGGGTTGTCACATTGTTCGTTCGTTTGTTGTTTGCAGCATGTCATTCCAAAATCTAACATATCACATTGTGACTGGAAACTTGAGCAATCTCTGTGCCTCATTCAATCACATTTATGTTGAGAACATGGGGTGTAATCAGGAGTGTTATCACAGCATCTGATAACAAATTGACATTTCCTGAACATATTTATAGTTCCTTCTAATGACACTGAGGAAAATCCATACAGTGAGTATATTTTCGTTATCGTCCCCGTGGTTTGTTTCTGAATGTGTCCCGGAAAATCCATACAGTGAGTATATTCACTCACTGATCAGAGAATAAATTATTCGACTCCGATGCACAGGCATGCTGGTCGCAATACAAGATCTGAATGTTTCACCGAGCCATTCAAGTCTTAAAGACTAAATCAAATGGCAGGGACTTGAGAGTTTAAAGTGGCAATATTGTTACGTTTATTTCTAGTCTTGCACTCTGCTCGTTTCTTCTTCAAATTGGCTGACAAGAAGCGTCTTCTAAACTGTCTTTAAAAGATGCAACGAAAAGCACATTAACAACCATTGCAACCGTCCTCCGAGAGCAGCTGAACTCGATCCTTCTCATGCATTCTCATATTTCTCTTTGTTTAAACAAGTCTGTATAAATACTGTATAAACCGTCCTCTTCAAAGATAATAACAGGAACCACCTTCTTCATCTGTCTCTAATTCAAGAACAATCATCTTTGAGCCCTCCGCTTCGCAGTTATTCTCCCCTTTTGCTCTATCACTACTTGGCAAAGATGATTGTTCACAGTCAAGCGGACCACACACTGCATAAACATTAATCATGATTTCCGTGGCATTACCGGATAACAAAACAATACACAGACCAATAGAATATAGAGTGTAAAACAATAAATGGATCGCATTGATAGAATGTTAATGAGTACATGCCACACAAAACTGGACAAGAAACCAATTTGAGAAGACAAATAATGTTGGTCTCTTGTAAAGACCCTAAACAAGAAAAGCAAAAGAAACTACCTAACCAAATTGAAACAAGCAGTTTCCTCCCTTGTAGAAAGAGAGTCTTCTAGACGCCACCACCGAGCAGATCTGATGATAGTCTTGCTGCCATAATACTGGCCAACATCAGTAATTAAGTGGAAAATTTGGGGCTCTACTGCTTTAATACAGAAGTCTAGATCGAATGCGACCACCGATAAGCTTCTCAGTTAGAAAGAACCTTTTTGTTTGGCTCAAAGACATACTTGATGATAGAATCTTTTATCGACAGCAACTCTGGAAACTCTCTCTTCAACTTTGAAGCATCCATCTCATTGTTGCTTCGAGGTGCAACTATGACTTTGGCCTGTTCCTCCAATGTAAAGTTAGTCCATTTAAAGCTGGGGTCAATGTAGCTCTTGTACATCTCTAGGATCTCGTTGTGGCTCACCACGCCAGGATTGGTGAAGTTCCATATGCCCCTGCAGCTTCTTTTTGCCATCTCAATTGATATGGGCAGAAGTTCATCTAAAACTGTCATGCTATTTGGTATGTTAACGACTTTGTTGTAGCGACTGATTTTTGTGATGAAGTTGCGAGGATTGCTCAGATCAGAAGATATTGGCATTCTAACTCTAAGAGTGCAGACATTGTCAAATTCTTTGAGCAGCTCTTCAACCTGCATTATGGACCAAAGAAAAACTAATTCATTAGATTTTACACAACAGAAGATATGGTCTAAGCAAAATTTAGCAAGCCAGAAGTCACCATTGCTTTAGTCTTCGAATAGAAGGAACCGGTAAAGTTTGGTTTGTCTTCCTCCTTGTATCCGATGCCTGATCCTTCAGGGTGTTGAGCATCATACTCAAAAATACAACCAGTAGCATAATTCATCAGCAACAGGCCGTTCTCCCTACAAACATCTGCAAGAGTCAAAGTTCCCACGACATTTGTGCGAATCGTCTCCTGCTTGTGAGATTCACACCAGTCAACATTAGGCCTACCGGTGACACCAGCAGCATTAAAAACATGAGATGGCTTCACATTCTGAATATCCCGTATGAGTTGGGAACGTTCTTCCAAACGCCCTCTTCCATACTCATATGGTATATCCTGCTTCTCGCATAACTTGCCGAGAAGGCCCCCAATCCATCCAGTTCTACCATATATCAAGAACTTCAAATGTGGTTTCTTCAGGGAGGTCCTTATTGAAGGAACCACCATTCCGTTCTGATTACTAGTGCTCATTTCCTGATAAACCATGTCCTTGGTTTCTTCAGATCCATCGATATGCCTTTCGATACCGGGCATCATCAACATCCGTGGATGAGGTAACAGCGCACCTGAAACATCCCCCCACCAGTCGGGGTTGTTCATGTACCATTCCATCGTCTTCTTCAGTCCCTCCTCCCATATGGTCTTCTCTGACCATCCAAGGTTCTTAAGCTTCTGATCATCCAAGAAGTACCTCTGGTCATTGAAGGGCCTGTTCTCCACAAACTTGATGACGGTGTCCGTATCTAATGAGAAAAGCTTACAGATATCCACTGCCACATCAATCACCCTCCTTTCTTTCTTTGTCCCAATGTTATAAACATGCCCAACTTCTCCTTTGTGAAGGACAACCTCGTAAGCCTCTGCAACATCCTCGCAGTACAGATAGCTTCGAACATTAGAGCCATCACCGTGAATCGGCAGAGGCTGCCCTCTCATAGCCAAAAGGATAAACTTTGGAATCAGCTTTTCCGGGAACTGGTTGGGGCCATACACGTTGTTTCCACGGGTTGTAATCACAGGCAAGCCATATGACCTTCCATAGGCCATAACAAGCATCTCAGCCCCAGCTTTGGTTGCAGAGTACGGGTTGGTCGGCAGCAGCTGAGACGCCTCATGGTTGCCCACCACGGCATCCTCATCGGTCTCCCCGTAGACCTCATCGGTGCTAACATGGATGAACCTTCTGACTTGACCAGTGACCTTGCAGGCCTCGAGGAGGACGTGAGTGCCATAGATGTTGTTCGTGGTGAACTCGAAGGAGTTGCCGAAAGAGTTGTCGACATGGGTCTGGGCCGCGAAATGCATGATGGTGTCGATGGACTCGGTGATCAGGAGGTAGTTGACGAGGTCGGCGCTGCCGATGTCGCCCTTCACGAACCTGAAGTTGGGGGAGGAACGCGAGGGGTTGAGGTTCTTCAGGTTGGAGCAGTAGTCAAGCTTGTCGAGGACCACGATCTTGTACTTGGGGTAGTTCCGGACGAGGCGGTTCGCGACATGGGAGGCGATGAAACCTGCCGCCCCGGTAATGAGGATGTTCTTGGGCTCGTATGTCGCCATCCACACAACAAACTCTGCTCAAAGAAGACCGCATTTTGCAGATACAAGTCAGATCCAAGATCTCACAGAAGAGAAAGATTACACGTACAGTGAGATCACAAAAGCAGTTTTTATCCAATTCGGCGTTTCAGTTCAATCGCTCCTCTTCAAGATTGCGAAGAACAAGACACCGAAAACAACAGAGAACGAAAGGCACTCAATAGATCCCCAACGAAACTAACCAAGACGAGATTTTTAAGCTACAGCTCGACGGAACACGAAGGAAACCATCGGGAAAGTGCATGTCATTGATCGTTCAGGCAATTCATCAAACAAAAAGCACTATAACGGAATCCGATCCGGATTCCTCGTTCTTCACGAAACCCACGAAACCAAACCGAGATCTGAGCAGAAAACAAAGCCTTATCCAGAAGAAGGGGGAAAAAACGCACCTTTGCAGAAGAACAGAGCGGAGAATTGGAAGCTAACTTGCACGGACAAGAATATGAAGCTGAGAGAGAGAGAGAGAGAGAGAGGAGGGAGACAGAGAGAGAGAGAGGAAAGAGTGAGTTCTAATTAAGATAAAGAAAGATTATTTTCATCATTAAAAAGGGGAAGGGAGACTAATTAATGAGGGGTTAAGAAGTAACGGAGAGATTGGAGGAGGTGACGGAGGGACGGGAGAATCCAGTGATTTCGTGCGAGACACGCGTGACGTTGACCGCATGGTCCACGGAGTCTACGGCTCTCTTGTTGGGCCGCGGCCCGCTTTCCATGTTCCACAGGCACATTTAACCACTCATGTATAACTATCCTTCACCCAAATAAAAGGCACATATATATATATAATTTCGAAAAAAAACTTATTTTTTTTTTAAATTCCCTCTAATTTTAAAATTTTCAAAAGAATACTAACATTTTGAAAAGATCATTTTATTTATTCTTTCATCGAACCCGTCACAAACCGTAACCCTCGCTCAAGGGTATACCATCAGTCGTAGTTCCTATTTATTTACAACTCTCACACGAGGGCTTATCATCGATCATAACCCCTCTTAATTACACTGGTCCACTCTTTTAGCTTGCAACCCTCATGTGAGAACTGATGACCTCGCTTCCTCATAGGCTATTGGGTTCTGATAAAGATAATAACAAAGACAATGGCTAATAGGTTAGGCTGGACGAATGTGAGACCAATGGGTTAATCGACAAAGAGGGTAAAATGATCATTTAAAAAATTTATTTTAATTTTTTAAGTAGGGATAAAAAAATTTAAAAAATAATTTTTTAAAAAATTCATATATATATATATATATATATATATATATACACATACACATACACGTATATTATATATATATTTTGTTGATATATTGCATGACGCATATTAACTCTACTTTTTTCCTGTGATTAAAAGAGGACACACGATTGATTATAGCCCTCCACTATAGAAGCTTAAGTCTGTACTATACTGTGATTATAAAGTTAAAAAGGAGAAAAGGAAAGGAAAGAAAGAAAGATGACAACCCCAGCCAATTTCTCTTCGATCACCATGAAAACTTCAGTTCCAAGAAGGGGAGAAGAACGAGAAGATGACATCGTAAGTAAACGAAACAGAGGAAAGGCTCGGAAAGAACGTGGCGATTGTGTTGTGAAATCATAGGCCATGTTGGCTCATTACCAGTCAAAGATCTTTTATCATAGCTTTTCTCATTCATAGTCTCAAAGCAAATAATTACAAGTCAGGTGAGAGAGGATGAGGGGTAGAACACAGAGAGTGCGTCGCTCTTGGGGGTGCATCTCCTGAGACAACCCCTCAAATGTACATTAGAACTTTAGACAACCCACCCCAAATGTATCCTAAAGTTCATTTAGAACAATAATATGCATGCTTCCTTATTTTTTAATAAATAAGCTAGGATCTAAATAAGAAGAAAAAGAATTTAAAATTATAAATTGAGTATTTTTTTTCATACATGGGAGCTTGCTTTATAACCCATAGAGGATTTTCTTAAGTTTGTAAACATTATATGGTTTGAAAATAAAAGTATATCTTGGTGGTTGTTCAATATAAATATTATTATCAATTTCATCGTATAGAAATATATTCTTCACATCAAGTTATCAAAGCTTCCATCTAAGATTAAGTACTAGACCAATCACCATCTTAGTAAAGTTCATCGCTCCAAGACTAAAGGTTTTCTCATAATATTTTTCATATTTTTGAGAAAATCCGTTAATAAGTCTTACCTTATATTGATATATATATTTCTATCTGACTTACATTTCATCTTATAAACCCATTTGGAAATAATTAAATCTATATTTATTGGCTTTCACATAAGATCCTAAGTTTCATTTTTACAAAGAGTTATCATTTGTTCTTTTATGGCATCCTCCCACTTCTTAATACCTTTGACTTCATCAAAATAAGTAGGCATAAGATTATCAATTAGTACAGTAAAGAATAGTGACATATACTTACATTGTCTCTATCTTTAACGTGTTAGTTTAATAATTATTATTTTTTATATTATTAATATTAAAATTTTCTTTTCATGAATATCATTACTCCATATATCACTTTGCTCGATGAGGAATATAAGCTAAAATCGATAGGAGCATTAGACGATAAAGGAAACTCAACCATAGATTTTCAACATATACTACTTTCATTATTGTGATTGATATTTATAAAAAAACTACTTATGGAAGATAATAAAAAAAATTCATCAAATATAACATCTCACGATGCCATATATATTTCCAACCTTTTTTCATTTTATCATAATCTTACTTCTCTTTTAAGTCTAGTATTTAACATTTTATCATAGAAATAAATACTTCGAAATATTTAACATTTGATTTTTTACTAAACATGACTCATACAAAACTTCAAATTGATTAGAGGGAGGTCGATCAATAACATAAGTTGCACATGTCATACCTTCTGCTTATAAGTCTTTAGGTAAAATTTTTGTATGAAACCAACATTTACAAGTCTCCACGAGATGTCAAATCTTCCGTTCTGTCAGACCATTTTGTTGTAGTTTATTTACACATGTAATTTTCTTTTTGATATCATATTCTTTGCAAAAGGAGAATAATCTATCAGAACTCATCATCATTATTAGTGTGTAATCTTTTAATTTCATTTTAAGAACACTTTCAATTATTAACTTGAACTTTTAAAATTTAAAAAAAAATTAAATTTTCTTTTATATAGTAGATTAAAGTGAATCTTATAAAATCATCAAGAAAGAGAATCATATAATGCGAACCTAAATAAGATAGAGTTTGAGTATGGTCCATTAGATCATTATGAATAAGCTCTAAAGAAAATTTACACTTTAAAAGCGATCTATCAAAAGGTTGCCCGTGTATTTTTACCGTATTGACAACCTAAACAACCTTCATTACTATGAAAAATAGTAAGATTATGAAGACCACTAATTAGACTTTTTTTATATTATAATTTTTAATTTAAGAAAATTTATATGACCAAGTCTAGTCTAGCATGTTGATGCATCATCATTTGTACTCATCCTATCAATATAAGATTTATATAAATCTTAAACCAGTCTACTTATATGTACTAAATATGCATTTAATTTTTTTATGTTGCAAAGAAACTTGACTTTATTAGGACCAAAAAAAAAAAAAAATCTAGCATCAACAGCATTTGCAATAAAGAAGAAGAGATTTTGCTTCGTACTTGGAATATGATACACATTCTTCAATATAATAGGATCATTATCTTTATATGAGATTATGATGGTATCTTCCTTCTCTACTTGATGAATAATATTGTCTACTATGATAATTGCATCATTATCTTCATATTAATGAAGGTTATGAAATGATGATCACATCTTGAATCAACTATCCAGTCATACTTGAAGTTGATAAATGTCATAGCTTTAGTACTTTCAGCCATAAAACATTTGCTCCAATCTTCGTTGATAGCATTGGAACAATCTTCTTTATTTATAATATTTTCTCTTTTAATCTTAATATGATAATTTTTTTTATATGACCTAACTTATAACACCTATAATATTTGATTTTCTTTCAATTTGTACTATTATTTAAAGAAGACCCTATTATCTTTATTATCTTATTAGCATCATCCTTATTATCTTTATTTTTATTATTATCCTTTTCTTATTTGTAAAAAGGGCATCTTCATCTCCCATTAAAGTGAAAACTCTCGTCATGTCATTTGTCGAGCTAAGGATTCTTGAGAAACAAAATGATTTTTTAATTCTACTAAAGATAGTTATTGAACTTATCCTTGAATTAATATAATATGAGAAATATTTTTTAATCATAAATAATATAATATTTCATTCGTGCATTAGAAACAGGCTTATTTGAATCTAAGAGTAATATCTCAAAATATAAATTTTTAATCTTCAAATTATATTAAGAAATTAAGAGATTATCCTAGATAGTATTTGTGAAATCATTCTCCAAATACTGAAGCTAAGCTATATTGTTTTTGTTGAGCAATGTATTAAAATTAATCCAAATTTTTTAGGTTTATTTGCAACCAATAATGTGTTTAAAAAGATAACGAGAAATAGATCTCTCTAGTGCACATTCAGCTTTTGCATTTAACGTCCTCCATCTCTTTATGTCATTTTCATTTATAGCATTTAGTTTCGTTGTTATATTGTCACCAACCATATCCCATAGATCTTCTCTTGAGATAAACTTGAAACAAATCTTACAGATATTATAATTTGATTGGGTGAGAAATTTAACTATAATAATTCATAATCGAAAAAACTTATCTTCTTTACTAAGGAGATCTTAAATACAAATTATCACCCTCGAGACTATGATACCACATGAAAAAAAGAAAAGATCATATGCAAGTGCAATCATTTCTTAAATAGTAATAACAAGATACTGCTAACCTAAGATCAAACTAAATAAAAGAAAAAAATTAAGATGAAAAAAATACTGAACTTAAAAAAAAATCTTAAACTATTCTTGAACGTAAACTCTATAGATTTGAGTACTTAAGACTTGAATGGATCTACATATATAAATATAATCTATTTATAGGTGTGAAATATAATTTAAACTAAATTTTTTTTTATAATTTTATTTAATTAATTTATTTAAAAATAAAATAATAATTTAAAATCTTTCAAATGATATACGCAAATCATTCATCTGTGTGAGCACACAAGCACGCGTGCAGGAAACCTGTAACAGGCGGCGATGGAGTGTTCTCGTACCCTCTCCTAGAAGAAGAAGAAGAAGAAGAGAAGAAGAAGAAGAAGAAGAAGAAGAAGAAGATGATGATGATGATGATGATGATGATGACGAGGGCATGGACCAAGCAATTAAAGGGAGATGCAAGTCTGGGCAAGCCGACACCGGTGGTGGTGGCCGTCAGCATCTAAATGTCTTCCTCCTTTGGGTTCGCATTTGTCTCGCGTTGCATTGACCATCAGATCTCCTCATGTCGACTGTTGAATGATTAATGGGAAGCACAGAGAGAGAGAGAGAGAGAGAGAGAGAGAGAGAGAGAGAGAGAGAGAGAGAGAGAGAGAGAGAGAGAGATCATTAGCTTATTATATACATCACATGAATCAATTATAAATAGTTTGGGAATTACCAACTCAATGAAAATTTCATGGTTTCTTCCTGCTGTTATGCATGCAGCTCATAAAACTGACAGAGATACTAGCAATAGTCAACCCATGTAAGATTTCTTGATTCATACATGAATGTTTCAACCATGTCTGCGATATACCCTGATCGATTCAAAGTCGATGGCCACCTTATTAAATGGACGTGGAGATAAAACCAAGGCAAGACAACTGCAAGACCAGGCAAGCATGATGGTCAAATTAAAGAGAGAGAGAGAGAGAGAGAGAGAGAGAGAGAGAGAGAGAGGAAGAGTTTTCTTCTTTGTGTCACTATCAAACCAGAAAATATGTTCCTTTTTCTTTCCGATCGAAATCACCAACAAGAGCGACTTGGATTACTTTTCTTGAGGACCAAATGATACCACCACAAGAACAGGGATTCGATTCCATTCCCAGGAACATTGATTTACCTTGGACCTAGCCCGGAGGAGCGGCTCTCAGGTCAATGCGGTCTCTGTCTTAATGACCACGTCTCCTGTCACAGCAACTTGCCTGGAAACTCTTGGCTACTTCCCAAGAACAAAGAAGGAGAATAGAAGGTAGGAAACAGATCTCAAACACCACACCGCACACCATTGTGTTTGTGTTGTGTTCTCTTCCTCTCGGACTCGAACCATGCAGTTCTAAACTCTCTCTCTCTCTTTTCTGCTGTATCACCGTTTGATGCTCTGCTGTAGGAGTCTTGTCGATGGAGAACCACCCAATCCAGTCCCCTCATCCCATCGCCCCCCACTCCACCACCAGTAGTAGATGCATCAGCAACGACGATGGAGTAACAGCAGCAGCAGCTCCTCCGACACCGCCTCCACCTACAAAGTCCACTCCATGCGCCACCACCTTCGTCCAGGCCGACACCTCTTCCTTCAAGCAAGTGGTGCAGCTGCTCACCGGCTCGGCCGAGACCACGGCGAAACGCTGTGGCGGACTGCCGCCGGCCGCCAAAGCCGTCACCGGCCCCAAGAGGCGGGCTTTCAAGCTGTACGAGCGCCGCAGCAACCTCAAGACGATCGGCCCTCTGAAATCGACCGCGTTCTGGCCTCATAAGCAGCCGCCGGAGATCAAGTCGCCGAGCGTGTTGGACTTCCCTTCCCTGACTCTCAGCCCCGTCACCCCGCTGACCCCTGATCCCTTCGACCGGCTGCTGCACCCGTATTCCGCTGCGAGGATGTCGGCCGACGCCCGTTCCATCGCCGAGAAGGGGTTCTACTTGCACCCGTCGCCGAGGACCACGCCAAGGGATGCGGAGCCGCCGAGGCTGCTGCCGCTGTTTCCTATCTCCTCGCCGAGAACGTCATCTGCTTCAGCCGCTTGTTCGTCTACCTGATGCTTTTTACTTGCTTCCAGAAGAAATATATCTGCTTCATGCGAAAAACTCAGTGCTCTTTCTCTGAATTCTCTCTGATCTTGTCTGCTCTTTGTGATGCTACAAACCAAATTCTGGGAGTATACAGACATCTTTTTCTTCAAGCTCACAGCATGCAGTTCATGTGCATCATTTTTCCTCCTCGATCTGTGTCTTTGTTTCTTCCTCCATGCTGTGTAACCTGTAAAGTTGGCATTGTCTCAGCTGCCGTGGTCAGTAAAGTGATGATCGAGGGCTGTACTTGTGCTCACAGCCCATCATCATCCTGCTTTGAGGAAGACAATGATCCTGTCACTCACCCTTTTTGCCATAGCTCAAAGGTCCTCTTCACGTGCAGCATGATATACCCTAATGCATGTCTCAGATTTCAAGCTGAGTTAATTCCATATCAGATAAAAATAATAATTGAGTTAATTCATAGTGTCAGAGTTAATATACTATCATTATTAAAACCAAGAATTGACCATCAACCAATTTGATGGAGACAAAATAAATTATAATTCTTCTTCCAATTGCTGGCTCACATTTGTGTTGGACAAGACGATGACGCACCCAATCTTAACATTCCCAACCACGGTATGCTTGTCGACTTAATTCGATCATAATATTCATGTTTTGGTCAGACAGTTGACTTTCCATCGAACCTGTTTTAAGTATTGCCGATTGGACCCGAACGCCCTTTCGATTCGTGACGTCATCTCGACGTAGGTGGTCCACGGCGGCCCCCCGAACCGTCGTGGCTGTTTTGGAAGGTGGCGGTTTTCGCGGTGCGAGGCCATGAGCACCGTCCATCGTGCTCGAGATTCGGGTATGCACGAACCGTCAAGTGAATCGAACGGCGAAAGAGGCGAAGCGGATTGGTGCGCCTCCCTGTTCCGCGCATTAACCGGAAATGGCCCGGAACCCATCTTGCAGTCACCGGCTGTAACCGGCCGACGTAACAACCACCGCCGCAACGGGATCGTCAATCCTAAGCGACCCCCTTCCGTCTTTCTATTGGATCTAACAATGGGCCCACCCTGGTGGTCCACCAGTGCCGCCAATCAAAAAAGGGGTATCGTGGTAAAGTTATACAATTGACTTCTCTTAATCATCCCGTCATCGAGATAATTACTTCCCTAATCTTTGGTCGGGATAAGTAATACTGTTAGTTCTCGTCCCCTACGCCCGCCTTCCGTCTCCCTCCGTGCAACAAATCTGGGATCGGCGATTCAAATCCACGTCTTCATCGAGGGAATTCCATCTCCGAAAAGGCAAGATCATTGGCCTCCTGATCCCTCCCGATCCGTGTCCTTCTTCTTGTTCTTCCCGTTCCGTTCTAGATTTGGGACAGTCGTATTGGGTTTATTCTGTGAATGACACACTTCTGAGGATTGAAACGGGTGCAATTGTGCTAAGCTGGATATAAGTCGGTGTTCGTTCAAGGATTGGAGTAGGTACGTTCGCTGCATGTAGATCTTCCTGTATTTTGGTGAATTTGCGTCTGTTCGTTGCAAGACAGTGCGGATTTGGAGGTATTGATTCGTCGCTCTGGGTGGCTCTTCCGGTTCGTTATAGGTTGGACGAGAGGGTTTTCGGAAGGGGAACGGAGATGAGAGGGTGGCAATGACTGGAGGGTCATTGGGTCTACGATCCGGGAGTTATGGATCACTGCAGCCACAGCTGCAGAACGGTGTTGCTGTTTTCCCGACTCAGTTGCCGCCCATCTTGGTCCGTAAGACTTCGAGAATGTCCCTTTCCGGATCAAGAGAAAAGGAGAGGATTTTGCCGAGGATTTTCAAGTTTGCAGGAAGAAGGAAGGTCGGGATGTTGCTCTTGCTCGTTGCCTCAGCGGCAGTGCTGTCATTCATTTCTGTTGTCAGTAAAGGTTTGGCCTTTCTTCCTTGCTTTCATCCTGTATACATTTTTCGGTCATGCATTACGTCAGTTAATTGATCTTCAATCTTATTCTCCATCCTCTGAGTTTGGGTGGCATCATTATATACCAATTTGCAGGACTCTTCTCAAGATCGAGAAATTTCAATGGCTAAACCACAAAGTTCTTGTTTTCTGCGCATGTCTTATCACTTTTCTTTAGGTATAGGACATCAGTTGCTCTTTCCTATGTATTTGTAGAGGGCGATAGTAGCCAAACTTAGCGATTGTTTTTATGTGCTGATTTGTTAGTGATAGTATATAGTAACCAATGTTGATATTTTCCTTACTTTATGCCCACAGGAATATGGCACAAGCAGCAACTTGACATGCCATCTAGGATGTGCTTACAATGGTTAATGAACCAATTATATCTAATGTTGAAATAGGTTGTTGGGTCAAATTAATCAATTCTGTCAGGTATTTGAATACTTAACTCTGGTTACCATGGAAATGTATGTAAGGTGTACTGTTCATAAAACATAAAGGCTGCTTATTTTAAGAGGGAATCTACTACTAGAAACTCATTATTTGTTATCCTTGGGCAAAGTATGGCATAGTAACAGGTAAAACCAGCAGTTCAGCATTGTTACAAGAAATGCCTGTTAAACTGCAGACGGTTATTACCTCAATTTAATGTATTAATTCATTTAAATTAAAATTTTCAACCTTCTTCTTTTCAATTTTTGTACCAGTTATTTGACTCCATTATCGTCATAGCTTGTATTAATTTCTTTCATTTCTATATCAGATGAAGATGCATCAGCGAGCCCCGAGTCTCGCATGGGTTTCACTGATCATGTCTGGAAGTTTGTAAATCCTGTTAGACCGTCACGTAATGATTTCAGCCCTCCCTTTATTCCTGCAAAAGAAACCACGGTGGATAGCACTTCCAATACGAATCATGAATCTGCAACTACCCATAATGTAACACAGCTTTCTGTTCCCATTCTTCCTCCAATGCCACATCCTTGCGAAAGTTTCTCGCTTCCTCCTCCGCCAGCTGATAAGAAGCGCACTGGTCCACGTCGTAAGTCTTGAGCTCTGCTTCGTCGGACGGGCAACATTTTATTCTTTTGGCTCATTTGTAAACTAATTCTCTGCTTGAAAATCTCATTTCTCTCTTTTGTAGCATGTCCTGTTTGTTATGTCCCTGTAGAGCAGGCTGTACTTCTCATGCCACCTTCGCCGTCAGCATCACCTTTTCTTAAGAATTTAAGTTATTTTTCAGAAGATAACTTGATTGCCAGTGAGTCAAATGGAGGTTCTGTCTTTGGAGGATATCCATCTCTGCTTCAGAGGAACGAATCTTTCAATATAAAAGAATCAATGATGGTGCACTGTGGGTATGGTTCACTCTTCCTGTCAGTTCATTTTTCTCAAAACAAATTTTGCCAGTTTATTTTCTCATTAAGTGAACTATGCTTATTTTCTCATTAACTGTCATTCATCAGATTTGCCAAAGGAAAGAAACCTGGTCGAGAGACTGGATTTGACATAAATGAAACTGATCTTCTTGAAATGGAGGAATGCCACGATGTCGTTGTAGCCTCTGCCATTTTTGGTACTATGTGCAGTATTTCTCTAGTATAGTTGTCAGTTTTGTCAACCTTTGCACCTCCTGGTCCATTTAGATAAATTTGCTCATGTTCATTTGGTTGATCAGGAAATTATGATGTAATGCAACAACCGAAGAATATTAGTGAATATGCAAAAAGGAATGCATGCTTTTACATGTTTGTTGATGAAGAAACTGAATTGTACATAAAGAACTCCAGTGGCCTGGTTGATACCAAAAGAGTTGGTCTATGGATAGTGGTGGTAGTTCGAAACCTTCCTTTTGTAGATGCAAGGCGAAATGGGAAGGTAAATTTTTTCTCTTGCACTACTATTGTAAGTTTAAGTTGCAGTTAGCATTGTCTAATATTTGAAGGTATTATGATTTTCATCAGAAAGCAGATTCATTTGAGTTTTGTTGATTTATTGATCAAAGTCGGTGTACTTTCTCTTTCTGATGCTGTTGAGGATATTCTAGTTACATATTGTGAGGAATTAAATGTAAATACTGACTGACAGGTATTGGTTTTTCTTGAATTGCCTATATTTTACCCCACAGATTGATGAACTTGTACTGGTCCTTGTTACAAGTTATTTGAATTGCATTCAGTATATTGAAATTATTTATACTGATGTCTGGCCTTCCAGATTATATGACTGGTAAGATAAGCAGCTATCCGCGGTAGTATGTAAAAGTTTTTGGAGTCCAGTAGCTGAATCTTTGTTTAATATCAGTTGATTATTTTTATTAATTTTCTACAAGGAAACTCATTGGCATTAATAACAACAATGGCAACAAGATATATGACTAAGAGAATCAAAATTCAACATGAAAGCTATGCTAACTTACAAGATATTCAGGAAATTTGGCTTATAGGTATATTATTAAGTAATATAAATCATCCAAGAGCAAGTTGTAGCATTTGGCAACATCTTTAGTTCATCAACTAGCCATTGATGTTTTACCTGTTACACATGTATCAAGCCTACATTAGTTCAATATATTATTTGTATTTGTTGAGGGTGAACCTTAGTACATTAGTAAGGTTGCTCGTTTGCAACTTGGGAGATGAGGTTCGAGTCATAAAAATAGTCTCTCTATAGTTAAGGGGAAGGTTGCATATATTGACCTTTCCCATACCTTGCATTGGCAGGACAGCATTGGATATTATCTGTATTTGTTCCTAAGGTTTTCTACCAGTAAATTTCTAGATATGCATATGAATATATGTTTGTTTCTATCTGTACCTAAATACCCGAATATCTAGATGTATGTAGAAGTGTTCTATTTTCCCATACTAGTTGGACAAAGTGTGCTATTTAGTTCTTTTTAAGTATATTTTGTTCTTGTTTGTTAATTTTCTCCTTTTTTGCCTTTCACATCTGCTTTAAATTCTTTTAATCCAAGAAATATCTATATCTCAGCCTGCTCCCATTTTACTTGCCTCATGGATATTCACACACCATATTGGTATTTGTATATCTAGGAACTTGTATTGAAAGAAGATTGAATGATCACTTCTTGAATCTGTTTTTGTATGCGATTGGTTCTTGTATTCATCATATATCCATGTGTGTACCTGAAGAATCCTATCAGAATATGGATACAGATATGCGTTTGGTTCTATTTGTGTTGGAATACCTGAAAATTCGAATCTATCTTATAAGTGTTAAAGCTGCTCATACTGGCCTCAGGAAAGTGTTACTTGATTGTCTTTTCTGAATATATTATATTATATTATATTTACTTGATTGTCTTTTTCTCTTTTTTATCCTTTTTCACATTCACTTTAAAATCTTCTTATCCAAGAAATATCATAATAGGTTCAATTTGGACCTTAATTGTTTGTTGGTGATATAACCTATGTTTGCAATATTCATATCTATAAATTCATTTTGAACTTGCATATGCTTAATATCCTTTTATGTTTGTATTTACTTTAACAGAAGGTCTCATTATATAAATTTTTATTGTTTAATATCGGTTTCTGAAATTGTATGTGCTGATTAAAAGTTTATTTAGATTTCAGATATAACTTTCTAACATCCAATTCATGTTAATTCATTTTCACTTCTAATCATTCTGGGTTAATTTACTATATTTGATGGAATCAAATAATTTAAACAAAATGAGCAAAGTCAAAATCCTAATGTGTCCTTTATGGTGGCTGATAATCCATGGAACTGTATAAGATGACTATTTATAGGTAATGTAGCTTTTTTTCACTCTGTCTTCCATAGGCTTTAGTTGGAAATTTTGTTCCATGACATTCCTAGACAATTTATCTGTAGAACTGATGATCTAAGGGAACTTTGTTAGTCACAGATGTTTCTCAGTTAGTAAGACATGCACTTAGACACCAGTTGTTGGGTACTACTCAGAAAGGGACTGTGCCCCAAGACTACTAGATAGCCATCATTGATTACTTAACTGAGCATTAGGTAGATTAAGGGATTCAAGTACTATTTTATATTCGTTCACTTCATTTTTCTTCAGTGTGTAGAGGAATTGCCAGAGAGAAATGAACATATTTCAGGATAGTGGAGTGTCTTTCATGTTATATTCAAATAATTGATAAAATCAGCTGGTATATAGAAGGGATTAAATCCAGCATTTATCTGACCATGCCTTTCATTTATTTGACTGAGAATGTATAGTTTTGGACTCTCGAACAGATACAAAACGCACCATGATGACTCTGGAACAGTCATCCAACCCATGATATTCTGACCTAGTTTGACTAAATTTGTGATTTCCTAAAATGAAATTTCTGAATATTATTATTTTGTAGTTTTTACATTAAACCTTTTGATATTGCCCAATTAGCACAATTAATTTTGTTATTAACAACTGGATGATTTTGTTTCTTCAATCTACAAGTTCAATTTCTACTTTGATTCTCAATGAGATGTTCCTATAGCATATTAGTTTTCTTAATTATGTTCTGTAGTGCCAAAGATATTATGTGTACTTTTTCTTACTATTTAATTTTAGCAGGTTCCAAAACTTCTGCTCCATAGGCTTTTCCCAAATGCCCGATTTTCTCTTTGGATCGATGGAAAACTTGAGCTTGTTGTGGATCCTTATCGAGTTCTTGAGAGGTAAAATGTATTCTTTAACTGTAAAATGTATTCCTTTTCTGCATATATCTATTTGGAGGGTTAGCCTTGGTCTCATGATAATGTTGCTCCTTTGTTATTTGTGACAAGGCTCGGGTAAGGGAAATAACTCATTTCTTTGCGGTCATGACACCACACACATTGAACCCCTTTTGACCTTGTGCTAGTGGGACCCATGTGTAATGGATCATCCTTTATCTTTTAAGTATAAAAGAATAACCATCTAAAATTTTGCAAGTGTCTGTTGTATACCTATCTTGCACGTAGATTAAAATGAGTTTGACTGGCTTTCAGATTCTTGTGGCGGAAGAATTCCACTTTTGCAATCTCCAAGCACTACAGGCGCTTTGATGTTTTTGTGGAAGCAGAGGCTAATAAAGCTGCTGGAAAATATGACAATGCGTCCATAGATTATCAAATTGAGTTTTATAAGAAAGAGGGTCTGACACCTTACTCTTTATCCAAGCTGCCTATTACAAGTGGTGAGTGTAGGGGTTCTTATATGATAGAAATCGTTTTTTTTTTTCTTTCAGAAAGATGCTACAGATATATTATTAATAGCCTGTTCTAAGGTCTGTGATTCTTACTATAAATCACAGATGTCCCTGAGGGATGCGTGATCATCAAAGAGCACATACCGATCACCAATCTGTTCACCTGTCTGTGGTTCAACGAAGTTGACCGTTTTACCTCTAGGGACCAGATCAGTTTCAGCACAGTAAGGGATAGGATAATGTCTCAAGTGAATTGGACGATCAACATGTTTATGGACTGTGAAAGACGCAACTTTGTTGTTCAGGTACTTCAATCTTAACAAACGTCGAATTTGTTGTATTCCAAAGTGTATTCACTATAGATTGAAATACAGAAGTAACAAACATGGATAGCCTTAACATACTACTGCCAACCATCGCTGTGCCTATCATGCTGTGCCGATGTACTCGACCTTATTCTGCCTACGGGCACCAGTCAGAACAGCACGGTAATTTATTCTAATACCTAAAGTAACTTCCAGTGCTGGCTGGCGTTTGGCACAGATGGTGGTTTCTTTTTCTTCGTGTATGTTATCATGTGGACTTAATGCAAGGTTTTGGTGAAGTCTAATTCGTCTGTTAATCATGTTTTCTATGTTATGCAGGAATATCACAGAGACCTGTTAGAACAACGTAAAGCACTTGCATCCTTGATCTACCCACCACCTCCTGTAGTGACTAACGAATCACCTGGAGAATCACTTCCAGGGACTCATCCACAAAGGCTGGCAAGAGGTCCTCCATCAAAAAGGCTCCCTGGTAAGATATCCACGAGGCGTGGGCGGGACAAAAGATCGGGTTCCAGACGACATCATCCTCGAGCTGCCGCTGGAAGAGACAACAGTTCGATCTGAATTCTTTCATGATTCTTTTTCAAGGTTCCTACAGTATACTAATCTGCAGGGTCTGCGGAATCGGGACCAGTGCCTTGCAGAGGAGCATTCTTGAGCTTAATGCTACGTTATTATTATTTGGTAGCAACCGTCGATAGCAATTCATTTATTTTATTTTGCTGCAGATAACCTACTGATTTAAGAATAAATAGCATGTTTGTTTCGTTTAGAATGTTTTTTACATCTTGATGTACTCATAGACCATGAATACACATACTGCATTCTTGTGACATACGAGTGAGTGTTTTCATAGGTTATATATGGCTGCAGCCACTATTGCCGCTTGCCTTCCCTTGTGATTGAAGAGGGTTGCAGCTTCGTATTTGTAGTTTTAGTTTTCTTTCCTGTTGATACCAACAGCTGACGGGAATATAAAACGGAATAATCTTTGTATATGAATAAATAATAACAGATCATGATATGCAGCGGAATTAAATAAAATTATAATAAAATAAAACATCAAGATATACGTGGAAAACCCCTCCAATGCGAAGGGTAAAAATCACGGGACAAACTAGAAATAATCCACTATGAGAATAATGAATATGCAAATTTTAATCTCTTGCCCTAAACCCTAGCAACAATCACAAGAGAACAACTGGGATACAAGGATCACGTCACTGTCCACAATATCTAAAACCTTCCCAAGTAATCACAACAAAAGTCTACTGTAGATTTGATCTAATCTGAGATAAGAACACTGCTAGATGATTGAGAACAGTCTATCTGCATTGTCCTTGTTTTCTTCCCTTTCTTTCTCTTGTTTTTCTACCTTTTCCTTCTCCTCTTTGTTGCTACAAAGCTCTCCACGTTGCTGCCCTTTTCTACCCAAAAAAATGTAGCCACCTCCGCATAAAAACGCAGCCACCACACCCCCCTTATATTGATCTAGGGTTATGTTAAGAGGGGGTGTGGGTTGTGGGTTATGGGCTGAACCCACTTTGGGCTGTCAGTCCAACAACCTCTCCCGGGAGCCCATAAGGGAGGCTGCCCCATGACTCCTCAATGTGAAGCTATGCCGATCAACTGTCGGCATATCTCCTGTTTTTCTTTTGGTAAAGTCTTTGTTAACATGTCTTCTCCGTTGTCATCTGTGTGAATTTTCTGAAGCTGCAACTGTTTCTCTTCAAATACATTTCGAATCCAGTGGTATCTGACATCTATATGCTTTGACTTGGAATGAAACATTGGGTTCTTACACAAATGGATGGCACTCTAGCTATCACAATGCACCACATAATTTTCCTATTTCAGCCCCAATTCTTGTAAGAATTTTTTCATCCATAACATTTCTTTGCATACCTATGTAGCAGCAATATATTCTGCTTCTGTGGTGGAGAGAGCAATACACCTTTGCAACTTGGATTGCCATGACACAGCTCCCCTTGCAAAAGTAAGTACATAACCTGAAGTAGACTTCCTCGTATCTATATCTCTTATCATATCTGCATCTATGTAACCTGTCAACACATGTGGTTCACCTTCAAAGCTTAAACAAACATTAGAACTCCCTTTGAGATATCTAAAAATCCACTTCATTGATGCCCAATGCTCTTTGCTTGGATTTACAAGAAATCTGCTAGTAACACCAACTACATATGCGATGTTTGGTCTCATACATACCATTGCATACATTAAACTTCCAACTGCTGAAGCATAAGGAACCTTTTGCATTTTCTCCTTCTCCTTATCACTTGACGGACTCTGATCTGAGCACAACTTGAAGTGACCTGCAAGAGGAGAACCAATTGGTTTTGCATTGCTCATAATGAATCTTTCCAATACATTCTCGATGTATTTCTCCTGTGACAACCAAATCTTCTTATTTTTCCTGTCACGGGAAATCTGCATACCTAGTATTTGCTTTGCTGGCCTCATGTTCTTCATTGCAAAAGACTCACTCAACTTCTTCTTCAATTTATCAATTTTAGACATATCTTTTCCAAGGATAATCATGTCATCAACATAAAGTAAGAGAATAATAAAATCCTCATCAAACCATTTGATGTACACACAATGATCTGAAGTCGTTTTTTTGTATTCATTTTCTGTCATAAATGAATCAAACTTTCTGTACCATTGTCTTGGAGCTTGCTTTAGCCTATACAAGCTCTTCTTCAATTTGCAGACAAAGTTATCTTTACCTTTGACTTTGAAGCTTTCTGGTTGCTCCATATAAATTTTCTCCTCCAAATCCCCATGAAGGAAAGCTGTCTTCACATCTAACTGTTCAACCTCCAAGTCCTGGCTAGCAGCAATACCAAGAGCAACACGAATAGAAGATATTTTAACAACAGGAGAAAAAACTTCTTCAAAGTCAATACATTTCTTTTGGCCAAAGCCTTTCACAACCAATCTAGCTTTGTACTTTGGTTGAGAACAATATTCTTGAGTCTTCAACCTAAAAATCCACTTGTTCTTCAAGGCCTTCATTCCATTTGGTAGTAGCATCAAATCATAAGTGTGGTTTTTCTGAAGAGCATTAATCTCTTCCTACATAGCAACTAACCACTTCTTTTTCTTCTCACTTTTAACTGCTTCCTGATAATTCTCTGGTACACCTGCATTAGTAAGTATCACATACTTATCTGTAAAGTACCTTCTGGAAGGTTGACGTTGTCTAGAAGATCTTCTCAACTGAGGTTCTGCGGGAAGTTGCTCTTCAACTTCTTCTTGCTCAACATGTCCTGCAAGTAGATCAACATCAGACTCTACACTATCTTCCTGCACATCTCCCCCATCACCTTGATATATTGGAGGAGTAATTGGGTCACAATCTGCTAATCCTTCTACAGAAGTATTTGCTAGTGTTTTCTTCTTCAAATCTTCAAAACTTTGATCCTCAAATAAGACTACGTCTCTACTTCTAAACACCTTCTGCTTTTCTGGATTCCAAAGCCTATAATCAAAATAATCATGTAAGTAGCCAAGAAAAATACAGTCTTTAGACTTACTATCCAGCTTGGACATCTCATTGTCTGAAATATGTGCAAATGCACGACAACCAAACACTCTCAAATGTCTGTAGGAAACATCTTTCTTTGACCATACATGCTCTGCAACATCACCATCTAGGGTTGTACATGGTGATAAGTTGATCACATCAACTACAGTCCTCAAAGCCTCATCTCAAAACCTTTTGGGTAGCTTGGCTTGTGAAAGCATACATATGATCTTTTCCATGATGGTGCGGTTCATCTTCTCTGCAATAGCATTATGTTGAGGTGTACTAGGAACTGTCATCTCATGTTGATCCCATGTGACCTGCAATAATCATTAAATAATCCTGTATACTCACCAACATTATCTGATCTTATGCATTTCAATTGCTTTTCTGTCTCCCTTTCAACCCTAGCATGAAACTCTTTGAAGACATTAATAATCTGATCTTTGGTCTTCAAAGCATAGGCCCAAACTTTCCTAGAAAAATCATCTATAAAAGTGACAAAATAAAGTGCACCACTTATACCAAGAACATCAACAGATCCACAATGAGTTTTTGTCCTCAAAAGACCATATATATTTGTATAAACACGGTCTAAGACATGTATTTTTCTAGACAAAGCAGGACTAACAAATGAAACTCTATGTTGTTTACCTGCCAAACAATCAATACAAGGGTTCAGATGTATACCTCTGAGGTCTGGTAATACCTCTCTCTTGAAAAGAGCTTGCAACCCCTTCTCGCTCATGTGTCCCAGTCGCCCATGCCACAACTCCATGCTGAAGTCTTTTTCTGTAGCATTTAACTGCTCACCATAAGCTTTAGCCTGCAACCTGTACAAAATATGACATTTCTTTCCATTAGCTATAACAAGAGAATCTTTACTGAGCTTCTATTGCCCTCTATGAAATCTGCTATCATAGTCTTCATCATCTAGTCTTCCAACTGAAATTAAATTCAGCCTCAAGTCAACCACATGCCTCACATCCTTAAGTACCAACTTGCAGCCAAGGTTGGTCTTTAAATAGATATCACCCATGCCTATGATGTCTACTGTGCCATAGTTGCCCATCTTGATAACACCAAAATTTTCAGACCTGTATGTAGCAAAAAACTCCCTCTATGGTGTAGCATGATAAGAAGCACCTGTGTCAATCACCCACTCAAGATCCTAACACACATAAGAAAAAATATCATCAGAAGGAGATAAAATCAAATAATCACCACCCTATGCACTGTAGTTGTGATATTATCTTTTGACTCTATATACTCCACTTCTTTTCCCTTTTTCTTGCTCTTCTTAGATTGCTTATATTGGTTCTTGTAATGTCCTTTCTCATAACAGTTATAGCAAACAATATCTTTTCTTGATCTTGACTTGCTCCTACTCATACGTGAACTGCTTTTAGACTTTGACTTTCATCTGTTCTCTGAGATCAGTGCCTGTGAATCATTCTGAGATATTGTTGAACTCTTTCTTCTCAACTTCTCATTCAACAAACTGCTTACTTGACTCATGGTGACAATACCATTTGGCGCAGAACTACAAAAGGAAACTACCAGTGTCTCCCAACTTTCTGGTAATGAATTGAGAAGTAACAATGCCTGCAACTCATCACCAAGATACATTTTCATAGAGGATAACTGGTTAGTAATACTTTGCATTTCATTCAAATGCTTAGCAATAGAAGCACCCTCTCTATATTTTAGATTCATAAGTTTTCTGATAAAAAAAACTTTGTTACCAGTTATTTTTCTTTCATAGAGACTTTCTAACTTTTTCCAAAAAGAATATGCAGAAATTTCAGTAGAAACATGGTGAAAGATACTATCATCAAGCCACTATCGAATAAACCCAATTGTTTTTCGATCTAACCTCTTCCATTCATCATCTGTCATAGTTGTGGGTTTTGCACTATCCTCCGGCAAATGTTCATACAAATCTTTGCAATACAAGAGATCTTCCATTTTTGGTTTCTATATCATCTAATTGTTTCCATTTAAATTAATCATGCGAGAAACATTATTGGCCTCCATATTCAAATACAAAAATTAAATCACCAAAACCCTTGCTCTGATATCAGTTGATGGGGATATAAAGCGGAATAACCTTTGTATATGAACAAATACTAGCAGACCATGATATGTAGCAGAATTAAATGAAATAACAATCAAATAGAACACCAAGATATACGTGAAAAACCCCTCCAATCTGAAGGATAAAAACCACGGGGCAAACTAAAGATAATCCACTATGAGAATAATGAATATACAAATTTCAATCTCTTGCCTTAAACCCTAGCAACAATCACAAGAGAACAACTAGGATACAAGGATCATGTCACTGTCCATAATATCTAAACCCTTCCCAAGTAATCACAGCAAGAGTCTACTATATATTTGATCTAACTTGAGATGAGAACACTGCTAGATGATTGAAAATAGTCTCTCTGTGTTGTCTTTGTTTTCTTCCCTTTCTTTCTCTTATTTTTCTATCTTTTCCTTCTCCTCTTTGCTACTGCAAAGCTCTCCACTGTCACGGACAAACTTCTAAATAGGATGTTTGATGTAATGCTTATGTATGTCCGTGTCTTTTGGTATGTTCATGCTTTGTACAGCATGTTAAGGGATGACCGAAGGCTTAATAGTCCCATTTTAGTTGGGTTGGTGACCGCTTTAGGCTTGTAAATAAAGGTTGTGTCATGTGGGCACGTGAGAGAGATTTTCGATCTGTAATGAACCATTTTACCCTTTGTTGTGCAATTATTTAAAGCTTGTAAAGTCTGTTTGTAATTTGCATTGTCTATAAAGTGTTTTTCGGAGATGTTTGCTTGTGGATCCAGAGTGAGACCTTTTCTCTATCCTGTTCTCTCTTTTGTGGGACCATGGGAGGCTTCGGGGAGGCTGACCTTTGCGAACGGACACGCAAGGGTGCCGCACGACTTAGGCAAAACCAGCTAAGTCCGTGATTGTCACGACCTGGGTCTGATGAGCTAACTGTCCAATAACTCCATTTTGGTCCTTGCAACCACGGACCAAAATGGAGTTATTGGACAGTTAGCTCATCAGACCCGGGTCGTGACATTTGGTATCAGAGCCGACCTAGCATTTGGGCAGGGTGAGAGGGCTTGAGTAGGAAAGGGCTACCCGTGGATGGAGTCAGAGAACTCATCACGGCGTGGAGCCACCACTGAGTTTAACCTCACATGCACTGTGCTAGGGTTCGACCGGGATATAACCGCCTTGGACGAGGACGTCAAGCTAATTGAGTTGGGGATAATGTAACATCCCATTAGTCCCACATCGGAAGTGGGGAATGTGTGATTAGCTTATAAGGGCACGATGAGTGTACTACGTTTACCTCGCTTAAGCATTTTGGTCCGTGGTTGCAAGGACCAAAATGGAGTTATTGGACGATTAGCTCATCGGACCGGTCGTGACATTTGGTATTAGAGCCGACCTAGCATTTGGGTAGGGTGAGAGGGCTCGAGTAGGAAAGGGCTGCCGTGGATGGAGTCGAGAACTCATCGCGTGGAGCCACCATCGAAGTTAAACCTCACATGCCATATGCTAGGGTTCGATCGGGTTATGTCGACCTTGACGAGGACGTCAAGCTAATTGAGTTGGGGATAATGTAACATCCCATTAGTCCCACATCGGAAGTGGGGAATGTGTGTGATTAGCTTATAAGGGCACGATGAGTGTACTACGTTACCTCGCTTAAGCATTTTGGTCCAGAGTTGCAAGGACCAAAATGGAGTTAATGGCCGATTAGCTCATCGGATTCGGGGTCGTGACATTTGGTATCGAGCATATCAAAAAAACAAATATCGCATGAAGCTCAAACGTCGCCCTTGACGTTTGTAATCATATCATTCTTATCCAAAGCATGAATAGAAACAACTCACCAAAACTCGGATGTCATATCAAACATATAGAAGGTGTGGTGGGATCTCGATCGTAATGTGATTCATCCATTTTTGAATGACCACCGACAAAAGTCTTCTCCCACGCCCGGGAGATCCCTCCACCCACGCCTAGGTAAAGTCGAGGGGTCCGCAGAGCATCGCAGGCTCTAAGCACATACCCTTTACCATTTCGGCAAAGGTCCGAATATCCACGGAGCGGGACCCCACAGAGCGGGTAATAAGCACATCCCACAGAGCGGGGTATTAAGCGCATACCCTTTACCATTTCTGGCAAAGGTCCAGACAATCCCACACACCAGAGTACAAGAGGGCAGTTTTAACAATAAGTAGCATATATCGGAAGCACACGCGGAACAACGAAATAAAAACAAGAGTGTACAGGAATTTCCAAGCAATCATATTTAGCTCATTTGGTCGTGATACCAAATGTCACGACCCGGGTCTGATGAACTAACTAGCCAATAACTCCATTTTGGTCCTTGCAACCACGGACCAAAATGCTTAAGCGAGAGGTAACGTAGTACACTCATCAAGCCCTTATAAGCTAATCACACACATTCCCCACTTCCGATGTGGGACTAATGGGATGTTACATTATCCCCAACTCAATTAGCTTGACGCCCCGTCAATGCCGCACATATCCCGATCGAACCCCTAGCACACGGTGCATGTGAAGTTTAACTCGGTGGTGGCTCCACGCCGATGATGAGTTCTCGACTCCATCCACGGGTAGCCCTTTTCCTACTGAGCCCCCCTCTCACCCTGCCCAAATGCTAGGTTGGCTCGATACCAAATGTCACGCACCCGGTCCGATGAGCTAATCGGCCAATAACTCCATTTTGGTCCTTGCAACCACGGACCAAAATGCTTAAGCGGAGGTAACGTAGTACACTCATCAAGCCCTTATAAGCTAATCACACACATTCCCCACTTTCCGATGTGGGACTAATGGGATGTTACATTATCCCCAACTCAATTAGTTTGACGCCCCTCGTCAATGCCGACATATCCCGGATCGAACCCTAGCACAATGCATGAGGTTTAACTTCGATGGTGGCTCCACGCCGTGATGAGTTCTCGACTCCATCCACGGGTAGCCCTTTCCTACCGAGCCCTCTCACCCCGCCCCAAATGCTAGGTCGGCTCGATACCAAATGTCACGACCCGGGTCCGATGAGCTAATCGGCCAATAACTCCATTTTGGTCCTTGCAACCACGGACCAAAATGCTTGCTTTGAGGGAGGTAACGTAGTACACTCATCAAGCCCTTATAAGCTAATCACACACATTCCCCACTTCCGATGTGGGACTAATGGGATGTTACATTATCCCCAACTCAATTAGCTTGGCGACGCCCTCGCCAATGCCGTTATATCGGATCGAACCCGGTGCATGTGAGGTTTAACTTCGGTGGTGGCTCCACGCCGTGATGAGTTCTCTGACTCCATCCACGGGTAGCCCTTTCCTACTCGAGCCCTCTCACCCTGCCCAAATGCTAGGTCGGCTCTGATACCAAATGTCACGACCCGGGTCTGATGAGCTAACTGGCCAATAACTCCATTTTGGTCCTTGCAACCACGGACCAAAATGCTTAAGCGGGAGGTAACGTAGTACACTCATCAAGCCCTTATAAGCTAATCACACACATTCCCCACTTCCGATGTGGGACTAATGGGATGTTACATTATCCCCAACTCAATTAGCTTGACGTCCTCGTCAATGCCAGACATATCCCAGATCGAACCCTAGCACAGTGCATGTGAGGTTTAACTCAGTGGTGGCTCCACGCCGTGATGAGTTCTCTGACTCCATCCACGGGTAGCCCTTTCCTACTCGAGCCCTCTCACCCTGCCCAAATGCTAGGTCGGCTCTGATACCAAATGTCACGACCCGGGTCTGATGAGCTAACTGGCCAATAACTCCATTTTGGTCCTTGCAACCAAGGACCAGGAGCTAGAGGCCCAGGATCCAAACAATGGTGCACTAATTGCAACGAAGTCGGGAGACTTTGGGAGCTACTAGGCGACAGACTGTCCTAGAGCGGTGCTTCATCGTGGTGTGACCCAAGAGTGGGTGGATGAAGGTCGATTGCCAAAGGAGCGAACAAAATCGAAGGTGGAAGAGACCCTGCGATGTATTGGTAGAGGCCACACATGAAGGGTTCACAATTCGAGTTCATCCCACAAGGATCAGAATGCAATAGAGATGTCACCAGGAGGCGACATGGTGCAGCGGATCGTGGTGGAATAGTTCGTGGCAATGCGATTCAAACAACCTAGCCCCGTGAGGGACTAGATCATACGGAGGTATGATCGGGAGTTACTGGAAGCTCCACTTCGGTGAACAACATGACGACAAGAAGGGCTATGGATTCAAGGAGTGAAGGCCATGGTACCGCAGAGGCGGGTCTTCCGTGCGTGCATCGAATTTTGTAATCGGATGAAAGCCTTGGTCATCAGCATATGGGGGCTGTGTTCCACCAAGGGAAAAGTTCGAATGCAAGTACCAGTGAGTCCCATGGGAGGGACTTGATCATACAGCAGTATGATCGAAGCAGTGGAGAGTTGGACTGCCCAGAGCTCATATTCGCTTAAGAGAGCCCGACAAGTCGAGGACAAGGTCGAGTGTTTTAACGTTACTACCAAGGAAGCTAAGGAGAGAGAATCGATTGCAAAACCTACAACGTGATGGCAAAGGCCGTGCATGGGAGTTGTAGTCTGTCTTTCCATCGACCAAAGGGTGCTGCTTGGAGAACACGAGGTGTTGAAGCAGGGGTCGAAGGGGCGAGGAAGTTTACCACGAGTCTAAAGGGACTTAGCTACCCAAAATCAAGCATCGATAGAATGGAGGTGGACTCCGGAGGAGTACCACAAAGGCATATCTACGATTGTGAAGTAAAGGGATGCAGAATCGAGGTATGACGGATAGTAGTGTCATGGGCATGGCGCCCATGGTAGTCAGAGAGGCTGGACTTAGTGAAAGTCATTGATCCCTTGCTCATGGAGGGATTTTGACGTCAAAAATTGTTGTAAAAAACAAGGAAGGGCAGCAACGGTTGCTGCCCTCGATCTCGCGGCGTGCAGCGCAGTCAAGGCCGGGCAGCACAAGGGCTGCGTCTGCGCTGAAGCTGGTGGGGGCCCTGCTGCAAAGGGCTTCTGTCACGGGAAATTTGGCGACCACCCGGGCAGGAGCGCCGCTGTTGCTCCCAGCTTAAACCCCCCCCTAAGGGGGGTCGCCCCGGCGGGGCAAGACCGCCACGGAGGTGATGGCGCCGAAAAGGGTGCCCACCCATGGCAATGCGGCCGTGCCGACGGCGGGCAGCCGTCCGGCAGCGAGGCCACCGCCGCCCACCGCCCCATCATAGGCATGGCCCGGTGGCTTACTGGCGACAAAGAACGAAAAGGAGAAAGGGCATTAGGGTTTTCTGGGCAAAAGATAGTTTTGCCCCTCGGAATTTGAGAAATTCCAATTTCTATCTTTTGTCTAAATTACGAAAATACCCCTATGAATTCAGAAATTCCCTATAATGTCCCTGATTTCAGAAATATTAATTAATTAAAATGTTTAGTTGATTATTATTTTTATTATTATTATTATCTAGTAGTCCTACATGATGATGATTATTTATACATGTGATGTATGATGTGTGGATGGATGATCATGGATCGTGTGATGTGTGTACCTGTGATTATTATTATTGAGGTCTGCGAATCTCCATTATATTTCTCGTTTATTGTCGGGCCTGCGTGCCTATGATTAAGTTGTAATCACATGAGGAGGCACAGCCGGGGCGTGGATGCGAGAAGCGGGACCCACGAGGCGGGACGATCGTGATGCATGAAGATGCATCAAGATGTCGGCGGAACAACAAGGACGAAATGGACGATCACGGGGCATGGAGATGCACCGTTGCACACATAGATCTTGATGTGAGTGATTAGGCCCTCACCCGGCTCGGGCCTAATCATATTAGGTTGTGGTCCATGATCATACGGTATAATTGCTTATACACATACTAGATATGTATATATATATTTGCATGCGATGTAGATATATATTAAATATGTATATGTGTGACATGTCATATTAGGAGACCAAATCATAGAAACATCTCTCGATAATATTAAGTCGGTAAGCGTGAGACAATTAGATTGACCCACGTGGCCTTCCATCGTTATAAGTAGGAACCGATTCCTAAGATAGGTTGAGTTGGTCGAGTCCCTCGAGACTCACCTATATCATGATTCGCTATCTTGCTTACGACATAGAGATGTCACCGGTGACCGAGGGCATGGTATACTTGGTCGAGTCCCTCGAGAGTATATCATCAAATCGGACTCATCTTATAACGAAGGTGTTGACTTAACCGAAGCATCATGGTTGGTCGAGTCCCTCGAGGCCATGGTGATTCAGAGGCGAACGGGGACGGGAATCACAAGGAGTTGTGATCGACAAGAGTTGCCTACCTTTTAGGCTTAGTGTGATTGGTCGAGTCCCTCGAGGTTACACTAAAGCGGCTTTGATTGGATCCTCGATCCCCACTAGAAGTCTGCTTAGGAGACTTCCGTTTCACGTTTTGAGGGTGTCGCGTGACTAGTTAGTAAAATAGTGGGAGCATATTAAGATAGAAGTCCATATCTTGATAGTTTATTTCTTGCAAAATCTGCATGTTATTCATTTCTGCTGCATCTTTATTTTCAGAAAATGTCGCTTTCAAATCCCTTACGTGGCATACTTGATGTCAACCACCTCACTGGTCCAAATTATATGGATTGGCTCAATAACTTGAGAATTGTTCTCACAGCAGAGAAAATCATGTACATCCTTGATACAGTGATGTCTGCGCCCGAAGAAGGGGCAAACGAGGATGAGATTGCTCGCTACGTGAAATACATTGATGACTCCACTCTTGCTCAGTGCTATATGTTGGGCTCTATGACTCCTGAGTTACAGAGACAACATGAAAAGATGGATGCCAGATCCATTTTCCTACATGTCCGCAAATTATTTGAGGAACAGGGAAGGACTCAGCGATATGAGATATATAAGAGCCTCTTCCACGCTAGGATGACTGAGGGGACACCGGTTCAGAACCATGTCCTAAAGATGATTGAGTGGATAGAGAAACTCACAGGTCTAGGAATGGTCCTAGAGGATAACTTGTGTGTGGACATTGTGCTTCAGTCCCTACCAGATTCCTTTTCACAGTTCATAATGAATTTTAATATGAACAAGCTTGAAGTGACTCTCCCAGAGCTTCTCAATATGTTGAGGGGGGAGAGAGTACTATCAAGAAAGAGAAGCCAGTTCTACACTTTGGTGAGACCAAAAGGAAAAGGAAAGCAGAAATGTCCCTTAAGAAGGGAAAAGGAAAGGGCAAGGTCAAACCAGGGTAAAGCAAAGGTTGCTAAGAAAGACCCAAAGAAAGGACAAAGGCCAGTGCTTCCCACTGTGGTAAAGATGGGCACTTTGGAAGAGAAACTGCAAAGAGTACCTTGTAGAAAGGGCGAAACAAAAGCTTGATGAAGCTTGAGTACATTCATGATCGGTCTCCATTTGTCAAACTCTTATGATAACATATGGGTATTGGATACCTGGTAGTGCTTATCATATATGCAATTCATTGCAGGTTAAGCAAGGCCTAGGAGACTAGAGAGGAGAGATGGACCTCAAGATGGGTAATGGAGCAAAAGTTCTTTGTAGTATTTTGTTGGCGAGGTCGCCCTACATCTGCCTAGTGGAGCTTTTATTGCATTAGATGCATGTTATTTTGTTCCTTCTATTATCAAAAACATTATCTCCATTTCATGTTTAACAGTTAATGGATATAAATTTGTTTTTGAGAATAATAATTGTTCGATATTATTAGATGATAAGATCATCATGAAAGGAACATTGCATAATGGTTTATTTATATTAGACACCACTCCGCATATCATGAATGTAAATGTGTCCAAAAGGAAACGAGATGAGTTGAATAGTGCATACCTGTGGCATTGTAGGCTAGGTCACATCCATGAAAGAAGGATTCAAAAGTTGTTAAATGATGGATATCTAGATCCATTCGACTATGTGTCATATGCAACTTGTGAGCCTTGCATTCGTGGAAAACTGACCAACTCTCCATTTAGTGGAATTGGAGAGAGAGCCACTGAGTTGTTGGAACTCATACATAGTGATGTATGTGGACCCATGTCAACTCATGCCATTGGAGGTTACTCCTACTTCATTACATTTACTGATGATTTCTCAAGTTATGGATATGTGTACTTAATGAAGTACAAGTCCGAGGCCTTTGAGAAATTCAGAGAGTATAAGAATGAGGTGCAGAACCAAACTGAAAAGAGTATCAAAACTCTTCGATCAGATCGAGGAGGTGAGTACTTAAGTACAGAGTTCACTCAGTTCCTCAAGGACCATGGGATATTATCCCAATGGACACCTCCTTATACACCTCAGCTCAATGGTGTCTCTGAAAGGAGAAATCATACATTATTAGATATGGTACGATCCATGATGAGTTTCCTGACCTACCCATCTCATTATGGGGATATGCCCTAGAAACCACAGCTTACCTTCTGAACAGAGTTTCAACTAAGTCTATAGTGTCTACACCATATGAGATATGGAAAGGGAAGAAGCATGATCTTAAGGTTGTTAAGATTTGGGACTGCCCTGCACATGTTAAAAGACACAACCCCGATAAGTTAGAATCAAGGACAGAGCAATGCAAATTTGTGGGATACCCCAAGGAAACTTGTGGGTATTAATTTTATCATCTCGATGACCAAAATGTCTTTGTAACTAAGAGAGCAGTGTTCCTTGAGAAGGAACACATTCTTGGCGGAGATAGTGGGAGAATGATAGAATTGAGCGAGGTTGGAGAACCAAGCTCAAGTACCACTCTACAACCCGAGTTTGTTCAGGTACCTAATACACAAGTTTCAACTTTATGCAGGTCTGATAGAGTATCACATCCTCTTAAGAGATATGTGAGACATATTAGAGGAGAGGATGTAGAGGATATTGATCCTCAGACCTACGAGGAGGCTATTATGAGTATAGACTCCGGGAAGTGGCAAGAAGCCATGAATTCTGAGATGAATTTTATATACTCCAATAAGGTTTGGAACCTAGTTGATGCGCCCGAAGGTATTGTACCCATCGGTTGCAAGTGGATCTTTAAGAAAAAGATCGGAGTAGATGGAAAGGTAGAGACCTATAAAACAAGACTAGTGGCTAAGGGGTATCGTCAAAGGCAAGGTGTTGACTATGACGAAACCTTCTCACCCGTAGCAATGCTAAAATCCATCAGAATTCTATTGGCTATTGCAGCACACTATGATTATGAGATCTGGCAGATGGATGTGAAAACCACATTCCTCGATGGGAACCTCGAGGAGGAGGTGTATATGATGCAACTTGAGGGATACGTGTCCAAGAACTGTCCAGATAAGGTGTGTAGGTTGCTTAGATCCATTTATGGATTAAAGCAAGCTTCCCGAAGTTGGAACATAAGATTTGATGAAGCAATCAAATCTTATGACTTCGTTAAGAACGAAGATGAGTCTTGTGTATACAGAAAGGTAAGTGGGAGCGCTATCACCTTTTTGATATTATATGTGGATGACATCCTGATCATTGGGAATGACGTAGGAATGCTATCCACAGTAAAGGCTTGGTTATCTAGACACTTCTCCATGAAGGACTTAGGGGAAGCATCCTATATTTTGGGGATTAGAATCTATAGAGATAGATCCAAGAGGATGCTTGGCTTGTCCCAGTCCAGGTACATAGAAACCATTGTCAAAAGGTCTGGCATGGAAAATTCAAAAAGAGGTCTCATACCGATGAGACATGGGATATCGCTTTCTACGAGTATGTCCCTAAAGACTCCAAAAGAAAGGGCGAACATGGATATGATTCCTCATGCCTCAGCAATAGGGTCTATCATGTATGCCATGCTATGTATATAGCCTGATATAGCACATGCTCTGAGTGTCACGAGCAGGTATCAGGCGGATCCAAGCTTGGAGCACTGGAAAGCAGTAAAGTGTATCCTTAAGTACTTGAGAAGGACTAAGGATCTTTTACTAGTATATGGAGGTAATAGCCTTAAGGTTGAAGGCTACACTGACTCAAGTTTTCAGTCTGATGTCGATGATAGCAAGTCGAATTCAGGGTATGTGTACACCTTGAATGGAGGAGCAGTGTGCTGGAAGAGTTTCAAGCAAGATACCACTGCTGACTCGACCACAGAGGCGAAGTACATTGCTGCATCAGATGCAGCAAAGGAGGGAGTTTGGGTGAAGAAGTTCATCACAGATTTGGGAGTCGTGCCGGGTAGCGAAGAGCCGATCTCCCTATATTGCGACAACAACGGGGCGATTGCTCAAGTAAAGGAACCTAGGTCTCATCAGAAATCTAAACATGTTCTGAGGAGGTTCCACCTTATCAGAGAGATCGTGACCCGAGGAGATGTAGTAGTGGAAAGAGTTTCATCCGAAGATAACATTACAGATCCACTAACAAAGCCGTTGTCTTAGATTTGTTTTGAGCGTCACAGGGGTCTGATGGGGATCAGACACATAGGTGATTGGCATTAGGTCAAGTGGGAGATTGCTAGTCATAGGTGCCCAGCAAGCCAATCACGTGAGTGATGGCACGTGTGACTTAATATAGAATATTTTTGCTTATTATATTTTGGCATATATCACTTTATAACTATTGCATAAATGCATACATATATTATGATGTCCTTGGATTTGTGCAATGGGAATCGGATCGTGATGAGATCACGATAGTGAGATCGATTCACCTTTAAACACATATCATAAATAATCCCGGTCATAGGTTACTCGAGAGGGATATCGTGATAACCGGACAGACTAGTGTGCTGTATATCCGTCCATATGATGGATGCAGCTGGTCTCATAGCTGATTGTGTAGAGACACTAGGGATACAGTACAGGTGCTCATTGGAGAATGAGTTCACTTATTGATCCGCTTTACGGAATCTTTGGATGGTTGATGATGCCTTATTGTCATACAACGATTCAAGTAGTCCTAGTGGTGTATCGGTCCTTAGACTTGAGACACTAAGGATGTCTGTATGAGTGCTCCCACTCTTTGATACGGACTTATAGGTTTGGCTGTCCCGCATCTAGCACAGTGGTCATTGGGAGTGGTAGTCAACCTTACGAGGGCTATTGAGTGTCGATAGAGGATCATCCACTCTCGGCGCCATGAGAGGAATATCCCATGTGTTCTGCTTTCGGACAAATCCACGACCAGGTCATTCGGTTGAGAGAGAAAGAGTTCTAAAGGGAGAATCCGGACAGAGCGAGACTCGAGAAGAAACCGTGTGGGTCCGACAACACCATGCTCGATATATCTGGTCTCGGTATATTAGATGGATGAGGGACTATAGGTACCACGATGGCGAGGATGACAGTCCAATGGATTGATTCCCTCAGATCGTCTAGGGACTACTGGTAGAAGTGGCCTAGTACGTCCATAGTCGATGAGTCGAAAGTGAATTATTACAGAGATAATAATTCACGAGTTAGAAAGGAGTTCGATTGGTATGACTCTCACCACTCGATATTGGGCCTAGAGGGTCACACACATATGGTAGGCATCATGATGAATAGAGGTTTGGATATGAGATATATCCCACCGGAGCCCTTGTCTATTTTGATGCAGATCCAATACCCACTAGGGGAGGACCCATTAGGGTTTTTGTGGGGACCTCTATAAATAGGAGGGATTGAGCCCCATGGGCTAGAGAGCCTTTGTTTGCTTTTTTCCTATTCTCCTCTCCCATCTCCACCTCGAGTAGGTTTGAAGTTTTGAGGAGCCGTCAAACCCTCTTGTGTGGATCACCGCTAGAGAGGAGGACGCTTGACCTCCTTCACCCTCTCCTAAGGATATGCAAGGAAACAGGGATATACGATCTCCCTAGGTAACACAATCTACTCTATACGCAGTTTCATGTTTCGTGGATTTTTGCGTACCAATCTTCGCACGACGACGAACATCTCTTTGGGAATCGGGGATTTTATTTTTCTTGTTCTTCCGCTGTGCATATGATGTCGCCCCCAAGGATTTCCCAACAATAACTTGGCGAAGTACCCAAGCCACATGAAGGGAGCCAGCATAGAAGAGGGAACATGGACCAGAGGCATAGTGCTTTCCTTGGACAGAGGTCAAGGACATGAACTCTTGCAGAGGCAAGAGCAGGATCATGTTGTTCCATGGGTCATTCATTACGGAGCAGACTCATCTTGCATGGTGCCAAAGACGAAGGGAGCTTCTGGGCACATGCACTTTATCTCGGAAGAGCATTTGATGGAGGAACTAAGGCGACTCAATTTTATGAGGCTAAGTTGGGTTGAAGGCCTTAGCACGGGGCAAGAGGACGCAGAGGCGGGTACTCTTGAAGAATATGCCACAATGTTGTCATTCAAGTTGCTATAAAGGAGGCGGTGCACAGCGAAGATTGTGCTGATAGGGGTAGAGGCCCAGGATCCAGACAATGGTGCACTAATTGCAGCGAAGTCCGGGGACTTTGGGAGCTACTAGGCGACGGACTGTCCTAGAGCGGTGCTTCATCGTGGTGTGACCCAAGAGTGGGTGGATGAAGGTCGATTGCCAAAAGAGCGAACAAAATCGAAGGTGAAAGAGACCCTGCGATGTATTGGTAAAGGCCACACATGAAGGGTTCACAATTCGAGTTTATCCCACAAGGATCAGAATGCAATAGAGATGTCACCAGGAGGCGACATGGTGCAGCGGATCGTGGTGGAACAGTTCGTGGCAATGCGATTCACACAACCTAGCCCCGTGAGGGACTAGATCATATGGAGGTATGATCGGGAGCTACTGGACGCTCCACTTCGGTGAACAACACGATGGCAAGAAGGGCTATGGATTCAAGGAGTGAAGGCCATGGTACCGCAGAGGCGGGTCTTCCGTGCGTGCATTGAATTTTACAATCGGATGAAAGCCTTGGTCATCAGCATATGGGGGCTGTGTTCCACCAAGGGAAAAGTTCGAATGCAAGTACCAGTGAGTCCCATGGGAGGGACTTGATCATATAGCAGTATGATCGAAGCAGCTGGAGAGTTGGACTGCTCCAAAGCTCATATTCGTTTAAGGGAGCCCGACAAGTCAGAGGACAAGGTCGAGTAAGCGAACGTTGCTACCAAGGAAGCTAAGGAGAATAGAATCAGTGCAAACCCTACAACGTGATGGCAGAGGCCGTGCATGGGAGTTGCAGTCTGTCTTTCCATCGACCAAAGGGTGCTGCTTGGATAACACAGAGGTGTTAAAGCAGGGGGTCGAAAGGGGCGAGGAAGCGACGACGAGTCTAGAGGGACTTAGCTACCCAAAATCAAGCATCAGATAGAATGGAGATGGACTCGGAGGAGTACCACAGAGGCATATCTACTGATTGTGAAGAAAAGGGATGCAGATGCGAGGCGACGGATAGTAGTGCCATGGGCATGGCAGCGCCATGGTACCGCAGAGGCGGGACTTCCGTGAAAGTCATTGATCCCTTGCTCTCATGGAGGGAGAACGCTTGGTCGTGAAAGGGACCGAGGAGGTGGAGCATACAGAGGCAAACTCTAAGTACTGAGACAGGGCTGAAGGGCAGAGGCCAAGGAACTTCGTAAGACCGGTGTCAATGAGTTTCTCATCAAGATAGCCGAAAGTGAAGGACTTTGGGTCATGCAAGAATGCACGACCAAGATACGAAGTAGTCAGTATGCGGTGCTGTACCTTCGCTACTCAGGGGAGTAGGCGGCAGGGTTGATGGAGAAGACGGTACAATCCTAGAAGCGACCAAATCTATTAGAGAATTACTCCAAGTTGGGGTGAAAACTTCCCGCATTCCAGAAGTTCGATGGCATTGAGAAGGTGAATCACAGTAGCTAACTCAACGCAAGGAGTGTAAACACTTCAAGTGCTTCAGAAGTGTGAGCAAAGAGTAGGCGAAGGCTAGTAACCAGCTCGATGCATGGAGTACAACCTCGAGGAGGCAAGCGAAGTCAAGTAACCTTTGCCTTCTCAACCCTTAAGAGATGGACGAAACCGAGTACCCCAATTCTCTTATCTATTCAGCAGAGGAGCTCTGTATAAGTTCAAAGACCCTTCGAAGATAATTGAAGACAATAGTTGTCAAATCCTCACCAATGGTGATCAGTGTTACTGAGAGTAGATTGTCCGCTTCATTTCCCAATGAAATGCCAATCGAAAGTGGAAGTGATGCGAACCTACTTGGATGTGACAACTAAGTGAAAGAAGAGTTAATGAGCAAATTTTGTGGAGGAAGGACCCAAATCTTCAGAAGTTTGCGAGATGATGCTTGTTAAAACAGCAGGAGGCATTTGAGAGACTAGCGCAGTAAGGATGGTCTTTTCCTTCATCTGGAGAATCCGCAGGAACCAACATGGATCAACACAACTCAACCAACCCCACACTAGAGTCAGAGTCATTGGCGAGTTGAAGCAGCAAGGCGGATCAAAAGGTTTGACTACTCATAAACAGCAGCGGAGAGCAGCTGGGAGCCAAGAGATGCATTGTAGCTGGAGCAGAAGATTGAAGACTCAACAGAGGCGAGGAGTTGCAGTGTTGACAAAGGCTTCGACGAGGACGTCGAAGGAATAAGTGGGGGAGAATGTCACAGACAAACTTCTAAACAGGATGTTTGATGTAATGCTTATGTATGTCCGTGTCTTTTGGTATGTTCATGCTTTGTACAACATGTTGAGGGACGATCGAAGGCTTAATAGTCTCATTTTAGTTGGGTTGGTGGCCGCTTTAGGCTTGTAAATAAAGGTTGTGTCATGTGGGCACATGAGAGAGATTTTCGGTCTGTAATGGACCATTTTACCCTTTGTTGTGCAACTGTTCAGAGCTTGTAAAGTCTGTTTATAATTTGCATTGTCTATAAAGTATTTTTCGGAGATGTTTGCTTGTGGATCCCGAGTGAGTCATTTTCTCTGTCTTGTTCTCTCTTTTATGAGACCTAAGGGACCATGGGAGGCTTCGGGGAGGCTGACCTTTGCAGACAGACACGCAAGGGTACCGCACGATTTAGGCAAAACCAGCTAAATCCGTGACACCACGTTGCTACCCTTTTTTGTCAAAAAAACGTAGCCACCTTCGCATAAAAACGCAACCACCACACCCCCCTTATATTGATCTAGGATTAGGTTAAAAGAGGGTATGGGCTATGAACTGATAAAGTCTATCATGGGTTGAATCCACTTTGGGCTGTAAGCCCAACAGCAGCTAGTTAAACTTGTCAAAATGAAGGTTGCATAATGAAAGAAACTCGTTGATTTTGGGTTGGAAGGTAACATTTATAAATTATTATTATCGAAATTGATCATTGATCCATGTAGTCGTTGAGTCGATTTATGTAGTTCACTTTTCAAAGGTCGTTGCATTATGACGTCCATTCATGTAGTTTATTCTTCAAAGGTCATTACGTCTAGAGAATTAAATGCTTCCTTGCATTTTATTATTATTATTATTTATTTATTTTTGTTACTTCCGCGACAATAGTATTATCTTCAAAAACACACTCCTCAGTGGTTGTGCATAGTATTATGTCATACATGAATAAAAAGAGCAAAATCACCAGTGGGTGAAGAAAGATTCATTAGGCACTGTCTCCCTTAATTCCACGTTCCGACTTGGATCTTATAGAACCACTTGACATACCATTTATATTTATTTAATTCGCGATCCCTTGGAAATGCCTCGCATGAGGCCTCCTCCATACTTTGCCGCCGAACAAAGCCATCGAGTTACACGGGCGCTGCTGGTTAGGACGGGAACACGGATTTGATCGGTGGCAGCCTCCTCATGCTGCACACTAATTGACGCCAGCTCCCCATGTCTCCCTCGTCACACCATTCCATGGCCTTCACCATGCCCTCCTTTCGAGTCCATGCAGAGCTCACCAGTGCTGACGAACCCGGAAAGAAGGAGAAGAGAAGGCATCGAAGTCCGTCCGACGATGAATGTTGTCAGTGGCATTTCAACAAACAGTATGTGTTCTTACGAGTTACGCTACTGGCAAAAAGACCGATAAACCCAAGGCATGAAGATAAGGACGGTCTCGTCACGTGCGACACGCGCGACGGAGGCACGTGCAGCGAAACAGCGTGGAAGAGGAAGAAGCCAATGGGCCGGTGACGCGTGGCTTCCTCCTCCCTTTCCCCAAGGGCACGTCGTGGTGGTCGCTGACACCCGATCACGTGACTTGTTCCCGGGCCCACTGCCTCTGCTGCTGTCGCTGCACGTGGGCGTAACGTGTCCCGTTTATAATATCAGCGGTAGGCGATCCGTTACGGTCAACGTGGCGACATCTCATCTGTTGGATGGTCCGAAGTCTAGCTGTAACCGTCGTGCTTAAACGTGGCCGACGGAGATTTTTAATTGGAATCGAACAATGGGAAACAAAAAGAATAGCGAGGAGCAAGGAGAAACGGGATTCCCAGAACTTGGTGGATCGATTCCCCAAACGAGGGAGGATTGAAATCGAACTATAAAAGCGCCGTTCCACCATCATTAATCCTCATCTCTTTAACTCCCATTCTCAGCAAATTATGCTCTTAATCAAACGGATTAACAGCGTGATGAATAGACATCCGATCCGCACTTCATTAACAACGGGTTAACGGTCGGTCAGTTAACCATGTTGACGGAAACTGAGACTTCAGAAGAGCACTAATCACGCGGTTCGAGGGGAAGGGTATCAGGGTAAATTAAGGGTGAGTGTAGGGGGTGTTTAAGGGAGTAGAAATCTTCCCCTCAAGTAAAGATGTGCTCTTCCATCTCCGACGGTCGCGCTTCTCGCCTTGTCGCTCCTTTTCGGCTCTAATCCTCTCTCCCTCTCACACCTTTGTGAGCCCTAATTTTGAGTGCCAAGAAGGCCAGCGATGGAGGCAGCGGATCACTTCCACGGCGGCTTCTGCCGCGCTGGGAACACGCATTGCAGCCCAGAGAAGAAGGCCGGCGGTGGCGGAGGAGGAGGAGCGGGGGACCCGTTCGTCGTGGAGGACCTGCTCGACTTCTCCAACGAGGAGGAGGAGGAGGATAAGGCCGAGGTACTCGCCGGTGGCGGGGAGGACGACGGCGCGGCCGGCGGCAACTCCACGGACTCCTCTACCGTCACCTCCGTGGACAGCTGCAGCAACTCCCTATTCGGCCTGGAGCCGTACTTCTCCGGCGATCTCGTCTGCCGGAGCTTCGCTGATGCCGGCCTTTCCGGCGACCTCTGCCAGCCGGTAATCCCACCTCTATCCCAGCCTTCGGCTTTCTGCTGTGTTATCACACACTTTCTCGGTTGCCTTCAGAAATTTTTATTCTTTATTTACTTTTTAGTTTTTAGGAAAAAAAATCTAATTTCTTATTTTTATAACCATCCTTTTTTTCTTCAAAATTTCAGCTTCATACTGTTGAAAATATCAAATCATATATATATATATATATATATATATATAATATAATATGCAATGCTCCTTCATCATCAGATTCCTTTTAATGAGTGAATATTATGTTTGAATTCTTTTGAATTAGGCAGATTATTTTCCTGTTGGAATTAATTTTGGTAAGGCTTTTATGAACGCCATAAAACTGAGGGAGGGATGGAAGGAAACGTGGAAACGCCCCAGTCGAGCGGTACTTTCCACCGAGGAATAGGAATCTTTACCTGAAATGGAAAATTAAAGAGGAAGGGGAGGAGGGCTGAGCGATTACCCCGCGCACGAAGCTTTATTGTTTTTGTTTGCCATTTTTGGACGCAGCTGTACGACGAGCTGGCCGAGCTCGAATGGCTGTCCAACTTCGTTGAGGAGTCCTCCAGCGAAGACCTCCACAAGCTTCACCTCGTCTCCGGCGTCATTCCCACCACCTCTTCGTGCACCACGGGCGCCGCCAACCGAGCGGAGGTATCGCATGACGGTGGCCGCGCCGACCAGGTGGCTCACTTTCGGACCGAAGCACCCGTCCCCGGCAAGGCGCGGAGCAAGCGCTCCCGCAGCGGCCCCTGCAGCTGGTCCTCACGGCTGCTCGTGCTCTCCTCGTCCCCGGAATCGGAGTTCGTCGGATCCCCCTGCGGCGGTGGCGGCAAGAACGCCGTGAAGAAGAAGGACCCGCCAGCGGACCCCGGCATGGCGGTGACGGACGGGCGGAAGTGCCTCCACTGCCAGACCGACAAGACGCCGCAGTGGCGGACGGGGCCGATGGGTCCCAAGACGCTGTGCAACGCCTGCGGGGTCCGCTACAAGTCCGGCCGCCTAGTGCCGGAGTACCGCCCCGCGGCCAGCCCCACCTTCGTGGTCTCCAAGCACTCCAACTCCCACCGCAAGGTGCTCGAGCTCCGCCGGCAGAAGATACTCCGGCACCAGCTCCATCAGTCCGCCGCTCCCTTCGACGGACCGTCCAATTTCTTGATCCCCGGCCCCAATATCCGACATCTCATCTAATTCTGAGAGTTTTCATAGGTGTTGTGTTAATATTTGGAGGAATTTAGGCTCCTTTACGTGTCTCTTTCTCCAAGCAGCAGTTCATATTTGTGTTCTAATTTCACTAATCTGAACTCAGAAATCGATGTTATAACTAAAATCCGCAACTTTTCTTCTCTCTAATAAAAAAAAACAAACACCATCTTAATTGTCGATCAAATTCACCAGTGTCCAATCCAAGGGGGGAGGGGACTCCACAGTACCCCAGAGAATACACCAAGGATAATTCGTCCTTTCAGTCACCTTCATACTGTGCATCGTTCACCGCGCAGCGAGGTATATGTGCCATAAACTACTACTACTACTATCGAGGCAGTCAGTCACATGCGAGATGTAAAGTAGGGGGGATGAGCACTTCAATAAATACGACGTTGATATGGGCACCACTCACCTGCTGGTGATCCTGAATGACGCATTAACACGCGCAACACAGGGGGATCAATTTGATTCCAAGTAACAAGTGGTCACATGGCCTGCAGTGCGGCTGACGTCCCGAGCACGGGCCGAGGTGAGCGGGGTGAGGAGGTGGAGCTGAATGGAGTGTCGATTTAGCACCGTTTTGAATACTTCCATGTGGGCTGTCGCACATCTGATGATGCCGATGGCTCCTCCTCCATGCCGTCAACATTTCCATAGATGGTTAGATGCAAACATTTATTATATATTAGATAGGCTTCTTTGTTTATAGATGTGATGAGGGTATAAGATTACCGAGGAGTAGCCCTGACCCCATCAACGATCTAACAATAAACAACGATGATTCGGTGATTTGGTTCGGTTCCGATTTCAATTTACAATCGATTCTGATTTCAATTTATAGGAACCGAAACTGATGATTTTGATTTGCTTCATCTGATTTGATTCTGAAGCGACCAGAAGAATTTAAAAAAAATAAAAAAAAAACTAAAAACCCCTATAAATGATGAATTTACCCTTCCAATAATTTAATAAATAATAAATTTAAAAAATAAAAATAAAAATAAAAAAATAGACAGTTCTAGTTGGGTCAATTTCTAAACCAGAATCAGAACCAGCTAGAATTGGTTCGGTTCCAATTCCAAATGCTACTAAACTGAAACCGTCGATTTTGGAATCAAAACCAAAACCACTGATTCTAGAACCTATAGGTTAGGGCTATCCGATTCTAAAACCAAGGTTAAGACTACTCAGGAGATGTAAATTGAAAACAAAAATACTTATCATCATTTGAGTTTGACTTAGTTTGCTACTTACGGTTGGAAATCAATAAATCAAAAGAAAAAAAAAAAAAAGGGTTATCCTTTGTGATCTGAGATCTCCAGAAAAGAGCCTGAAAGTTCATTCGATTTTATATCCTACTTCAACAATGGGTCAGGCTTGGGCTTTACCTCTACATGCCTCTCACAGAAAAGGATGACCACCAGTGAGAGCTCTATTTGATCAACTCAGCAGGGCATTGTCTCTTGGTAGTGGTAATCCTCTATAAATTTAGTCAAGAGGAACCATGTCATGAACCTTGACATCTCTCTTTCCTTTGGCTATAGAAGAGCTTAGAATGGAAGACCATATTGCAGAACATTAAAGGTGTTTCAGGATCTTTGTACCTGTGAGATGAGTGCAAATGAAGTTTCACTTCTCTTTCTTCTTTCAGGATTGTGGGATTGGCTCTTACAAGTCAGTACTCATAATTCCCCTGTCATAAGAGATGACGCATATAACGAGCCGCAATATTTGACAGAAATAACTTGGACAGTTCTTATGAAGATGGAATACAGCAACTGCAGTGAGGTATACCTTTGTCTGAGATGGAAGTGGCCAGAGATGAACCAGTGTGCAACTAGTATGTGCTGTAACATAACTAAACTTGAAGATCTGAAGCAGTTGATAAGGCTAACAGCCTAAAGCTCTCTATGCAACAGATGCATATTCTATGTTAAGTAAATGTCAAACTTTGACAAAAGAGACATCCTTCAAGGCTCAGAATAAAATCCTAGCTTTGAAGTATGCATGTGAATTGTCGAGAACATAGGCTGACCACTGTTCTGCATTCTTAGATGTATCACCATTATGCAAGTGCCAGCACAGAGAGAGAGAAAGAGAGAGAGAGAGAGAGAGAGAGAGAGAGATCCGGAGGCAATTTTTCCTCTTCAGCTACAAGCAAGCACATGGAGAAATCAATACACTGGTCTGCGGCACAATCTTCGCAGGTGTACCTTCTCCTGAATGTTTAGTTACAAAGATCAGAATATGAATATTCAGACCTAAATGTGTATATAATAGGATCAGCTTAAGAATAATGATCATTCCATAAGTCCAAATAATAACAATAACAGGAATGGGAAAGAAGAATAAAGATTAGATAGGCACCTCGGTTTGGTCATGATCATAGCGGACCAAGAAGAGACAGCGACAACCCCTTATATCATGTAGCTTCCTTTCAACTTCGACAATATGTGCATCAAAGTATGTTGCCTGATCGCTGTTTTCCTGCAATAATAGTCAAGAAAATGTTGGATACTGACACAAAATAATGGAAGTAGATATGCTTGCCCAAAGAATATATACCCGAAAACACAGAACAAGATCTCCAGCTGAGACTTTCCTACATTCTGAAGACTCTAAAGGAATTGAGCGTTCCCTGATTGCCTTCTTGACATCCACCCATTCATCCTCCTCAGCACCAAAACCTTGATACCTAACACGAACTTCCTATAGTAACAACGCATGAAAAACACAGATGAATGAACCCGAATGTACCAAATTATAACTGCAGAAATGAGACCTGTTGAAAGTTTTAACACAAATCATTCTTCTAAGCAACACCTTTGATTTTGTCCTAGTTGAAGCCAGGATATATATTTGACATAATAGATGATCATGCTCACTGGTTCCACCCCATTTTGATGCCAATATACAAAATATATAGGCCGCTGAACAATTGAGCCATTTTCTAGCAGCTTAGTCTCAATTTAAAAAGTTTAGAACAGTAATGGCTCATTCTTAGGTTTGTTTAGTAAACAGCCCAACCATGAGTCTCACTAGTTTGCTCATTCTCTCTTTGATTAAGTTCAAACAAGAAACAGTATATTACTATCATGAATGCTAAGCGGTGATCGATGGGAAATGTATATTTTGCTAGCTAAATTGACTAGTACATATCAAAGAAAAGTAATCAAGTATTTGATTAATATGGAAAAGACAAACTCAGCATAAATTTTTATCGATGGGAAAGCTGATATCAGCACTCAATAACACACATATATTGTTCACAGTATTGCAGAGAAAACATTCCATGTCATGCAAAATACTGTTTAGGACACAATAATCACTGCAATGCAAGAATCACACTTTAGGACACTAATCTCAGTACTGCATCTGCAATGCAAGCATCAATTCTATGCCAATGTTTTAATCACCCTATTCAAACTAAAAGTGAGACACCTCCATAAAACTGGACATTTTGAATGCACCAAGCCTTCTTGTTCCTATAGGTAAATGAAGTTTGTCTAACTGAAATCCAGACAACAGGTACAATTCATAATATAAGGCACTAAGTACAAAATCCCAACAAAAAAAAAGGAAGCTTGAGGGAAATGACAACATCTGGTTAAAACAAAGCTATCAATAAATTTGTCAGTCAAATCATGTAAATAATTCCTGCATATAAATGCTTAAACACTAACTAGCTCTTCATAATTAAAAAACGGAAGCCTCACTTCTCACAACCTTATAAAACACAGATTAGGTAAATAACAAAAGTTTTAGTTTAACACTGCTTTAAACAAACCTGCCATTTTTTTACTAAATTTGAATCTTAGATATTTTATTTAAGACTGTAAAATCTTTAATCAGCTGATCTCTTGAGAAAGATTATTGCAGGATAACATACTAACTTAGGTGCTGCATGAGTTAAGTGAAACCATATTACTCCTAAACGCTGACTAATAATAGACAGTTTAGGCCTAATAATGAATTGATAAGAATGAAATAATTTAAACAAAAAAAAAAGGCAAGATCGGATGAAGTTCCTTACAAGTTCGCCAGAACTGAGAACTCTGTGAGCAAGGAACATAGCAACATCATACCTGCAGGGGCAAAAAATGTAAAAACGTACATGTAACTGAATCGATAAGGTGGAAACTGGCCAACAGCTTTATCAGCATGCTGTGAGAAAGGATTAGAAAGTAACCCTTCTAATCATGCATCTTGATGCCAACAACTTCCAGATTTAATAAATTTCTTATATACCAGTAAAAGATGACAGCCCCACCATGAGAGTTTCCTTGCAGATTCTTCATGGTCTATAAGTCCTGGAATATAATGAGTTATTCTACTGTCTTTTTGCAGTTATTAGAGATCTTTCAGCATTAGAATGGTGCATATTCTCTCCTTTCCCACAAGACTGTTTGGTAAGGCTCCTTTTATTATCAAAAAGACAAAGGAAGGAACGAAAATCTAGCACAAATGAGGAAATCTTTTTAAGGCATGGTTTTATAAAATCATGCTAATGCTGATTGGTTTGGACTAAACCTGTTCCCAAAGACATGATTTCTTGAGAACAATGGTTAGGAGCCTTGCAAGTGTCAGGATTTACATGAAATTGGCCCAAATTGAATGGTTATGTCAGTCTCAATCTTTTATAGCCAGGAAATAATCATCATTTAAAATAAAAAGGAGGAGAGGAGGAATTAAATTTGTCACTGGTATATCCACCCAACCAAACATATTCTTAAATTAACCAGCACACAGAATTGAACAGTAAAAGAAAAACTATGATGAATCATCTACTCCATGTAAAATGTTGGCAACAGAAAAACATCTGCCCTAGTATTCAAATGACATAGCCCACTAGGCTTGACAGAACAACACAATTAGCCATGGTGAACCATGGAATGAGATGACAAAGTATAGCTTTATGCCAACAAGCCATTAGAAACATGATCAGAAAGTCACATGAGCAACATCAAATTTAGGAGTGTTCTCCTACAAATGCTTCAGACGGACTTGGTTAAGTTATGAAGCTTAGCTCATGGAAATATTAACTCTACAAATTCTAGAGCTGATTCATTTTGTGTCACAAGTTATAACTACCATATACTTCAAGGAATGTTTCTCTTGCCATTGCGAGAGCATAAAGGACTCATACAAGGCAAAGAAGAAAAAATACTTCATAAAGGAACCCTGAAGGATACTAAAGCAGCTACTTTGCAAATGCGTAACCAGAATCACCAAACATACATACCAAGCCCCATCTCTTGATGATTTCGCTTCAAACTCTAGCTCTGTTTCTTCGGATGTTTTCTCTTCAATCTCTGAAAAAAATGGATGAAAACTACATATATAAAGCTTGCTTAATTGTATCCTCAGGCAGAGGTGTTATTGTGCCCGGAAACATTAAATGCCAACTATAGTGTTTGCAGGTTAAAATAAATTGTTTTTCTCATTATTTTTTGGGTAACATTTTGGATAATCAAACAAATGGCTTGATGCAAATATAAGCATCCAATTCAGAAGAAAGTCCACATGAATTTAATCAATCTATAGGTTAATGAAAATTTTGACTTCCTGCAAAAGAGATAATTAATTCGATCAACTTATCCAAAACCTATATTTTTATGACATGCACTGCTATTAATAATTTGGATGCAGCTAACCACAAAATCAATATTTATATTCTAGGTTCAAGATGATAATATTCGCTGCTTTCAGTTAAATTGTGTTCCATGTAGGGAACAAGGATTAGTCACTTTAAGATTTGGTTCTGATTTTATTTCAAAGTTTTGATGTGTTAATTGTTTTGGGGTCTAAATTAAAATATTCAAGTTCTGTCATTTTATAGTTCATGATGCAAGCAATTTCTCTTAAAACAGGCGTATCCAGTGCACGAAGCTCACGCCAATGTAATTTCTCTTCATCTTATTAAATCAAACATATTTTAGTTGTCATACATCTCTCAAAGACAAGGTTATGAAAACTACTAAATCAATGAACTTGAACCAAATTAGAAAGAACAAAATAAACACATGTTAAATAGAATGTTCATCACACTTAAGGCATAAAACACAACAAAATAAAAGCAAACGTGGATGGGCAGGCTTAATTTGAATATATATAAAGGAGAACCTTTGGGCAAGCCAGAGCTTTCAGGTGCATCACTTAGATTCGAATCTGCAACAACAACATCTTCTGAAGCAAGAGGTGAGGAACTGATTTCAGTCACTCGAGGTTTCTGCTTACTAATTTGGGTCGGTGGCATCATTCCATTCTGCATTATCCAGAAAGGAAAACATGCCCACAGAATTATGTCCTTCGTACAAGGATGATACACTTATATATACTTTGTAAATTCTATCAAATTATCTCTAGTGGCAGCTATTAGATGCAAGTGAAAAGGTAATGATATAGATCATGAATAAAAAGGGAATAAGAAGAAGCGATTTAATACGGGCATTCTGGCATTCTTTTTGGCATCGGCTGAAATATATTTCCAGTAATAACAGGAAAAAAATTAAGAATATATGTTCTAGTTCAACATTGTTTCATAATTCTTCCACAATCAAATCAGCTAAGAAAAAAAAAAGAAAGATACAAACAGAAGATGACCGCTTAGGCCTAACGACCAACTCATAAGAAGCCCGAGAAAACATACGACAACATGTTTCAACAAAATATTACCTTTTCCCAAGCATGCATAGCAAAAAGGAAAACCTTCAAACAAAAGGGATTTCCTATCCCATTTCAAGACTACAAACACTGCCACGAGCCTATTACAAATGCCAAAGAAATAGGGCGAAAAGAAAGAACCGCTAAAAAACATGTTTATTTCAACTAACTCTGTCAACAATCACATTACCACAGAGAGTACCCCAGCGACTTTCCGTGAGGTCACGCGAGATGAAATCTTTGCCACAAAACTCAAAAACTGAAAGACTCGGTTTATTTCTATAAGACGAACATCGAAAAATGAGAGGCGAAAGGATGTGACTTGACCAAAAGGGCACAATCAACAAAAAAACGTTCCCATGTTGCTTCAGAAACGGAAGCGGACTGCTCCAAGAAAAGCAAAAACAGGAAGAAAGAACAACGGGGGAGAGTAGAAAGACGAAGTTACCTCCTCTGGTGACCATGAAACGCGTGGAGACTGGGTTTTGGGCGTCGGCGGGCTACGAAGCGACCGACCCATGGAGTGACCGAGAGGGACCAGGGAAACCGAGTAGGGATAGCGGCCGCTGATTCGCCGGGTAGGGGACAGAATTTGGAAGGCGGAGATCCCTATCGACAGAGAGAGAGAGAGCGTACATTAATCGGGTACAAATCGTTTGGCAGAGAGAAAAAAAGAGAAGTTTTTTTTCCTACCCATTTACTGGCACACGTGTTCGCAACCTTCCCTTTGATTGGAGGAATAAGGCCTCCTGAGTAGGCCCAACGCCCACTTGGGCCATGCGTACAACGCTCGGACAGGTAGGCAGAAGGATAAATTTATTTTTTAATAATAAATAGAATAACAAAAAATTTAATGCGGTGAGCATGGATCGAACACGCGACCTTCAGATCTTCAGTCTGACGCTCTCCCAACTGAGCTATCCCCGCTGATGATAAACTCGTGCTATATAAAGATTAAAACTATTGTAATATGTGATCTAATCTTATATTACTTGAATCTCTTGCCAGAAAGAGAAAAGAGACGTATTTTTTCCTACCCATTTAGAGGCACACGTCTTCCCTACCTTCCCTTTGATTGGACAAATCAGGCCTCTTGAGTAGGCCCAACGCTACTTGGGCCATCCGGTTTGCCTGGTAGGGAAAAAATTTTGAAATGCGGAGATCCGTATCGACAGCGAGAGAGAGAGCGTAGATTGATCGGGTACAAATCGTTTGTAAGAGAATAAAAAGATAAGTATTTTTTCTACCCATTTACTGGCACACGTGGATCCCTACCTTCCCTCTGATTGGTGGAATCAGGCCTCCTGAGTAGGCCCAACGCCACTTGGGCCATCCTGTTCTCTACAATCGACGACGCCGTCAGATGGATACCAGCGGTGGACAGGTCAACGGTTACCTGCATCATGATTGGAGGCCTCCAGCACCCGAGCGGGACCCATCAGTTGCACCGATTGCAGGACAGGTAGGCAAAAAGGTAAATTATTTTTTTTTAATCAGAAATAAAACACCCAAAATTTCAATGCGGTGAGCGTGGATCGAACACGCGACCTTCAGATCTTCAGTCTGACGCTCTCCCAACTGAGCTATCCCCGCTGTTTAAAGATTAATGATATATAATTTTTATAATGAGTGTAATATGTGATCTAATCTTATAGAGAGAAAAAAGAGAAGTATTTTTTTCCTACCCATTTAGTGGCACACGTGTTCCCTACCTTCCCATTGATTGGAGAAGTCAGGCCTCTTGTCTAGGCCCAACGCTACTTGGGCCATCCGGTTTGCCTGGTAGGGAAAAGAATTTGAAAGGCGGAGATCCCTATCGACAGCGAGAGAGAGAGAGCGTCGGGTACAAATCGTTTGGCAGAGAGAAAAAAGAGAAGTATTTTTTCGAACCATTTACTGGCACGCGTCCCCTACCTTCCCTTTGATTGGTGGAATCAGGCCTCCTGAGTAGGCCCAACGCCACTTGGGCCATCCTGTTCTCTACAATCGATGACGCCGTCAGATGGATGCTAGCGGTGGACAGGTCACTGTTACCTGCATCGTGATTGGAGGCGTCCAATGTGGATCCACGTCTTTGCACCCGAGCGGGACCCGTCAGTTGCACCGATTGCAGGACAGGTAGGCACAAGGGTGACTTATTTTTTAAAATCAGAAATAGAACATCAAAAATTTTAATGCGGTGAGCGTGGATCGAACACGCGACCTTCAGATCTTCAGTCTGACGCTCTCCCAACTGAGCTATCCCCGCTGTTGTTAGATTGGTGATATATAACATTTATAACTATTTTAATATGTGATATGATCTTAGATTGTTTGAATCTCTTGCCATGTTACAATTGGATCAATCATTACAACCAATCCGATAAGATAATAAATTTATTGGATTAAAATACTTAAGCTCTAATTAATAATGGTATACCTTAAAATTCAATCTTAATGTTAGACCATCTTCGAAATAAGATTGAATCCGACATCACAATCTCCATCGGTTAAAAGGCTTGATATGTAGATGAATGCCTGGCATAATTCATATTAAACAATAGTATAGCATATGTACGGCATATTCTGTTCTGATGATGGCTCAAGTCATAACGTGTCATCTAATCTTATCCACATGAGTAATTCATTCTCTACCTAAGCTTTCTAATACCAATATTCTTTGAGATAATGTTCGATCGGAGACATAAGTTTCGCCCAAATCCAAACCTGATTAGCTATATAAGTCTTTGAACCCAATTTGGAAACCTATATTATTTTATTTGAACTTAATCGAGAGAAATTTGAGCAAAATTCAAATACCTTTGATAACAAATAAACAAAAATTTCAACTATGCTTTGAATTTTAATTTCATCGACTGATCTCTTAAAACTTTTAATTGTAATTAATATTCCAATTGAACAAAACTTCGTACTTACCAAATTAATGTAAATATTATTAATAAATATTCTATCCTGTTTGGGTAATTACGTCGGAATATATAAAATAATTAGGTGTGTCGCGTAGCTCTTATTGTAATTTATATAAGATTATGCGTCTAATTTCTCGATAACAGCATGCACTAATCACAGCGGGAAAAGTCAATTGGTAGAGATTATTGATGTGAAAGGACATAACCGTAATTTAAGGCAAAGTTGAAGGGTGGGTTAGTTAAATTACCCGTTTAACTCGTTTCGCGGATGCAGGAGGGGAGGAGTCGGCGAGGGTTGATTGGAATCCAGAGAAAGGGGGAGGAGAGGAGGGAAGAGGGAAGGGGTTGATGGGGATCCGGTGCGTTAGTTTTTAAGCAAACCAAATTGCATCCAAGATAGTCATACACTACCATCTAATTAACTATACAACAGCATATTAACCATCGAGACATGACATAAGCTTTATGGGTGGAGGTTAGCTTATAAGAAGAGGGCATTGTTTTGGCAATCCCTTATTATTGATATTTTAAAAAAATAATAAAATATTATTTTATTATATTTACAATCTCGATATTACCAAATTTATCCTTTCTTTCCTCCCTCCCCCCCTTCCTTTCTTACCAAATTTACAATCTCGATATTACCAAATTTGGTAATATTATAAATATTACCAAATTTATAATCTTTATGTTCATTTTGTAAAGAAAAAAGTTTAGAAATATTAATTTTTTAAAATAAAATTATAAACAGTAAGAAAGACTAAAGATAGTAATCTTCTTTTCTTTTTTCATGTCCAAAGTCATCAATAATCTCCGGTACATCGACTTGTATCTATTCAGTTTATTTTGGGATTCACCAAATAATCCTCATCTTCTCACTCACTCCTATTTTCCAGCAAGTCAATTTCAGATTGAGTTCCGCTTTTACTGGATTTCTATTTATCATTCCTGTTGATGAGAAGGGAATCAAAATTATCCTACACAATAAACCTTGGCAGTCGCAAGAGAGTAAGAACAAGATTTTGTAGCCCAAAGTTCAACAGGGGCAAGGGGACATCTATCAAATGAACAAGGGATCCAACTGAACGAGATTACTTGCAATTATCAACTGAACGAGATAAATGCCATCAAAAATCCACTTCTGGCAATGCTATCAACCATATCCCGGGTCGAAAATTAGATGACATTGCTGGTTTTACCTGTGGCTTTCAAGTATTATATACATACCTCATTTGTAACCCTACTGCTATTACATTTCAAGCACATCTGACCTTAACAAAATTCCTCATGAAATAGAACTTAAAGAGCTATTAAAGGACATCAGGGGAAGATTTATAGGCCAACATTCGAAGCCCAAAGTCTCATTAACAATCAAGCCTTCCATGTGCATCTGGCATTTCAGAATCAGTTTCTTGAGTTGGATATGAGAATCCACATACCATTGATCAAGGATGCAGACCACTAACCTTCAACATAACCATTACAAGCAGAGGCCTCAACCCATGCATTAAGTAGAAATAAAGATAACAAAGTCTCTAAAATTGTTGCAAGTATCTAAAACTTGCACCACCAAATATTTGTATCACTTCTAACCCAGTAGTCTACTGCAATTATGAGTGGATGATGGCAACCAGAGGTCAGATTCCAAATCATGCTCATTGCTAAATGGTTACCACCACAATAGTCACTGACAGATATTTATAGAGAAAATGCGCAAAACTCAAAACAAGGAAAGGTTCAGTGAGTACTTGGATGAAGCAGCTTCACCAATAATCTCCACAAGAGCACTTCCCGTCCTTGAAATGGTGGAACCGTTTATTATCCCTCACAATGAGCTCCCTCCCGACGATCCTTGACATGATCTTGATTGCATTGTGGCAGTCGCCGCATATCCTGAGGTTCTTGATGATCCGTAGTGGTGTCCTGGCAGGCGTGCTTATCAGTCCATAGGCGATTGCCAACCGCTCACTGTGGTACAGCAGAGCCTGTTCCTTGGCCTCCTGATCAATGTCGTGGAGCACGTATCTGGTATCAGGCACGTACACTTGCTCCTTCACCACCTTCTTTTCAATCTTCGGTGGTAATCGATACTCCCCCAGCTTGTTCCTTCCATCCAACATGTTTAAACCCGATCGCCTCTTAGCCGGAGGCGTTGGGATCTTGGATGAAATGCTCTTGCTAGGATCCATAAAAACCATGAGCTCCCCAGCACGATCCTCAAGATCTATATCACCCTGAGCCCGAGCCAGATTCATGAGCACTTCCCAGACAGCTGCTGGTGGTTCAAATGGCAATTTCTCAATGAATTCCGCAGCTTCATTGAGGTGACCAGACTTCCCGAGAACCTCAATCATCCCGATGTAATGCTCGATCTGTGGCGTTATCCCATAGTCTTTATACATGGCATCGAAATGAATGAAGCCCTCTTCAACTGCCTCAGCACTGGCACAAGCAGCTAAGACCGAAAGAAAGGTCCTTGCACTGGGGCAAACCCCAGCCTTCCTCATCTGCTCAAACATCTGCAATCCATCATCACCGAGATTGTTTGCTGCATAGCCATCAATCATCAGGTGCCACGAGTCCATAGTTCGGTCAGGCATTCGATCAAACACCCGGCGAGCATCAGCCATGCTGCCGCACTTGGAGAACATTTCCAATAGCTTGTTGTTGATCTGTAGGTCAGCACGGAAAGGGGAACGGAAGAAGAACTCAAAAATCTTCTTCAGCTCTTCAAGATGTTTAGGGTCGGAGCAGGAGGCGACGAGCTCGAAGAAGGTAGGCGGATCAGGACGGACGCCCTGGTTCAACAGATCAACAACTTCCTTGAGCTTTCCCTCTCGAGCGAGGGCCACGAGGTCGACGGGGCCAGGTGGAGGGGGTGCAACAGGGGGCGGGACGTTGACCACCGGGGAATGGCCAGCGAAGGGAGGAGGAGGATTGTTAAATGGTGATGGAGAGCGTTGGTGCTGGTTTTGCGACGGCCACTGGTTAGCGTTCCGGTGGTCTTGCGGATAACTGCGGGGACCAGAGGGATGCGGTGGCGGAGATGGAGGCGGAGGCGGAGGGTACCTCTGGAAGCTGTTGGGAGCGGCGGAGGACGTGCTAAGGCATCGGGCGGTGAGGGCTCGAGATGGGAGAGATGAAATCTTCGGAGTCCGGGGTAAAGCACGAACGCCCGCCTTCGCGATAGCGACGCCGATAATCGAGCTCCCGGCTCGAAGGATCCCAATGAGCGAGGAGGCCATTTCTCGTCGCAGGTGGCAGAACCCTAACCGGAAAGCGGCTTGTAGAAGACATCTTAAACTGGTTCTGAGATCACGACCGTCTATCCAATGAACTCGATAAGCAATCAAGCAAACAAGAAGCGTCCGATGGGAGACTCACGTAGAGCAACCAAAGACCACGAAATATCGAACAGATTGTTGCAGAAGGGGTGAGTCAACCCCGAAAAGTTTGAAAGAGTGATACTCCGATTTAATTCCATACTAAAAACAAAAAAATAAAATTTAATTGATTTATAAAAGTATATGACAATATTGTTATTAAACTTTGGTTTAAATTATACATATCATTAGGTTAATGGACTAAATAAGAAGACCTAATATTATTATTGATTTGGTCTCACTTTATTAGTGAGAAGAAAAATTGGTTGATTAGAAGTACTAATTAAATATATTATTATTGATGTAAATTTCAAATTTTGGATCACGTAATTTTAAGCTAATCAGGCGGAGCTCTACAAATAAACTGACAGGTGGTGAGAGGACCGGCAGCTTCTCCTACGAATACGAACAGATGAAGCCTGCGCGTCCCTCGTCACCCGCTTCGGCGAGCGCCATCTTCTCCTTCTCCACTTATCCCGCAACCGCGGCGGTGCCACTCTATAAGTCCCAACAGCGAACCCTCCACCCTTCGCTGCATCTGTGTGCTCTTGTGCGTTTGTGTGATTCGGTACTCGCATCGAGTCGAGAAGCAACCGGTCAGAGGCAATGGAGAAGATGGGGGAAGCTGCAGGCCAAGCTCAGGTGAGCACAGCCGCTGCTTTCATGGAGGTTACTTTTATTGCCTGTTGCTGGTGCAGCAGTTGGTTCTCCTGATCCATCCTTTTGTGTTGTCCAGATGAAGAAGGATGTGGTGATGAACAAGGCATCTGAAACCTGCCAACAGGGCCAGCAGCAAGCAGGGGGATTCCTGCAACAGGTACTGCATCTCTTCCATCCACTGGTCTCTCCCTTGCTGATTGTCTTCTATTGAATGGAGTGCAGACCGGGGATCAGGTGAAGAACATGGCACAAGGGGCTGCAGAAGCTGTCAAGAATGCTGTGGGCATGGGAGGAACCAACACCACTTCCACCACCACCACCACTACCCGGCCATGATCATTCTGCTCCAATTTTGATTGCAGTTTGGTGTTAATAATCTAGTCTTGTTCTTGAGCCTCCAAGACTAGGCTGTGTTCCTGTTTCAGCAAGTGCAAATCTTTCAGGTCTCAACCTGACCTGGTTTAGTGGTTGTCCTCTTCAGATCGTTTCTTCTGTCTTCCTTTTCCTTCCTCCTGAAGAATGTAATGTTTCGGCAATTTTGACTGCATAAATAAAATTTATGCTTTCAACAAAGTTGAGAACATATTCTGCATCGATCTGTAATCATCATACACTGTGGTTACTCGCACAGTGTGGATGTTATCGTTTGATACAACCCAAACCGGGCATCTTCCTCGGCTTCTGCTAAGGTGGCAATAAAATAATTAGAGGCGTGGGAGAGGAAGTGGGCGTACGGCGAAGGGGGCGTCCTCGTGCGGAGCGGAGCGATCATGGTTTTGGAGGTGCTTTCTGTGTGCAGCGACGACGGGCTCCGAAGGCAGGCAGACGGTACCAAGTTGAAGCTTGTCTTTCCCATCTGCTTCGAGCCGGCGCTGCCCTCTTCGATGTTGACAGTGCGATGTTGCCTTCTACGAGGAAAAAGAAATTACTAATATTGAGGTTTAATTTCACGTCGACACTCGAATATCATAAAGCCAGATTGCTATTAACTTCAGTGCATTATTAATTCGGGGAATCAATTGTGAAATCAGATCAAAGCCTCTACTGTGGCAATTAACAAACATTCATTTGAGATTTAATATCACTCCCTTTCAGAATTCTTTGGGGCGTCAACTATTTTTAGTTGTGTGCTTAGATTACATCGGCTGTCCTACTAATACTATGGAACATATATTATTCAATCTCCAAGAACATACATTTTGGGTGTTCTATGTTCTTGCAATTTTATTTCCATTTCGAACAGCATACGCTGCAAACCAATTCAAGTACTCAAGAATCTTAACTCAAATCCAGAGTGCATCAATTGGATTGAGTTTGACATATCTTTGATCAAGAATATAATAGATGTAACATAATTTTCAAAAATCAGATCAGTTCAATTTGTACAGTGTCATTAAAAGTCAGAGCATGTTCCAAAAAATTAGAAAAGAAAACCATGTGATTGATGCAGTGATATCATAGAAACAACAATCTTCATGCATCAGACACTAAACTCAGCCAGAAAGCAGAGGGTATTATTCATTCAACATCTCAGCCAATTCCACAAAAGCATCAGACACATGCATCTGCAGAGGGTATTTGCAGAATGCTGCAAATAAAAACAGGTCGCTATAACATTTCTTGCTTTCTTCAGTTGTTTCATGGACAACGAAAAAAAAAAAAAAAGTGGCAGAAATGGTGTCTCAGATACAGTGAATTAAGAGGCCTTGTCCATTAGTTGTATCGGCATTAAAATGTTTGACTTGCTTGTTTCAACAATGCATCCGTTCATTACCATCTCTTCCAGCATGAAGTGTGCCTTCTCAAGATGGAACATGATATCAAGCTCACACTGTGAAGAGGAAAGAAAATAAAAACAATTAGTCCACGTCCTGGGAACGGATTAGAAGACAAGTGCTTCAGGCAATCATCATACTTGAACAATCAGAAATCCTGGAAAACTTACCACATTGCCAAAATGGCGGTCCATTGTCTCAACAAATAGATGTATGAATTCCAATATTGCTAGCTCATTCTGAAAAAGAAACGCCACCAAAAACTATTGAGTTCAAAAAGACCATGGATGATAACTACTTATTCCAAACAAAAATGAAACAAGAGTATGAAGGTGCTCCCATTTAAAGCCACTTTTGTTTTTCTTTTCTCGATTAAGATCCCATTGCCCACCGGTGGCTTTGTTATTATACACCTTGTATGAGAAGAAACCAAAGATGGCAGCCTTTAATGGGAATTAAGAAATACCGGCCTTAAGCAAAATATTTTTTTCTTTTTTGGAAAAATGGGTGTCTCTCCCAAGAAATCACACAAATGCCAAAACTAAGAATTGGGAAAATGATTAGAAGTTTTTGCAACTCTGAGCACGACACTTGTTGCGCTTAGTGTTCTGATGGTCAGGCCTCTGATGGACCCAACCCAATCCTGATAATATGCGCCTATATATGCCTCCTGTGGTCCTCCATCTCTCATCTTTTTATGCTGTTTGTCTTGTTACCAATGCAATCTACAGCATCTTTTTATACTGATTTCGGGTTTGCAGTGTAGTTGCCAAATTTGCAATACGAAACGAAATCTTCGAAAAGAAATGACAAAGGCTAGTGCATGAACTCAGTGTTCTAAGATGAACTATATGTAGCAGCACACACAGAGGTAGTCATGTAAGGGCCAAGCAGATGAGTCAAGGCCTACACAAATATGAAGTACAAATGCATGTGCAGACTGTGCACATGCATCCAAACAATCTTATTTGGTCCACCCAAAAGCTGCATTTCTTGGTTCTTGTTTTTCTAGTTATTACTATTGTATCTACCATTTCTCTTATTATCACAAAACCACCTGAGTAATAGCAGATCAATTACTCGGATTTTGCCACTCTGTTAAATACATAACCATTTCTAGTTGATGTGAATTAACAGGATTTTAAAAATGGGAACAATATATTAAATTGTAAATAACATTGCTTGTTAATTTTGTTCACAATCTACGACTCAGTCATATATATTTCATGATTTGGCCCTTAAATATATTTTTTAATAGATGGATAGTTCAAATATAAACACAATGAGCACATTTATGGCAACTTATGCAAGCACGCACTGCGTATGCATGATCCAACATCCTGATAGTTCATGTACTAAGGCTGCTGTTGAAATATACAAACTCATGAAATCTTGGACATCCTTGGAATGCGTATCATCTGAGAGTATTGATCCATCTCAATAGAGAAGATTCACTCATGCAAGCATGCAAGATACTACCAATGAAATAAACCATGAAGGGGATTCCTTCAATTTTATGACCCACCCGATAATTTATCTAAGTTCCATCTGAATTACTAGGTGACAACTGGCATTAAATAAGAGTGTTATCAAGTCAGATTCACCCAAGATTAAATGAGAATCTAAATTCAATAATCTTATATTTCCAAAATCAGTATCTGCCCAAATATTGTGTCAAGTGTGTTGAACTTCAGGTATAATGCATTATCAAGTAAATAGATCCAAGATCCATGATCCATGCCTGATCCAAAATGAAAAATCCCAGCCAAAAATTCAGGGATGAGTTTATTGGAATATCAAGTTCAATCAACACTCAATGTCAAAATGGACTTAATTAACTTAGATGTGCAGATAAGTGACGCATGTAGGAAAAGATTTCCTGAGAAGGATCCAAAAGGTCTGCAATCACCACCAGTATTGTTGCTGACATGTAAACCACAATGGAATGATAGTTAGGTTAGATCTGAATCTTCACAAGGATTTCAAGCTTTTAAGAGGGAAACTGATCTTTTTTTTTCCCACATTAAAAGTGGATGGTAGGTTTAATTACCACAACAAACCTTTAATTTCTCTTCAATTTCTTCTTCTTTATTCAATCAACCTCTAAAATTACTGCATAGACGGTGCAAATCTGTGCTCTGTTTCAATACTTCTTGCACATATGTGGAGTTGAATGAAGCATATAAATATTTTTTAAGATTTGAATGTTCGAATATAAGACTAAACTACATAAAGGAAATCATAGAAGCTGTCTCCTGCACTTTATCCTACCTTGTCAATCCTCAATCTTCTAGAAGAATTGAGGAAACATCAAACAAATAGCATGGCTTCAGTAACAGGAGAAAATAGTGATTTATAAAACGCTAGGTGCCAAGGTCCAAAAACGCTCGAGGCGCTAGGCGCTCGCCCAGGCGCTCGCCCGAGCGAAACGAAACGCTAAAATATAAAAATATATAATATAATTAATAAATATAATTATTTAAAATTTTAAATAAAAATATGTTATTAAATTAATAAAATCTAAGATACAAAATCACAATGTCACATTAACAAAAAGTTTCAAAATTCAAAACAATAAAATTTTACATCAAAGTCATTTATGTTGAAACCTAGCAATAATTTCAAATAAATAAAAATTAACAATATTAAAATCAAAATAATATATTATTAATCTATTAACAGTATTGAAAATTAATCATTTCAAAATTCAAATAAACTTAATATTAAGAGTATACTGTATACTGAGCCTGACGGAGAAACGAGGAAGCAACGGCGATAGCGACAGCGGCAGCAGGAAAGGGAAAGGGAGCGGGAGGCACGAGCAGCGGGAGGGCTCGCGGGAGGCGCGAGTAGCGGGAGGGCTCGCGGGAGTCGCGAGCAGCGGGAGGGCTCACGGGAGGACTCGCGGGAGGCGCGAGTAGCGACAGCGGCGAGCAGCGGGAGCAGGAGCGACGAGCAGCGAGATCGGGAACGGGAGCGGCAGCGGGTTAGGGTTAGGTAAGGGTTATATCGGTTTAGTTGGTTCGATTGAACCAACTAACAACCAAACCAGGACCGAACCAGACCTAAAATCCTGGTTCGATCACTTGGTTTACCCAGGCGCTCGCCCGAAGGGCCCAGGCGGCGCCTGTTTGAAGCGCGTCGCCTGGGACATTAGCGAGGCGCTCGGGCGAGGCAAGGAACCAAGACCGAACCAGACCTAAAATCCTGGTTCGGTCACTTGGTTTACCTAGGCGCTCGCCCAAAGCGCCCAGGTGGCGCCTGTTTGAAGCGCGCCACCTGGGACATTAGCGAGGCGCTCGGGCCTCGCCTCGCCTCGCCTCGCCCGAGCGCCTTTTTCAATCACTAGGAGAAAAGTATGCCTATGTGAACCAAAGCACTATTAGATACTTTTAAGAATTCTAACAGCATAACATATTCCACCTTTACCTAATTTTTCCCCTTGAAGTAATGAAGTTGATATTTGAAAATGAAAAAAAAAAAAAAGACCACCACAAATACAAGCATTTATTTCTGCTACTTCTCTGTCCAATATCTTGCTCCAGCGGCGATATTAATCCACAACTTGCTGATCCAATCAATTGCTCAAAATATGAGCACAAAAAACATTGCATTTCACATCCAATGGTCGCATTAGATATCGAAAGAAATGATCACAACAAAAACTAAGGAAAGAACCTAAGAAGGCCCATTTTTTAACGCGGCTGAGCACAAGTCATCAGCAATAGAGATATATCTGAAAGAAAAATCCACTTTACATAATCTAGTGTTTCATTTCCAAGGTGTCAAAAAAAGCCTGCACCATCGACCTGACTAAAAAAACCTGCTAACCTCATGTTGTAAGTTGTGTAAATGATTTATTTTTCCTGGTATGATAATCCCAAGTCAAAAAGCCTTGCATCCTCTCCAATCTAGTGGTTGTCAATAAATAGTTAAACAAAAAAAGGAAGAGAGGTTCATCATCAACATTCAACAATGTTCCTTCTTCAAGCTTCCTCATCTCTGCTTCAAGAGAGGGTTTCAGCAGGACATTGAAGCTTAAGGTACTTGTCAAGACAAGTTCAGTGTCACCATTATGCAGCCTTTAAATAAATTTCCAGGAATTGGAAGTTAAATGTAAAAAGTCTAGTATCACCAGCTAGGGGCAGCTGATACTGATTGATAAATGTACGAGCCTCCATCTAGAATTAGCTAGATAATTCCTAGCTAAGCTTCAACAGAAGCTAGCACAAAGTCATAAAGAAAATCTTAGAAAGAACAAAAAAATTTTAGACTTGAAATTTGAAATAAGCTTCCTATCCGATCAAGATATTGTAAGATCATTCTTAAACCATCTATATTCTCTCTTTTTCTTCAATCATTTTAGTGTACACGAAAAAATGAACAGCATGGTAGAAGGGTTGTTTTCTTTTCGAAAATATACCTCCAATTTTCTCAAATAATAAAGAAAACAATCATTTAGTAAAGTTCTGGCTAAAAATTCTTTTCTCTTTCTATCATAAATCCTCTGACTTGACCATCTTGATAAAGATGAACACCTGAGTTATTTGTCCAACTTCTACTAGACAAAGAAAAATAGATTCTTCAAACAGATAATCAAATATGCATTTCTTATAGTCATAACCTGAAGCCTCGTTAAAGCTTCATTATGTGTCAGTGTACACGCCAGTATTATATTGCTCATGCTAGAAGCTAAGTTGAAACATTACCATAGCATCCAAAGTCACACACATGTAAAGCACCAAATATAGCAGTTGAAGGTAACATATGCATTTTTCTTCTTTCTTTTTTACCAAGAAGTTCCTAAATAGAAAAATTATTGATATAACATATATCTAAAATGATGTGCCTAATAAAATTCAAAAACAGAACAAGATGGCTTACCTCATCATTGTCAACCCCTACCAAGAAGAAAAGTGACGCATAGCGTCTGTAGACAATTTTATAGTTCCGATGCTCAACAAATGAACACTGCAAGTAGGAAAAATAAGACATTATTAACAATGAGATGAAAAAAAGCATGAACATAGTGCAACAACTGAGTTAATGTTATCCCATTAAAATTAGAGAAAATAGATACCAATCTTTTACACCCAAACCACAACTAGACAGTCAATATTATCACCAATGCCACTCATTTTTTTTCTTGAATATAAATACACATATACCAAAACTATCTATAAAATGTGAAGAAGTTATTTTCCTTTTCCTTCGCCCCACCTAATATTTATAGGTTCACTGAATTGGACTATAAAAGAATAGCCTCTCTATATTTAGAGAAAAGGATGCATTGATCCTTCCTACCCGGAATTGGTTGGTGCCTCGTCACTTGATACGCCCTTTATTTTATTGGATTAGACTACAAATTGGTCTAAACCTTCGATTAGAGCCCAAAAAAAGGGAAATGTCTAAAATGAATGTCAAACAGAGACAAATGGAACCAAAACAACGACATCTAAAATTGCCAATGTTTTGAGGAGTTGTTGTCTGAGAGACTAAGAATGATTTACCACCAAAACTCAGCAACCAGTTAGAATATGTGGTATCTAACATCCTTATGCAACACAATGGCATATACACTAATCGCCTTGTCGGCGCAACAGCAACATAAGGTGGCTATTCTTCACTTATTAGGGATCAAGCGAGATCTGTCAACCCCACTGGCAGACTTCGAACATCAGTGCGTGCGTATGCAGGTCAGATAGAGCGAAAAACGAACAAGAAAAATTCGAATACGACGGTTCAAGAAATAGACCTTGATCATAGAAACCATGCTCTCAAGCCCATAATCACAGAGAAATCAACAAACCCAAAAGCCCCTCTCATCATCCGAATCAATTCATTCCAGATCCAGGATGATTCGATCCCCAGGTGGTCGCAAACAAGAGGCAGAACAAGAAGAAGAGGAAAGGGTGGCAGATTCACCTGCTGGTCAGTGCGGGCGAGGCATTTGCGGACTATCTCGCCCTCGAGGGCGCGGCGCTCGTCGAGGGTGAGGTGCTCCGCGTAGTACTGCGCCAGCCGCGTCTGCCCTTGCTTGTTCACCAGCAACACGAACCGGATCCCCATCAACCCCTTCCCTCTTCTCTCCTCTCCTCCCCCTTTCTCGATTCCAACCCTCGCCGACTCCTCCCCTCCTGCATCCGCGAAACGAGTTAAACGGGTAATTTAACTAACCCACCCTTCAACTTTGTGTTAAATTACGGTTATATCCCTTCACATTAATGATCTCTACCCATTGGCTCTTCCGTCTATGATTTGTGCATGCTATTATCGAGAAATTAGCCGCGTATTCTTATATAATGATGAGGATAGTAATTATGATAAGACTCGAATAACGTCACATGACGTCTCACGTCTCGATCGACGTGATAGCACTTGATCAAATGGACCAGAACGTCGGTCGAGGTGCATTAACGCCTGCTCAGGCTTGGTTCTTCACGCCACGCCAACACTAATGTCAGACGCTACCAGCCTGCCCCCTACAAGCGGGCACATCAAGAAATAGTAAGCTTCCCTATAAATACTCTCGCATTCTGAACGGAAGAGATAGGAGAGACAGACCAAAAAGACTTATTCATCTGAAATCCCCTTCATATCAACTAACTTGATCGTCGGAGGAGTCGGATCGAGCACCCCGACCCGACCTTTGTGCAGGAGCGAAGCCGAAAGTCCCCGCGAGACGCGAAGGCGAGGAGTTCCTGCCCGGAGAGGATAGCGGCCTCATCACAATCGGACCCACACAAGTGGGCGCCTCAGTAGTCTCGGGACACGTCCCCGGGAGATCCTCCTTCATCCGGACCCGAACCAAACCGCGTCGGGCCCGAGGCCACGACTTAAGGTTGTTTACACTAACAGATTGGCACTAGAAGGAGGGCCCGAATGTCGAGGGATCGCCCGATCGACTCAGACGAGCTCGCGGCTGAGGGGTCACACCCAATCGGTGCTTCGGGGGAACACCCCGCTGCGACCTCAGAGCACTATTGGCGGTTATTCAACGACCCGAGCTTGTTGCCGCCCAACAGCGCCCCCGCCGACCCCTCGCCCATGTCGTCCGAGGTCTTTCATGACCTCGCTCATCAAGTCCGAGCTCTGATGGGTATGATGCAAACCATTATCCCGCTTGTTTCTCATCTAGCGCACCCGCCTGCAATCGAACCACTGCGACAACGCAAGGCGCCCGTTCGGGCCCACATGACACTTCCGGAGCCCCCCACTCTGCCTCGGGTCCGAACGGCCCCACTCGGGGATCCAATGATGGCAAACCTGAGCGATCGCCCAGAACCCGAGGCACTCTCTTCGGACTCCCTGCGAGCCCAGTTGCGCTTCATCAGCCAGCGACTCGACGAGGTGCAGAAAGAGTTTCGCAGGTCCAAGGGGGAGCTCGGGGAGGACGCACACCAAGGGTCTCCCTTCATGCCCGAGATACGGGATCAAACAGTCCCCCTGGAATTCTAGCTCCCCTCTTTGGATGCTTACGATGGCTCCACCGACCCAGCGGATCATGTAGCTGCTTTTCACACCCAAATGGCGCTATACGGAACCTCTGATGCCCTGATGTGCAGAGTGTTCCTTACCACTTTGAGAGGGTCGACCCACGCGTGGTATGACGGCTTGAAGACCGAAACAATCACTTCCTTCGACCAGCTTGTCAAAGACTTCAAGCACCACTTCGTGGCCTATGCACGACCGAAGCCTTCCACGGTACTGCTCCTTGGACCCAAACAAAGGAAGGACGAGCCCCTCTCACATTTTGTGAATCGCTTTGCCATGCAAATTTGGGGTTTGCCGGACACTCACCCCTCTCTGTTAGTGCAAACGTTTATGATAGGCCTACGACCTTCCAGATTCCTCTGGTCCCTCGCGGAGCGACCTCTCACCACAGTTCCAGAGATGCTCCAGCGGGCTAACCAGTACATCGCGGCGGAGGCCTGGGCGACCGTGAGGAGAAAGGACAACTTCTGGCAGCGGGCTCCATAGAAGAAGTCAAGCACCCGTGGTGGCTATCTGATATAGTCCTCGTAAAAGGAATCTAGGCCCTACCTCAGTCTATTCCGAGCGAAGGCTCAATATCTATCTGATTACCTCCCGGTTCTCGGTTAGCTCCGACCTAACCCTCTTCGGTATCTACATGGCTCGACCGTAGACTCGGCTGTAGGCTACCCGAGTCCACCTCAGGGCGGCCTCCCCGCCTGAGTCGTGTCCCTCGGCCTTTGTCATATCCCTCGGCCGTAGGCTACCCGAGTCCACCTCCGGGCGGCCTCCCCGCTTGAGTCGTGTCCTTCGGCCTTTGCCATATCCCTCGGCCATAGGCTACCCGAGTCCATCTCAGGGTGGCCTCCCTGCCTGAGTCGTGTCCCTCGGTCTTTGCCATAAACCTTGGCCATAGGCTACCCGAGTCCACCTTCGGGCAGCCTCCCTGCCTGAGTCATGTCCCTCGGCCTTTGCCATAAACCTCGACCGTAGGCTACCCGAGTTCCCCTTAGGGCAGGTTGTCTTTTCTGTTGGGAAATCCTTGGGGGCGACATCATATGCGTAGCGGAAGAACAAGAAAAACAAAATCCCCGATTCCCAAAAAGATGTTCGTCGTCGTGCGAAGATCGGTACGCAAAAATCCACGAAACATGAAACTGCGTATAGAGTAGATTGTGTTACCTAGGGAGATCGTATATCCCTGTTTCCTTGCAGATCCTTAGGAGAGGATGAAGGAGGTCAAGCGTCCTCCTCTCTAGCGGTGATCCACACAGCAGGGTTGCGACGACGCTCCTCAAAACTCCAGACCTACTCTGAGGTGGAGATGGAGAGGAGAATAGGAAAAAGGCAAACAAAAGCTCTCTAGCCCATGCGGCTCTGAATCCCTCCTATTTATAGAGGTCCCCTGTCAAACCCTAATGGGTCCTCCCCTAGTGGGTATTGGATCTGCATCCAATAAGACAATGGCTCCGTCGGATGTCTCATATCCGAACCTCTATTCATCGCAATGCCTACCATATGTGTGTGACCCTCTAGGCCCAATATCGAGCTGGTCGTGAGTCATACCTATCAAAACTCATTCTAACTCAGTGAATTATTATCTCTGTAATAATTCACTCGACTTATCAACTACGGACGTACTAGGCCACTACGCCGTAGTCCCCAGACGATACAGGGGAATCCAATCCATTGGATTTGTCTGTCCTCAGTTACCATGTACCTATAGTCCCTCATCCATCTAATATACCAGAGACCGTATATATCGAGCATGGTGTTGTCGGACCCACACGATTTTTCTTCGAAGTCTCGCTCTAATCGGATTCTCGGGAGAACTCTTTCTCTCTCAACCCGAATGACCACGGCCAGGGGGATTTGTGCGAAAGCAAGAACACATGGGATATTCCTCTCATGACGCCGAGAGTGGATGATCCTCTATCGACACTCAATAGCCCTTAAGTAAGGTCGACTACCACTCCCAATGACCGGTGTACTAGATCCGGGACAGCCAAACCTATAAGTCCGGTATCAAAGAGTGGAGCACTCATATGGGGACATCCTTGGTGTCTCAAGTCTAAGGACCGGATATACCACTAGGACTACGGAATTGTTGTCGACAATAAGGCATCATCAACCATCCAAAGATTCCGTAAGCGGATCAATCGGTGAACTCATTCTCCAATGAGCACTTGTCTTTGTATCCCTAGTGTCCCTACATAAGCGACTATGAGACCCGTTTGCATCCATCATATTGATGGGTATACAACACACCGGTCTGTCCAGTTATCACGATATCCCTCTCGAGTAACCTATGATCGGGATTATTTAGGATATGTGTTTAAAGGTGAATCGATCTCACTATCGTGATCTCATCACGATCCGATTCCCATTGCACAAATCCAAGGACATCACAATATATGTATGCATTTATGCAATAGTTATAAAAGTGATATATGCCAAAATATAATAAGCAAAAAGATTCTATATTAAGTCACACGTGCTATCACTCACGTGATTGGCTTGCTGGGCACCTATGACTAGCATTTTCCGCCTGAGCTGCATCACTCGGCTGTAAACTACCGAGTTCCCCTAAGGGCAGCCACCCCGCCTGAGCAGCATGATGCCCGAGACCACACCTGCGTGGCCAGCCTGCCTGCGTCGTGCTCCTTGGCCCCATGCTCCCCGAGACACACCTACACGGCCAGCTCGTATGCGTTGTAATCCTCGGCTCCATGCCCCCCGAGACACATTTGCGCGGCCAGCCCGCCTGCGTCGTGCTCCTCGGCTCCATGCTCCTCGAGATCGCGCCTGCACGGCCAACCCACTTGCGTCGTGCTCCTCGACTCCATGCCCCCCGAGACACACCTGCGCGGTCAGCCCGCTTGTATCGTGCTCCTCGGCTCCATGCTCCTCGAGATCACGCCTGCGCGGCCAGCCCGCCCGCGTCGTGCTCCCCGAGATACACCTGCACGGCCAGCCTGCTTGCGTCGTGCTCCTCGGCTCTATGCTCCTCAAGACCGCGCTTGCGCGGCCAACCCGCCTGAAAGCTGAAGCTATGCCTCGGACTCCCGTTACAACGATCGATGCATAGCTTCTTTCTGGGGCGGAATATGATGAGGATAATAATTATGATAAGACTCCACTGACGTCAGATAACGCCTCACGCCTCAATCAACGCGATAGCACCTGGTCAAACGGAGCAGAACGTCGGCCGAGACGCATTAACGCCTGCTTAGGCTCGGTTCTTCTCGCCACGCCAACACCAATGTCGGACGCTACCAACCTGCCCTTGCAAGCGGGCACATTAGGAAATAGTAAACTTCCCTATAAATACCCTCGCATTCTGAATGGAAGAGAGGGGGGAGACAGACCAAAAAGACTTCTTCATCTGAAATCCCCTTCACATTAACTAACTTGATCGTCAAAGCGGTCGGGCTGAGCATCTCGACCCGACCTTTGTGCAGGAGCGAAGTCGAAGGTCCCCGCGAGACGCGAATGCGGGGAGTTCCTGCCCGGAGAGGATAGCGACCTCATCTCAATCGGACCCACACAAGCGGCCACCTCAGTAGTCTCGGGACACATCCCCAGGAGATCCCCCTTCATCCGGACCCGAACCAAGGAGATCCCCCTTCATCCGGACCCGAACCAAGCCGCGTCAACCCCGAGTTCACGACTTAAGGTTGTTTACTCTAACATATAATTATAATAAGAGCTACACGATATTATAGATTCTGACGTAATTATCCAAACACGATAGAATATTTCTTAATAATATTTACATTAATTTGGTAAGTGCCAAGTTTGTTTCAAATGGAATATTAATTACAATTAAAAGTTTTAAGAGATCAGTCGATGAAACTAAAATTCGAAGCATAGTTGAAATTTTTGTTTATTTGTTATCAAAGGTATTTGAATTTTGCTCAAATTTCTCTCGATTAAGTTCAAATAAAATAATATAGGTTTCCAAATTGAGTTCAAAGACTTATATAGCTAATCAGGTTTGGATTTGGGCGAAACTTATGTCTCCGATCGAACATTATCTCAAAGAATATTGGTATTGGAAAGCTTAGGTAGAGAATGAATTACTCATGTGGATAAGATTAGATGACACGTTATGACTTGAGCCATCATCAGAATATGCCCTACATATGTTATACTATTGTTTAATATGAATTATGCCAGGCATTCATCTACATATCAAGCCTTTTAACCGATGGAGATTGTGATGTCGGATTCAATCTTATTTCGAAGATGGTCTAACATTAAGATTGAATTTTAAGGTATACCATTATTAATTAGAGCTTAAGTATTTTAATCCAATAAATTTATTATCTTTTCGGATTGGTTGTAATGATTGATCCAATTGTAACATGGCAACAGATTCAACCAATCTAAGATCATATCACATATTAAAATAGTTATAAATGTTATATATCACCAATCTAATATCAGCGGGGATTGCTCAGTTGGGAGAGCGTCAGACTGAAGATCTGAAGGTCGCGTGTTCGATCCACGCTCACCGCATTAAAATTTTTGATGTTCTATTTCTGATTTTAAAAAATAAGTCACCCTTTGCCTACCTGTCCTGCAATCGGTGCAACTGACGGGTCCCGCTCGGGTGCAAAGACGTGGATCCACTTTGGACGCCTCCAATCACGATGCAGGTAACAGTGACCTGTCCACCGCTAGCATCCATCTGACGGCGTCATCGATTGTAGAGAACAGGATGGCCCAAGTGGCGTTGGGCCTACTCAGGAGGCCTGATTCCACCAATCAAAGGGAAGGTAGGGGACGCGTGCCAGTAAATGGTTCGAAAAAATACTTCTCTTTTTTCTCTCTGCCAAACGATTTGTACCCGACGCTCTCTCTCTCTCGCTGTCGATAGGGATCTCCGCCTTTCAAATTCTTTTCCCTACCAGGCAAACCGGATGGCCCAAGTAGCGTTGGGCCTAGACAAGAGGCCTGACTTCTCCAATCAATGGGAAGGTAGGGAACACGTGTGCCACTAAATGGGTAGTAAAAAAATACTTCTCTTTTTTCTCTCTATAAGATTAGATCACATATTACACTCATTATAAATATTATATATCATTAATCTTTAAACAGCGGGGATAGCTCAGTTGGGAGAGCGTCAGACTGAAGATCTGAAGGTCGCGTGTTCGATCCACGCTCACCGCATTAAAATTTTTGGTGTTTTATTTCTGATTTAAAAAAAAGAATTTACCTTTTTGCCTACCTGTCCTGCAATCGGTGCAACTGATGGGTCCCGCTCGGGTGCTGGAGGCCTCCAATCACGATGCGGGTAACCGTTGACCTGTCCACCGCTGGTATCCATCTGACGGCGTCGTCGATTGCAGAGAACAGGATGGGCCAAGTGGCGTTGGGCCTACTCAGGAGGCCTGATTCCACCAATCAAATAAATTTACCCTGTGCCTACCTGTCCGGTGCAACTGACGGGTCCCGCTCGGGTGCACGCGACGTGGATCGTTGGACCCACTTTCGACGACTCCAATGGTAACGGTTGACCTGTCCACCAGTGGTATCCATCTCACGGGCGTCCTCGATTGTAGAGAACAGGATGGCCCAAGTGGCCGTTGGGCCTACTCAGGATTCCTTATTTCTCCAATCAAAGGGAAGGTTGCGAATACGTGTGCTAGTAAATGGGTAGGAAAAAAATACTTCTCTTTTTCTCTCTCTGCCAAACGATTTGTACCTGATTAATATACGCTCTCCCTCTCGCTGTCGATAGGGATCTCCGCCTCCCAAGTTCTTTTCCCTACCCGGCGAATCAGCGGCCACTATCCATGGGTCGGTCGCTTCGTAGCCCGCCGACGCCCAAAACCCAGTCTCCTCGCGTTTCATGTTCACCAGAGGAGGTAACTTCGTCTTTCTACTCTCCCCCGTTGTTCTTTCTTCCTGTTTTTGCTTGTTCTTGGAGCAGTCCGCTTCCGTTTCTGAAGCAACATGAGAACCTTTTTTTGTTGATTGTGCCCTTTTTGTTAAGTCACATCCTTTCGCCTCTCATTTTTCGATGTTCGTCTTATTGAAAGAAACCGAGTCTTTCAGTTTTTGAGTTTTGTGGCAAAGATTTCATCTCGCGTGACCTCACGGAAAGTCGCTGGCGTACTCTCTGTGGTAATGTGATTGTTGACAGAGTTAGTTGAAATAAACATGTTTCTTAGCGATTCTTTCTTTTCGCCCTATTTCTTTGGCATTCGTAATAGGCTCGTGGCAGTGTTTGTAGTCTTGAAAGGGGATAGGAAATCCCTTTTGTTTGAAGGTTTTCCTTTTTACTATGCATGCTTGGGAAAAGGTAATATTTTGTTGAAACATGTTATCCGTATGTTTTCTCGGGCTTCTCATGAGTTGGTCGTTAGGCCTAAGCGGTCATCTTCTGTTTGTGTCTTTCTTTCTTTCTTTTTCTTAGCTGATTTGATTGTGGAAGAATTATGAAACAATGTTGAACTAGAACATATATTCTTAATTTTTTTCCTGTTATTACTGGAAATATATTTCAGCCGATGCCAAAAAGAATGCCAGAATGCCCGTATCAAATCGCTTCTTCTTATTCCCTTTTCATTCATGATCTATATCATTCATTACCTTTTCACTTGCATCTAATAGCTGCCACTAGAGATAATTTGATAGAATCTACAAAGTATGTATAAGTGTATCATCCTTGTACGAAGGGCGTAATTCTGTGGGCATGTTTTCCTTTCTGGATAATGCAGAATGGAATGATGCCCACCGACCCAAATTAGTAAGCAGAAACCTCAGGCCACTGAAATCAGTTCCTCACCTGAAAGCTCTGGCTTGCCCAAAGGTTCTCCTTTGTTCTTTCTAATTTGGTTCAAGTTCATTGATTTAGTAGTTTTCATAACCTTGTCTTTGAGAGATGTATGACAACTAAAATATGATTGATTTAATAAGTTGAAGAGAAATTGCTTGCATCATGAACTATAAAATGGCAGAACTTGAATATTTTAATTTAGACCCCAAAACAATTAACACAACATTAAACCTTTGAAATAAAATCAGAACCAAATCTTAAAGTGACTAATCCTTGTGCCCTACATGGAACACAATTTAACTGAAAGCAACAAATATTATCATCTTGAACCTAAAATATAAATATTGATTTTGTGGTTAGCTGCATCCAAATTATTAATAGCAGTGCATGTCATAAAAATATAGGAGGAAAGGAAGAGGTAAGAAGAAGAGAATACGATGAAAGAGGAAGGTGCATGGTGCACAAAGATGAGATGGGAAAGACTCATGTTTGGAGCGAAGAGGGCCTGTGTTAAAGTATATGTGAAGTATATTTATTAATTTTTTAAAGATTTCGATTTGGATCGTCCGAGATGAGGACAATTCTAAGTACCATTCATTTCCTATCAATTCAAACGAAACTTTAATTGTCGATATGTACATTACTTTAAAAGGGCATATTCCTCCCAAAAGCTTCTTTTTTTTGTTCTTTCCTAGAGCACCTTTTTTTTTATATTTATTCTCATATAACGCATCAAATTAAAAAAAAAAAAGAATAACCTTAGCCTCTGTCACGATAGTCGTCACCTCTGTCCTTCATCCGTCGATGCCTTCATGCTCTCACCCATTGCCTCCGCCCCTTGTTTGTTGTTGGAGACTCAATGACTCATTGTCACTTGTGAACTTTCTCCTTGAGGGAGTTGAAGACATAGGATCGATCGATGGGATTTGAGAGGTCTTTAAGACGATGATGATCAAAATCGACTATCGCTAAGCAAATAGAGAAGGTCATAGTGACGGTCACCAAGGCTGATGGAGAAGGTCATCTACACCAAGCGACCGATGGTGCACTCGAGTTAGGGTTTTTTAAATGAGGAGCTTATTGTCCATGACACAATAGGCAATGATGAAGGCCTTGTAAGTACTCTCATGAAGCTTCACATCAAGAGTGAGATACTCAACTGGCTGGCCAAGGGGTAGGAGAGATTAGCAAGAATGAATATCATGATGTTGAGGGCCTTCATCTTGTCGGCCACCATGAATGCCAACAATCACTACAACAACAACAATGATGGGATGAATGTCAATTGCTCGAATATGCGCTCGGACTAGGGGCTATAGGTGAGGGGCTTGCTGCTAATGATGCAATAGGCAATGACGAAGATCTTGTAAGTGCTCTTATAGAGCTTTGCATCGAAGATCGATACACCTAACTAGTCAATGGGGGAGGGGAGATTGACGACTGCGACAAGCATGATGACAAATACATATCTATTGGACTTCCTTTAAGAGTCATACAAATCATTCTCTTTCTCTCTCTCTGTGAAGAGACACAACGACAACGATGAACAAAAGACGAACAAACGACAACGAGATATATATATATATATATATATATATATATATATATATATATATATATATATATATATATATATATATATATATATATATATATAATCAGAAGGTAGAGTAAATAAAAATGGATAACTGATTATTCTATCCGTAAAACATCGTCCCCACAGAAAAATATGTATAACGCCTCAACTTGGCCAAGTAGCACATATTATTTGCTCAACTCATCTCCCAACGATTCGTATACGAAAAACATTTCAAAATGGATCAAACGATTGAGGATTTCAATGGCCCATATACATCTTTTTCTTGTTCTAGCAACGGAATTCCCTGGGTTTAATTTTGAACTCTCTCTCTCTCTCTCATACATCTTTATTTTGCCTACCCTTAACCCCCCAAAGATAGTGATAATTTCAAACCGATACAAACATTTATTTATGCCATAGAGAATCCTTATGATGCTAAGAAACAATGATGATAATAGCAATGTTACCATAATTATCTAACAATTCAACTACATTTTGGGTTGAAACACAGTCCAAATACAACTTTTGGGATTTAAGCTTTCGTAATTCCTTCTCTACTAGTTGAATGTGAGAGATTCCCTTAAGATGTGCCTCCTTTGACATGAACCTTGCATTCATTGCCTTTTCATGATGGGTTCCCCAAAGACCTTCTAGCTTAGGAGTGGGTTTCACCCTTTTATCCTACTTCTCCAACCCTTCAATTAATATATACCAATGGGAGACCAAACATGAAACCATAAGAGACTATATAAGGGGGGGGACTAAAACTACTCTGCCAATCATCCTTTAGCTTTCACAAGGGCCAATTATGAGGGCACAGAGCCTAAACTATGATGTAAAAGGAGATGGTCAGAATCACTGATAACAGTGCATCACACCTTCGCATGCTTTCAATATCTATTTCTGTCAGTATCACCCATTGTGGCTCTCAATCTCAAGTGATCAACCTTTTTAATACACATATGCTACCAATAAATAAATACTGTTTGCCAAATCCTCATATTACCATCACTCCTCAATTCCAAAGCATATCCTTTTTTATTTCTCACCATGAACATGATCATATGCAACTTCAAAGCCAGGACATCAGGATCATATAGCTTGGCCAATCCAAGACAAAAATCAGCACTATATATGGTGGTAACCCCTCCTACTCCTAAACAAGCCCTTGTTGTTACTTACTATCTCAAGCAATCTATGTTAGACATTCATTATTTTCTGGTGAGGCTAATGTTCTTATTAGCAATAAGTCCTAATAACGTTAATGCAGTGATGATGGTTTAGGTTCTAACCTAAACCAATGTTCTCAAGCCAAATTCAAACCTAAAGCTACATGAATCCGATTCCAGGTTCGGATTTAACGGAACCTCATCGCGCCCAACTTGTTTTCAGTTTCTCAAAAAGCAAACAAATCATTAGAATTGTTTGGCTTATTTCTTTGCTCAATTTATTCTCTCTTTCTTTCTTTTTTCCCAATTCTTCCCTAGTTCTCAACAAACAATTCCAGCTCCTGGCCCTTTCCATTACAAATAACAATGTTTTTTATGGACATCAAAATCATGTAAATTGTATGATGCTAGAACATGGTTTAGCAATTCCTAACAGGACCAAAAAAAAAAGAATGCTATCTGTAAAGAGCATTTGCAGATTTAAAGTCCTAAGCAAAATGACAGCATTTCGGACAAATGAAGATGATCACAAACACATAAAAGCTAAATTTGACAACCATTTAATCGTCAGATGTTCTTTTCCCCCAAACTTTTCAGATCAGGAATACCAGCCGGATGATAAAGAACAAAACGTGCATCATCAGTCCCTATAAGTTCTGAACCATCAGAATAAGCCGCCGGACACAACAAACATCAACTTCAGAAATCTAGAATTACTAATCTATGTACTGAAATGGTCTTGTAGTTTTCTTTCAACGGATCGCTTGCAAAGATGCAATTGTAGGCAAACACGATTGATTTAAACCAACAACGACGTCCATAGATCAGCCAAATAAAATGAAGATTGTCAGATGAACGAAAACGAGAATCTTAAATATAATGATTTCAACAAGCATTGGCACGGAACCGTCCCACATTAATGGAAAGCAGACGCATTGCGAGAACTAGAAAGATGCTAACTTAGCTTAGAACCTGAGCTTGGTGAAGAACCACCGGTTCTTGCCGGTCTTGAAGCGCTCCTCCAAGCGGGCCTTGGTCTCCTTGCATGCGGTGACCTTCTTGTCGCGGGACTGCAGCGCGTCGAGCGTGGCGACGTCCTTGAGATCGACATCGAGCGTGTAACGGGTGGGCATGATGTGGCTGTAGTTCACCAACTTCAGAAAGGCCTTCACGCGAGACTTCTTAGCCGTCTTCTTCGCCGAATCCTTGCGGATGACCTTCTTCGGGTACTTGGCGATGCCGGCCACCAGGCAATGGCCGTAGGGCCGCTCCCGCGTGCCGTCGTCGAAGGCCCGCACGATGACCGCCTTCCGCCCCGCGAAACGGCCTTGCAGGACGATCACCGCTTTGTTCGGTTTCAGGAACTTCACCATTTCTCCTCCTCCTCCCCCGCTCCGATCGCCTCGCCGCCTCTCAAGCTCATAGGACGAATCCCACAAGAGAGGAGTTTATATATGAGTTCGATTAGGGTTGGCGGCCGTGTATAATGAATGAATGGGTCAATATTGAGTCACCAATTATGCGAAATGGGCCTCAATATGGGCCGGGCTTTTAATAGCGTAGCATTATAATTCTTTATATATTAAATTAGGGACAAATAAGTAAAGCCCCTTTATGCAGATACGTACACACACATATATAAATATAAATTATATATATATATATATATATATAATCTCTATTCCACGGAACAAAGTCACCCTGTTGTGTACCTGCACACCCTGGCTTCTTTGTAGACAAGCCCGGGCCTACACAGGTACCCTTTACTCGGACTGCAGTGCTCGTCCTCTGCGCAAATGCAATGTCCTTCCAGTGCGCAGCCGTTACCTGTGTTCGATCCCTGCCCCGAGACCACTTCATCCCACCATGGGCTCTGAAACATGCCTCCGGGATCCGATTGGTTCTTGGACGCCAGAAAATTGCTGAAACCAGGGTACTTTCGGTGCACACCAAGGAAGGCAACCCTTCGATTCTTCGCCCAGTGCGGCCTGGCTCCGTGCTTCATGAACGCCATCTGCTCCACCTCCTCCCAGACGTCCTGGTTCAGCCTGGGAGTGGACGGCTCATCGGCTCTGTAGTAGTTGAAATCCAGGACGATAGAGTCCTCGGGCTGGCCGAGGAGCGCGTCCGATTTTTTGATGAAGCGTATCAGAAACCCGTTGTAGTTGTCGACGCCGCAGAAGTTCTCCGGTTTCAGATCCCTGAGCTGCTTCACGTCGTGGATGAAGTCCATGAACTTGGGAGGAGAGAAGATTGCCGTGGTCTCGTAGAAGAACAACCCTTTGCCTCGAGGATCCCAAGGGCACGTGCTCAAGCTGTCCGCTTCCGGTGAGTGTTGGCAGGAGCCGGAGGTCTGCATCTTTCCCTGGCGGCCCACCACCGGGTAGCCTGTGAAGATCCCGTTGTTCTTCAAGCCATTGCCCGCCAACCTTCTATACGCCAGCTCGGCGGCTGCGGTGACGCACTTCCCCCTTCTGTTTCTTGATTCGTCGTAACGCTTCTCTGCATCACAGAAGAATCTGGTGAGCGACCGCAGCGCCCTTGGAGCAAGCGCACGAGAAATTTGGCGATAGTTCACGCGGTACCAGTAGCTCGTATTGCGGCGCAGACCGCCATGAGGTTTGGTTGGAAGCCGATGAAGTCATTGATGCCGTCGCCGGAGGCGTTCGAGGGGACTCGATCGTCAAATCTGAATGCAACTTTGTGCTGCGATGGAAACCAGGTGAGGTCAGCGAATTCGTGCTTGCGAGCAACATCCAACAGGCGATCTTGGAAGCTGGCGTCGTCGTGGAATGAGTACGTGATGCTTCTCTTGAAGCTGGGTTCGAGTGTCAGTGTCACCTGTAGATCCAAGTCGAGAAATCTGATCGCCATGTTTACAGCAGAGCATGATAGAAACATGAGAGGATGGAATCGATGTCACGTAACACCTTCATGCTCTTCCGACTCTTTGAAGCGAAGGAGACAGAGGGCAGTGGTGGAGGATTGCACTGACCTGAGATATGATCCCCAGAAGCCCCAGGGAGACGCTTGCGGCATTGAAGAGCGGGTCTCCCCGGAGCAACCTGACGACCTTCGCGTACCCTTCCGACTCACCGGCCGGGATCACCATGCTCAGGCTCACGACATGGTCGTGGACGGCTCCTCCCTTGCCCCACCAGGAGCTGCCATGCGACCCCGTGCTGATGATCCCGCCGACGCTGACCCCCTCCCAGTACGTTGAGGCGACCAGGCTCAGCCCGGCCGCCTCCACCTTATCAATCAGATCCCGCAGCCCCACGCCGGAATCAGCCGTCACCGTGCGGCCAGCCACGTCCACCTCTATCCGCGTGTTGTACTTCGCGGTGCTTATCAGAACCGAGTTCTCCGGCGGGGGGCAGGCCAGCTTCGGGATTGCGTGCGAGAATCCGCTCACTACCTTCGCCTTGAGGTTGTTCCGGTTGGCCTCGGCCACGGCCGACCGCAGCTCCTCCTCGTTCGTGGGGTAGACGACGCTGCGGACCCAGCATTCCCTTCTGTCCCCCCAGGCGCCGTAGGCGTTGGAGAGGACGCAGCCCGTGACGTTGCAGCGAACGGGCGGAGCCGGTGGCTTGGCGGAGGTGAAGTATGGATTCGACCCGATGACGACGAGCAGCAGCAGAAGAAGAAGCGCCCGAATTGGGGAAGCCATGTCGATGCCTGGTTGACCGCCCTCCTGTCCCTTGTCTTACTTATACATGCACGTGGAGTGGCACAAATCTTTAAGAGGCAACGTGGAAGGTCCCTTATGGCTCAACAACGCACTGTGGGTGTTCATGTGCTAATTTAATGTTAATGTGCTTTATTCACTGGAGCCTATGAGGAGGAGAGCAATATATTATCATATCTTGTACAAGCAATATATATATATATATATATATATATATATATATATATATACACACACACTTATACTTTAGCCCTTTTGACTTGAATCATTCATCTATTTAATATAAAAAAAAATCATTTTTAATTAGTAAGGAGCACAACTTGTGCCATAAATATATATATATATATATATCCAGAAAATGATAATATTTAATAGAATTTTGATTTTTTTTCCTGTCTTTTTTTCAAAAGAGATATTTTATGTTTTTCCTATATGTTTTTTGTTTCTTTTGTAAGGAGATATTAGGATTGAGATTTGTAGATATTGGTTGCAATTATCTTTAGAAAATAGTTGATAAATTATAATTCAATATCAATACTTTTTTGAAGTTTTTTCCTTCTTCTTGATCAAAAAAATTACTTAAGATTTTTTTTTCTTGTTAAGATTATTTTGAAAACTATTTTTTCAAAAAAAAAAATCATTGAATGGGAAGATTGTGAGAAGACCAAAAAAATCATTGTTATAGCAGTAATTCTTCTATCTTACCTTTCCTTGTATGCATTTTTGAAAGATAAATAAATACCTTAGTGTTTAAAGAATGAATTCCTTTCTCACTCTACATTAGAAAATAACTTACTCTCCTAACATCTCTCTCTCCTTTCTTGATTAAGCTTTAAATGGGAATCAATGAAGAGGTTATGATATTTCCAACAAAAAAGGACAGCATGATCATGAATGAAAGCAAAACATGTTTGTATAACCATAGAGGCCATAATGAGAAGGGTTTGAAGTTGGTGATAGACATGTGCTTCATACATGCTCTTGTGTGAGCCACATGGTTAGAGTAATTTGTTCCTTGTCCATATTGATCACCTTTTGAGGAAGAACAAATTTATTTAGTGTGATTGGAGAATCAATAATTTAAAAGGCTTGAGAATCTATTTCAACTCATCCAGAATGTCTAATGATTGGAGACTTTGGCTACTTGCTGATTCTTGAAGTGTCCATGGTAGAGAGAGAGAGAGAGAGAGAGAGAGAGAGAGAGAGAGAGTCAATAACCATCTATTACTTACTTTGGAACAGTAAAAGAACATTTACAAATAATTTAAGTGTATAAAAATATTCATAAATTTGATATCGAAAAACTAACTCAATATATAATAAATCTACAATGAGATTAAATTTGATCATCTTTTAATAACATGTAGTTGAGATAAATAGGTATGTTTGATTTATATTTAGTAAATATTTTTTTTATTTCAATATGAAATCTATTCATCTAATAAATTAAATCTTTTAGTTTTTCTACACGATAAATTTATTTATTTATTTATTATTAAGAATAACAGATAATGTTTCGAATTCTTAATATTTGATAAGTGGGTATGATATATATATTATCATCGTATCAATATTTAATGTGTAAAATAAATATAAAAATAAATTTAGTAACTCGTATAATATGTATTGGAAAAAGAGATATAGTCGCGAGACTCTTGTTTTAGAATTTAAAAAATAGATGATCTTATTTTTATTTATAAATAGTAAAAATTATTTTTCGAAAAATCGGACGAAGGAGAATAATCTTATCATTGTATCAATATTTGTGCTCATCATATGTAGCTAATTTTACTTCACATTCTGTATGAGGAACAAACAGTTGTAACACAACTGAATGAAACTTCATCGATCGGAATAAACTCCTTTGAATTAAATTGTGTTGCGGAAATGCATGTCCTTTTGATAGCTACTGGCAGCCTTGGCATTTATACCATTGGGACCAAAGAGATGGCACCGCCTGAATCCTGAGACAAAAGGGAAGAATGACAAAACAGAGGAAGATTCTGAGGTAGATTCATCCTCTCTCTCTCTCTCTCTCTCTCTCTCTCTACACATCATCTTTATCTGTGTATGACATCCATCCCTTCTTTCTGTGTTGTTTATAGCAAGTCAATGGCTTTATAATGACAGAAATTATTTGCAGATGCTGTAGCCCACAGTGTGACATCCAAAGAATGATGGATGAATGCCATCCATTTGGATCGCTTCATCTCACTGTTTGTTTGGTTGTTCGAGCATAAATGAACACAGAATCGATAAATGTGCATTTATTCGATCACTGTTTGAGAATGAAACCAAATTTGCTTCTCCACTGAATTTATTTTGGTAGCTAACGTCCTCTTAGATGATACGACCACGACAAGACTATGGAATTATTGATATCCTTCTTCCAGTTAATATTTGGTTCTTTGATCCACTGAGTCTTCTTATTTCTTCTTCCGTCACTTAGCATACATCATAATATTGATAATTCAAATTATTAATTTCTTTTATCATTAAAATCATATAATAAAATACATGATTAAATTGAGCTACAGCAATACAAGTCGAATGGCTTTTATGATCTGATTTGACGTAACTATTGTTAGTCGTGGTTTGAATTTTCTGAAAATAATGACAACTCATAAGCTTCATTATTTCAAAATCAGAATTAGCGGCGATCTTTTAATTATTTTGTGGAGAAAAATTCATACTTATTCATATTTATTAGCCAATAATAAATTCCTTCCCTATCCCATCTTTTGAACTCCCCGTTAATGTCCAAAATCTTCTTCCTCTTTAGAACAGATCCTCACGATCTATTCTTCACATCACATCCCACCGTCATATCTTCCTTCCCGGCCCATAGTGCGGCCCAATCGGCCCATCGTCTCTACGCACGAAATGTGATGCATCAATCTCGTACCGCACGACTTTTAAAGAATTGTCAAATACTTATATATATATATATATATGTATATATTTATAGAAATTAATTTTTGCCACAGGATCCAACTACGGATTCTCGGTCGTCGAATAATTATTTTCCTTCCTTTAAATAATAAATAGAGAGAGAGAGAGAGCTACTACCTCTCGCTTCCTCACCCTTCGATCGAGACCACGCAGTCTAATTCCTCCGCCAGTCGTGGCTCCTCGACGGATACTCGTGATACTGGGGAGAGTAAAAGTGCATAATGAATTTTGAAAGAACACCGATAAAATAGTTGTTCAGATAGAAAATATTACAAAAGCCAACGAACGAACTCTTAAAGAAACTTTGGTAAAAAACGAAAAATAACTCACCACCAAGTTTAAAATCAAAAGGGATACAGAAATATCACCACCCTAATGACAATAAATAAAAATACAGAACAAAAGACTCACCACTCAAGGATACATCTAAGAGATAGAGAGTTCAAAAGAGCATTCCAAGAGAGCTTCTACCAATATCCTCAGTTTTCTAAAGTCCTTTCTAAGCCCTAAACATCAAAATAAATACTAGTGCATGAAACAACCTTTGTGCAGGGAATATGCTGATGAGCAGTCTTATCTGAGTAGGCTGAGTTGAAGATTATGAGGCAATATTGTTGACTGAAAAAAATATCATATTATCAGCATGGTCCATATCAACAGATTGTAACAAATTAGATACTCCCGTGTCAATCTCCCCTAGTTGAAAAAGACTTGTCCTCAAGTTCTTGTTTGTTTCGTCAACATGACTATAAAAAAGACTTAAATCAACTACATTAAATGTTGGGGATACTTTATAATCTTTAGGTAGTTCAATCTCATAAGCATTTTTACCAATTCTCTAAGTACCTTGAATGAACCATCAACCTTTGGTTTCAATTTTCCAAATTTGCCCGATGGAAACCTCTCCTTCCTTAGATGAATCCAGACCAAATCACTTACATTACACTCTACATGTTTTCTGTGTTTGTTAGCAGCTTGCATGTACCTCTTATTTTGTTTCTCAATGGTTGCTTTCACACCCTTATGCAGCTTCTTTATCTGCTTTGCTCTTTCATCAACATCTCCATTAAATTGTTTTGTTATAAAATGAGAGATTAAGTCCAAAGGACCAACAGGATTAGCACCATAAACTACCTCAAAAGGACTTTTACCAATACTATGATGCATATAACGATTGTAGGCAAACTCAATTTGTGGAAGAATGACATCCCACTGCTTAATCTTCTTGCCAACATAGCTTCTAAGCAAATTTCCCAAGCTTTTATTTGTTACCTCAGTTTGCGGATGATGTGAGCTGCTGAAATTCAAAGAAGTACCCAGCTTCCTCCAAACAGTTCTCAAAAAATAACTAACAAATTTTGAATCTCGATCAGACACCATAGTTCTTGAAATACCATGTAATTTAACAATCTCCTTAAAATATAAATCAGCAATATGAGATGCATCATTTGATTTATTGTATGGAATAAAGTGAGATATTTTTAAAAATCTGTCAATAACAACCATGATAGAATCCTTGTTCCTTTGAGTTCTGGGCAGTCCCAAAACGAAATCAAGACTCACATCCTCCCACGGAGCATTTGGCACTGGCAATGGGGTGTACAAACCAGAATTTTGACTTCTTGTTTTTGCCAAATGACACAATCGGCATTGTTTCACATGTCTAACCATATCTCTAAATATTTTAGGCCAGTAAAAATTTGATTGAACAAGAGCTAGAGTCTTGTCCCTACCGAAATATCCTCCCAAAACATCATCATGAGTTTCAGCTAGAATTACTTATCTCAAAGAACAAGATGGAACAACAAAGCATTAGCTTGAAAAAGAAAACCATCAAAGATAAAAAATTATTGAAAGGAACCTGATTTATAATTCTGCCATATTGAGCCGAAATCAATATCATTCTCATAGAGATCTTTGACCGTTTCAAATCCAACCACTTTGACTTCCATTGCTGATAATAAAGAATGCTTTCTGCTCAATGCATCAGCAACTACATTTTGAACACCAAATTTGTGCTTGATTGTAAAGTTGTAAGATTGTAAAAACTCCACCCAAGCTGCATGCCTCTTGTTTAGCTTGTGCTGGTGATTAATGAACTTTAATGCCTCATGATCAAAATATAGAACAAATAGCTTGGTAAGAAGATATTGACTCCAATGAGATAAAGCTCGATAAATAGTATAAAACTCCTTATCATAAGTAGAGTATTTCTTTCTCGTATTATTCAGCATTTTACTAAAAAATACAATGGGCTTTCCGTCTTGACTCAAAACAGCACCAATTCTCACATTAAATGCATCACATTCAACTTTAAACACATTATCAAAATTTGGTAGAATTAAGATAGGAGCTTCGGTCACCTTTATTTTTAAATGCTCAAAAGTATCATTAGCTTCACTAGTCCATTTGAATTTATCACATTTCAGACATTTGGTTATTGGAGCGACAATAGAGCTTAAACCCTTGATAAATCTTCTATAAAACGAAGTTAAGCCATGGAAACTCCTCACATTATGCAATGAAGCAGGTGTTGGCCAACTGAGAATAGCCTCTACCTTACTTTGATTCATCATGATTCCATCTTTTGAAACAACATACACCAAAAATACCATACTAGAAGTAAAAAAATCACACTTCTTTAGATTAGCATAAAGCTTTTGCTGCCTCAAAATAAGAAAGATCTCTTTCAGATGATTCATATGCTCCTCTTCACTCTTGTTGTACACCAATATATCGTCAAAATTAACTACAACAAATATTCAAATACATGGCTAAGTATGTGATTCATAAATCTCATGAAGGTGCTAGGAGCATTAGATACCTCAAATGACATAACCAACCATTCATATAAGCCTTCTCTAGTTTTAAATGTTGTTTTTCACTCATTTTCGGGCCTCATTATTATTTGGTGATAGCCACTTCTCAAATCAATTTTAGAGAAAATATAAGTACCACACAATTGATCAAGTAAATGATCTAACTTTAGAATAGAAAAGCGATAATCCACTGTGATTTTGTTGATGGTGCGATTGTCCACGCACATTCTCCAAGAACCATCCTTCTTAGGCATTAACAAGGCTGGAACCACACAAGGACTCATGCTCTTCCGAATTAACCCTTTTTTCACCAATTCATCAACTTGCCTTTGAAGTTCTTCATGCTCCTTGGGACTCATTCTATATGTTGCCTTATTAGGTAGAATAACACCCAGAATAGGATCAATGTGATGCTGGATGTCTCTCAAGGGTGGAAGGCCATGTGAAATCTCTTATGGTATAACATCTTCAAACTCTTCCAAGATTTGTTTCATGACTTCTAGTGTCTCCTTGTGTTGTTCATTTTCTTCTACTACTAGTAGAGCCATAACATGACCACCCTTGTCTAATTCACCTTTGCATTCACCATACGACATAAAAGCGTTAACTTTCTTCTTTGGAGCACTGATTTCGGATGGTTGTAATGGAGCTAAGATAATCTTCTTTTCATTCACCTTAAAAGAATAAGTATGTTCGTAGCCGTCATACAACACCCTTCTATCATAATGCCAAGGTCTTCCTAACAACAAATGACAAGTATCCATAGGAGCAACATCACACCATACTTCATCTTTATAATACTTGTCAATAGAAAATGAAACTAAACATCTTTTAGTTACATTGATATCATTTCCTTTTTGCAACCAACATAACTGGTATGGATGTGGATGAGGGATGGTATCCAACTTTAGCTTCTGCACAATCTCCAAAGATACCACATTCTCAAAGTTGCCACTATCGATGATCACCAAGCACACCTTGCCAAGAGAAGTGCATTTAGTGTGAAACACATTTTTTCTCACCCAACTTTCATCGTCGGCCACATAGGACACTTGTAAACTACATTGCAATACAATAGACAAACCATGATCAGCATAAGTAATCTCTTCCTCATCATCATCGTATTTTAGTTATTCCTCAGCTTCATCTTCTCCTCCATCACTATGATCTTCAACCAAAGTTACAATCCTCCTATTTGGACAATCTGAAACAATATGCCCAAAACCATGACATTTGAAGCATTTTCGGCCACTTGGGGTAGAAGATTCTTCACCCTTTTCTCGCATCTTTGATATCACCTTGCTTTGGACGGTAGGCTTGGAACTTCCTTCTTTTGTATAGCCTTTTTTTGCTTTTGAACTTTTAATACGCAATCTCATACTTCAGACCTCCTAAGTATCTTACAATTGTTTGCTCTTCCGATTCCACAAGCTCTCCTTTTAAAATCAAATTATCGAATTCTGTAGTATACTCCTCCACACTAAGATCTTTTTGCTTGAAATCATGTATTTTGAGAAAGATCTCTTGCCTATAATTATGAGATAAATATTTTCTCTTCAGCTCCCTTTTCATTTTCTCTTACTCTTCTCCTCATGTTCTCTTTGTTTTTTCATATTTTCCCACCAAAAAGATGCATTCCGTCTGAGTTTGAGTGCCACAAGTTTGACCTTCTTTTGTTCTAGTGGTTCATGAAAATCAAAAATTATTTCTACTGTATTAAGCCAATCGATAAAGTCATCAACATTTATTTTACCTTCAAATTCTGGAATATCTAATATGGGATTATATTTATTCTACCACTCGTCTTGGACTCAATTTCTTCTCCGACATCTTCTCGACTCCCTTGGAATAGGAGGTGTATCATCATCAGAAGTAAACTCTCGAGCGTCATTTTCATGCTGTTTGTGTCTATTTTGAAGTTCGTCGATTATTTCATTTTTTTTCTTGTAGACTACGTAGTAATTTTCGTAGCTGCAGCCTCAACGACTCAGCGTCATTTTCATGGTCGCTACCTTCATCAACTATATATTTTCTATTCTGCCTTGCCATGATCTCTAGCCTTTAGCTCTGATACCAAACTGATACCGGGAGGGTAAAAATGTAGAATAGATTTCGAAATAATACCGATAGAACAGTTGTTCAAATAGAAAATGTCACATAAAGCAAGGAACAAACTCTCGAATAAACTTTGATAAAAAACGAAAAATAACTCACCACCAAGTTTAAAATCAAAAGGGATATAGAAAGATTACCACCCTAATGACAATAAACAAGGATACATAACTGAAAATAAAAGACTCACCACTCAATGACGCATCCAAGAGATACAGAGTTCAAAAGAACACTCCAAGAGAGCTTCTGTCAATATCCTCAGTTTTCTAAAGTCCTTTCTAAACCCTAAACACCAAAATAAATACTACCGCATGAAATAACGTTTCATGCATAAAAAATTTCGAAATTAAGTGCTTTACTGCTGCTAACCAACTCTATTAGTGTATTTCTTAGCCATGAAAAAAAGTATCATGATATAATTTTACTTTTGTGTATGAAATATGCTGATGAACTTCTGAGTAGGTTGAGTTAAAGATTACATGCTCATGCTCCCGTGTCAACTAGACCATGCATTCCCACCTCGGTTGCTCACGAGCAGCCGCCGGAGGAGCCCCTGAATCAGCACTCGCCGCTTCTGCCGATGTCATCTCCATTGCCCATGTGAGTTCATTTTAATTCCTGAATTAATTTGGAGTTAATATTTCCTAAAACATAAGACTGCGTTTGTGTGCTGATGCCAACATCTATATTGTCTGTCTTCTGAGTATCTGTACTTGAGGGTTTATATGATTTCTTCTAGTTTGTAATTGTTTCCTCCTTCTGTGATGGAATAGTTTATGTATGGTGTCATTGTTGCGATGCCCTTTTTGTTAAAATTTGAATAGTGAAGAACATTCCTCGTTTAATTTATGTTTTTCTTTGTCTCAGCGGGTGATGGCACTAAAATCTTATTATATTCGAAAAGAAAAGAATTCCTGCCGAACTGATTTTTTTGGAATTAGATAGAATCCGCAATAGATTAAATTTGTGGAAAATGTGATTCCTGTGGGAGAATTGTAGTTCAAAAATTATGACGAGAAATTATTCACAGCTGGTGCAATATCTTATTGTGTTACTAAAACTATAAATCTGTACTTGTAAAATACTTAGCATATATATTTTTTTTCTGCTTTCAAGTCAGACTTGTGCTTCTTTATTAGTGTTTAGGGATGCATATTTGGGTGTATGAATTTGAAAGACGCAATAGTTATCACTGGGTTATGTTGGTCGGCTAGGACTGCAATGCTATGACGTTCAGCCTGAGAGTGGCCTTACCAAGTCTCCAACATATTGCTTCAAGTTATGTTAAGAGAGTTCCATTTAAACCTTTCGCTTGAATTGTTCAAAGATGCATTCTGAACTGGGTTCAACCTTCTTTCATCGATCTGATTATACTTTTGGCTTTTATGCATCTTAATTCAGTAATATTCAATAAAGTGAATGACTTCATAAAATTGCTTATAATTTCCTCAGCATCTTAATTCAGTAATATGTCAAGTTTGTTTATTGTCCTCATGTCATTCTAGTTATGAATGTTTAGGTATTGCAAGTGTTTTGCATCTAGGGTATACTGCGATGGGTGCAACTGCACAGACTGCTATAACAATGCTGAGAATGAAGCTGCTAGGCATGATGCTGTTGGAGTTATTCTAGAGCGCAGTCCTATATGCGACTATGGATCGTAAGGTATGTCTGCATTCTTATGTTGAAACACATTAGCCTTACCTGGCTGCTTTATTTCACAAGATAGGAAAGAACTGACTAGGCCAGAACATATGTATACATGTTCTTCAGTAGAGAGCCATAAGCACAGGAAATATAGATTCCTTTAGTTACTCTTAAGAAATTCCTCATCATCAAAGTAACACTTGCATATTGTCTAAAGGATTTTATTTATTTGTTTTTGCATAAGCTGAAGCTACTTCACATATATCTTATTCTAAGATCCATGTACTTTCGTGTGCTAGGATGAGGCAAGAGAACTAGTCTTTGATGGGTATACACAATAAAGGATGCCATTGCAAAAAGTCTGGGTGCCTCAAGAAGTAAGTACTGTGAATGCTTCCAAGCCAATATTCTCTGCTCTGATAATTGTAAATGCATCGATTGTAAGAATTTTGAAGGCAGTGAAGAGAGGAAAGCGCTTTTTTATGGCAATCATTTTATCACACTGTACATGCAAAAGGATAATGCAACCTTAAATGGTTCCTCTCAGTTCATCTCTCCTACATCGGTAAAGGATCAGTCTATTCACAGGCTTGCAGAACTGCCACAGGTGATTTTTTGCCTTTTTTTCCTTCGACTACCAAAGTGCTTTTAGGTTTGCAAACAGGCAGAAAAGGCTGGCTTATTTGTTTTTTCCTGGTTTCTTTCTTAAATGCTCCTTTTTTGTGACCCTAATCGATGATGAAGAATCACAACAAATTATTGCCAGTCTTTTTTCTATGTTCAGTATGCGTTCTCAATAGACATTAAATTTGTAATTTGAAGTATTGCCAATATTATCATCTATTACTTTTTGCTAAATACCCAATGATTATAAGGTTGGTTACCTGAAAACTTCAGGACCAGCTCCTGTTTCTGCTCATGTGAACTGCACTCTTAATCCTGCTCCGTTGGCCCCTACTAAATTCATCCATGTTTGGTTATCATTGAATAGTAGTATCCTTTTTATCTTGAAACTTGAAGCTTTTCATCCATGTTTGGTTACGACTTACAAATATGTTTCTGAGATTCAAATTCTGTCGGTCATCATGAAGGTCTCTTCTAGCAGATGTGGTCCGACCGGTACACATAAGTGATCTCTGCCAGCTTCTGGTGGTTGTATCTGAACAGGCTGCTAAAACATTAGCTGGTATGGATAAATTAACACAATTAGGCACTTGCAATAGTATTTGACAAATGATGCATTGTTTACTATGAAGTTTAATTGATCATTTTGGAGCTTGTTGGTCTGCAAGTTGCCTGTACATCTTGCATTTGTTGTCAACAAAAGCATGCTGCATGCATCAGTAACACCATCTGCATCGGCTCGGATAACTGTTTTCTTTTTCATTTAGTAATTTCGTCAAGAGAGGATGATCAGGTGGAGTTTTTTAGGCTTTTTTTCAGCATGTAACTCCATTTTGTGGATCTTAAACTTTAACCGAGTGTATCTTCATTTTGTGTCATAAAGGTAACGAGATCCTAAATTCATTTGCCAACAATCTACTGCAATTATGTTCAGGCTCAACTTTATAACTCTAGATGTTGTAGCAAATTTTGTCTTACAATGTTCTTTATTTAATAGTTAATTGTTTTATCTGGGCTTCAATTATTCTTTATTTATCTGGGCTTCAAAATATGGTTGCATCTCGACAATGTTCTTTATTTGTAAATCACTCAATTAATTTTTTTCTCATTTCCTTAGTCTAAAAATAAAATTATTCAGATAAAAATGTTCAAGAGGAGCTGGTTGAAAAGGAAGGTCAAGTCGAAAGCTCCTCTCTCTCTTCCACGATTTGTGATAGTGATCAGAGGCCAAAAGATCCAAATATTCAGCTGACATCGGCTGATGATCGTTCACATCGGCTTGCTGTAGACAATATTAAAGCAGAAGGGTCTGAATCTGCCTGTGAGGATGGACACAAAAGGCCGAGGCCAGAGTCTCCAGGAACACAGGCCTTAGATGTGTGATGAGCAAGACACAATGATTCTGACGTCCCGAAATGCTGGTACATCAGCATCTTGTCGCAACCAGCATGTACCAGAGGTCTATGCAGAGCAAGAAAGAAAGGTATGTGCTGATGAAGTTCAGAGACTATCTCTGTCAGATTGTCACTTACGTAAGATTGAAAGGTAAACCAAACTTCATTTTTATTGATAGTATAAATGCCTCTTCAAGTTCAACCACTGCCGATGATTGTTTTGTGACTCACCTCAAGGACGAGCTTTAGATGATTTTTTTGTTTTTTTCATACTCGTCATTTGTCTGTCTTTTCCCTTCTCTTCTTGGTTTCTTAAGCAAGCATCTTTTTCGTAATGCAAGATAGAGTTCATACTGTTTCACTTGCTATTTTCCATCATTCATTGCTTGGTTGTGTACTCGGGTTTATTTTCATAGAGTTTTCTGAAGTTTCCGAACCATATGAGCCTAAGAAATTGTTTCTAAGAATCCAAAGGATTGTTGTATCACATTTCATTCGAGGTATACCATACTTCACATGTTCTGAAACTGGCACTTGTGACATTTTATTGCTAGAGCTCCATGGCCGGGAAATCCAGGGAAGATCTATGAATGATATTGCTAGAGCTCCAACGACACTTGATGCAGAGCCAGTTCCTGGTGATTCCAACAAGCAACAACCGGCAGGATGGCCAACCACAAGAAATGGAGACACTGGGCACAAGCTTGAGGATTCAAAGTTGTAAAGAGAAGGTACAGCAATCATCAGATAACACTAATGAGATTTTGGTAGGGTGTTTATATCAAGAACTTGAATCTTGAATCCTCAGCTCTCTTCTTTTTCTTTTTTTTGAGATGGAAAGCTCTCTTCTTTTACCCTTTAAGAAAAAAATTGCTTAAGATGTGATCAAGATTATGATATCATGCTGGCAATGACCAAAGACCTAAAAATAAGAACCAAGATTTTGTTGGAGACTTGATCTTGACTTTTGTTGATATGACATGATCACAGGAGTTAGTACATCAGCTGAAACTTCCATACGCAGCTACATCAAAATAAAACCAACAAGCTGAATGACAAAGAATGGTTGAAGGTGAATAAAAATAGACACAATCTGTAAAAGTTATGCCACACACACACACACACACACACACGGTACAAGTAAGGACATCAAGCAAGGGGTTCGTTCTCTGGTTTCATGGGGTAAGAATCTTTCAAGATTTGCTGCATCGCATAAGGTCATCTTCTAGGAGAGAAACACTTCCTAAGCTATGGTTCACTGTGTGGTGCATATAGATGACAAGTTCTTGTCATCTGGTTGCGATGATATCTGCCATGACTTTGAGCAGCTTTAATCAGCACTTGGACAATTGTCATCACCATCCACCAAAATCCAACAGCAGCACTTGAAGTTATATTCATGAATCTCCAATTCTATAGAACTAAATACATTTGTCTTGATGTCCCCATATCATCCATTTCATCATTCCCTTTGCTCATAAGATTTCTTAGTGGCGAGCTGTTGGACTTCTCAGGCCTCCCAAGTTCTCTATTTTCTCTAAAAATTTCTTGTTGGTCACAAGGTTAGGGAGCTTTCTCATCCACTTCCCTTCATCCTCCGAGTTGCCCTTCTCCTTCTTCGTCTCGGTATTCTGATCCATTTGCCAACCCATGAAATCTTGTAGTGTCATCAAATTGTTTGCTTCTATTTTGTTAAGCTTCTCGATCTCTTCCTTGGGATCAAGGGGCTTAATTGGCTCTGAATCTGTCAGTGAAGGTCTTCTCCTTGAGCTGCCACCTGTTGCATCTTGGGATACAGAATCAGCATAGAGAACATCTTCAATACGAGACATCACGGTGAAAGCTAAGCTTTCTATAACCCTTGAGTAGCTTTCCAGTATGGAATGCCCTACATCCTGCATAAGCCATATAAGAATAATCAACGTTGAAAGCCCAAGTGCTAATTGTATGCTTTTTTGGAGAAAACATGGAGTTGGTCCAATGGAGAGAGTCGAGTGTTGGTCCTTACCTTGTTGTACTGAATCTTGTTGATGTCCAGGTCTGATTGAGGAATCCCAGGGAATCTGTGCTTGAGTATGAGCAAGATGGTTTCTGCTCTCTCTTCAAATTGCTCTCTCTTCTCCATGCTGACTGCTGAACCCCATGCAGATTTGCCGTCTTTGTTGTGCATCTTCCTCTTCCAAATGATAACGGATGCTTCAATTCGGTTTTTGAGGTCTAGGATTTTGTGCTCCGTTGATAAGTCTACAGATGAGAGGAACTCTTCAGGGTCGAAATCATCGTCGGTTATATTCCGATAAAGTGAGTCTCCGAGACTTGCCCTTCCATTCTGTTACATGAGAAAACATTACTGCTACACGTATACTGACCTCCTGGAGTCGATGTCATTTGAAGGGGAAAAATAAATCAATTCCTAGAACAAATTGGTGCTACTAACCTTCATTCTTCTTTGCTAGTTTCAGTATCCTTCGGATATTATTTATGACACAATTGAAAGGAACTAAAACTATTGAACTAAACATATTGCTCGAGTGCCAATTTGCTTTCTCTAGATGTATAAATTCAGAACAAAAATTTAGAATGAAGCACTTGAAGTTGACATGGAAGTACGGATGAGACTGAAGACCACAGTGCAAAATTATTTTTCTATGTGCATAAACATATCACACGTCACCCTGCTAAAACCCCCCCGTCTAAAATGATCACCTTCAGCTGAAGCAAAAACTGGGAACCATTTCAAAGCCAAAAGTTTGTTGCATTAGTTTGGAATGGCAATTTTATTTTATCATAATAGAATAAAAGGAATTAATCTGAGTTGAAACAGTTGGCCAAAAAATCCCTTCTGAAAGCCTACCTTAGGGAGGGATTCAATGTACGATTCTGGAATCTCCATCTCCATAAGAACATTAGCGTTTATAGCCATTGCTGCTTTGAGCACTTGGTTCACAAGCTCCTTTTGATACTGAAGCCATTTCCTTGATACGTCAGACAAGCCATCGGGAGGGACTCTGACGGTCGGAAGCCACCACTTATCATCTGTCCTCCGAGCAGTCCCCTTCTCGGACTCATCAGCATCTCTGGACACATACCAGAACTCATTTTGGTCTTTGAAGTTGTCTAGGTATTCCTGTTTCAGACAAGGATAAAGAGTCAAATTAGCTGAAATTTTTTTGCGGTCTACTGCTGAGCATTTCAGTTTGCACAGGTTCGCTTACGATGAGCATTGCATCGAGCTTCCGCAAGGCAGGGATATTCATGAGAAGGTCTTTGCGTTGCTGAGTTACCATAATCTGCTCACGACACAAATAAGAACATTGTAATTTACGGTGAGATTTTCATCTTGTTGTTATCTACGTAAATTGATATGGTGTGTTTATTACTGACTACATGATCTGCTGTTCTTATTGCAGATAAAACAGTACAACAACAACAACAAGAAAGAGAGGTGTTTTGAGTGACCTCCATGCTGGTTCCATCTTTGGATATCTGTTGGGAAGGAACAAACTGAACAATATGATCCGTGACTGATAAAAGCCAGTCTATTTCTCTTCTCCATCTCGCCTTCCTTTCTGCAGACATGGGCTCCAGACGCCATTGTTCTCCAAACACAGAAGCTGGTTCGGTCACAACAACAGACAGGTGAAGATGTTAGATAATCTTCAATAAAAAGATTATTGAATAAGGTTTTTGCATATCTATCCTTTCAAATTTTGGAAATAGCATATATATATATATATATAATATTGATGAACTTAAAAATATGAAACATTAAAATACATTTAAAAAAATTAATATTTTCATCAACAACTTTAATGTAAAGGTGCAAAATAAACAAAAATACTAATTTGTAGGGATATATGTAATATTTTGAACGGTATCAATGTCATTTGGATTTTCAAGATGATTATGATGATGGATAGATTTGCTCCTGCAGACGAGAGATACTTTAGGAGAAAAACATGGTGATCATTGCGCTGATGCAGCAGGTATGATCTCTTATATTCCTATTTGGTTATGGATGTGGACTAGCAGAAAGAAACCTGCAAGATTGGTGATGGCATTGGAGAGAGCGAGGGCTGAGGAAACTCCTATTCCTCCACCTGACATGTCCTCCCCCAGAAGCAGCTTTGCAAACCTCTCCTTCATCAACTCCAAATCTGACAAAAGGCACCACAAAGATTGTGATCTTATGATATCGAAAGTCGGTTCTTTTCAGGTATTTCTTCGAACACATTGATTATGTCTCCAACACTCGATTCAATTCATGCAGTAACGCTACTGTCGTACCTGAAGGTTGCTCCTTGACACCTGCATCCTTGCTGAACCGCGACTTGGGTGCTTGCTCCGGAGGTTGGCCGGGCGCGCTCGATCCCTGGCTCCTAAAAAGCATCTTGTCGTCGTCGAGTGACCCGCTCTCGAAGGTTTGGCTCTCCTCTCTGCTCCCTGAGCTCTCGGACATCCCCCTGCCGCGCACCAACCGGTCAAGGCTGCAGCCTCTTTTCAGAAACCGTACCATCAAGGGCTCGTCCCCGAACACGGCTCAACGCACGGAGAAGGCGACGAGGTCACCGAAAGCGACATGGGCTCCTGCACCAGCGACGGCGGCCACTTCCTGATCTCCACTTCTAGGAGATGAAGCCCACACCTCCACGAGCGCAGCAAGTAGATGGAGAGAGAGCGAGAGAGAGAGAGAGGAGGAGGAGGAGGAGGTGGCGAGCGTGGCGTCCTGCGGGCAGTTGTGGGAGAAGAGAAGATGAACCGCGAACGAGGAGAGAAGGCTTGATTTGTCTCCTCGTGGTTCTTCTCCTCCGTGGCCTGGGGTGGGATTAGGACGTGGGGTGCATGTTTGAGGGTGGGGGAGAGAAAGAAAAAGGGGGGAAGCTGATGGAGGGAGGAGAATACAACAGAATTGTAGGCTGGTTTTGGAGGGTGAAAAGCTGGCTAAAAGCCCGGGAAATATGGATAGCCTTTTGGGTTTGTTCCATTTGTGCTCAATAAGATTATTGATTAAATAGAAAAAAGAATTATTGATTAAAAATATTCTATGTTTTTTCATTAAAATAAAGAGAGAGAATATATATATATATATTTATTTAAGAGTATTATGGGAGATCACATTGTCATTGTTGGTGTACCACTTAGATGAAAGACGAATTAGGATTGGTTTGATGAGTAATCCTATGATAACTCTAAAAAAAAAATATTAACTTTATGATTCAAACTTTGACCAAGACGTTTTATAGTTATTATTTATTGAAAAACTCATACACAATAATGGACAGATTCGATGTCGAAGATTTGGATCCGACATCGATATGAATCTAATAATTATATGAGTAAATCTTATGTCGTTCTAAAGCGAATGGTCTCGTTCGATCGAGCATCAAGTCTTCAAAATTCATAGCATGTCATTTCAAACCTTCAACCCAAGATAAGTAAGATATACATCCATCATCAAATTAATATTTTATGCATAAAATTATATAATCATGTTTTGATTTCTCAGCTTAAGATAAATGATACTCTTATGGCTAATTTTACACTTTCCAAATTTTCAGATTAAAAAAATTCAAATATTAAGGAACCAAACTAACAAATTGCTTGCTTGACTTGGTAAACAATAAAGACATGATTGGCACTAAATCTGGCCGGACTTGGGACACGGTGACCCTTCTTAGGTATGTGCAGCTGTAGATTAGATAGCATGAGCCAAAATTAGAATAAAAGGAGACCTTTGGTTGTTTAGGTCATGAAGGAGATAACACAAGCATTTATTCTTTGGATTCTTGGGAAACAACTCACTTGTCAAACCCATAAAATTAGTTAGTTATTCCCTTCATTTATATTGTTGTTCATGTAACTAAAGAATAAAATGGATAGAAATTTGTATTTCGAAGAAGTAAATTGGAAAAATTGACTCAATGCTAATATATTTTTCTTTCATCACTCCATATGGTTCGATAGTAAAATGTGGATTTTATTGGACTTGGTGGTACCATCACAAGGATTTGATTACCAATTCTCCTATGCAAGTATTATTTGAAGTGTTATATTTCTTTTTGTGCAAGTTGTGCAGTGTCGATATCGATGTTTATAAGGATTGTTCCGTGCTTTTAGCCTTATGCAGGTTGATAAGATTTGCACAAAAAGAATAAAGTTAATAATGATAAAGAAAAACATGTTATTGAGGTTATAAATAGATTTATTTTTGAGTAGTATCATGACCGAACTTATTCTGGTAGCTTTAGTGTTTCATCATGTATATGGAGTTGGTAAATATTTTAAAAGGTTCGAACGACTTAAAAGAATTCGAACTAAACTCGGAATCATGATTTAAATTTAATTAAAATATATTTTTAAAAAAATAAGATTTATTCATATAAATAGTTTGTGAGTAAAATAGATAAGATGATCAATAGATAAGATTTATTTTTATGTGTTCGCTATGTTACTGTAATCCAAAACGTGAAACGAGTCGAAGGCTTCAGAGGCCGAGGACATGTCGTGGCATTGCATATTCCTGATTGCATCGTCATCGTTCCCGGTAATAAGTTGTCATGAATAAAACGTTACACTTGGTGATTATGGTTTCAGGTTCTTCCGATGATCTCATCCGAGAAGGTTTTGTTCTCTACTTTGTTACTGTACCGGGTAAGCTCGTGAGGTCGATGACGAAGCTATCATCGCTATATGTTGATAAAAATATTTAATCTCATATTAATTAAATAAAAGAATAAGATCGATAAGCCAACCATTTTTACCCATCTATTATTATTCAACAAATGATAGATTTCATAATTTTTTTTAAAAAAATCTCACAAAAAAAAATAAATCAATAAAAAGATTAACATTCACAAATATACTATGCTACATGAAAAATGAATATTTTATATTATCAATTTGAACTGAAATATTTTATATTAAATTAATGCTTAGACTTAATAGGTTAATATAAGAGATATGATCTAAATGGAGACCGCGAAATAATAAGCATAATAGACTAAATTTAGAGACCTAACTAATCAAAGATAAGAATGGAAATTACTAACAGATTTAAATCTATTTTATGACAAATAGAATTAAGATGGAGTGAAAGAAAGAAAACTAAATTTACTCCATATATGAACTATTTATTATCTATATAAATAAATATAAATTGGCTGTAGTGGGCCACCACCGGGCGATGGACGTTCCAGTTCAGGAGAGGAAGGAAGGCGGCCACCACCACATCTACGCGTCCTCGTCTCGACGCGTCCATTACCTCCCTCTCTAATGGTTACTCGTCGAATCGATGCCCTAGGAAACGCCTCTCCCTCTCTCTCCGTCTCTCGGCCCGACGCAAGGGGGAAGACGGTCATCCGGGAGGCATGGCGCTAGGAAAGGCGTTACTGTCGAGGGTCCCGTCGTCCTCCGCTGGGTGGCAGCGCCGGGACAACGAGGCCGGCGGCGTGGGAGGACGGGCGGAGGATGAGGAGGATATCGAGGAGGGAGGAAGGGATGGGGCCTCGACGGCGGCAGCCTCGGGACAGGAGGAGGAGCAGGAGAGGTGGGCGTCGATCCTGCCGGAGCTGCTCCGGGAGATCGTGCGGCGGGTCGAGGCCGGCGGGGAGCGGTGGCCGATGCGGAAGGACGTGGTGTCCTGCGCCTGCGTCTGCCGTAGCTGGAGGGAGGTGACGAAAGGAGTCGTCCGCCCCCCGCTCGAGACCGGCAAGATCACCTTCCCTTCGTCCCTCAAACAGGTCGTAATGCACCGGAGATTGCGTTCTCACTACCCAACCGAGAATAATTCTCGTAGACGTTTCAAAATTTTGAATTTTTTTGTTGTTTGCATGTCACTGAGGGCAGAATCAATTTGGAATTTTGGAGATCCTTTTTCCTCTCTTTGATCTTTGTTCTCTTTGGTTGTTTACATTCTCTTTTGCTTTTCTAACATCTCTTTATAGAGGATCCACGGTTGATTGATTGTATATATCGTGCTAAATACAGCCAGGTCCAGCGGATACTCCGATTCAGTGCTTCATCAAAAGGAACAAGATGAGCTCCACATTCTATCTGTATCTTAGCTTGACACAAAGTAAGTAATCTGATCACTCTCCAAAAATATATTCTTGTTAGTAATCTTTTGCTTATATTTCATCTGTATTACCCAGTTACTTTATTGTGTAATATGACACAAATGCGCTGTGAACTGGGGCAAAAGGTGCAAGGAAACATGGAAAGCGATCATCAATCTATCTGTTAGTATATGTACAGATACTTGGTTTACACTGAAACAATTGAAGTATAAACAATACCAATGAAGTATAAACACTGAAACAATTATAACTTGAAATATATAGCTGTGAAAATTATACCAATGTAAGTATACGCCAAACAAGCATTGATATCTAGAAAAACAGTCTAAGGTAACAAACAAGACCGATGTTTACAAATTTCTTCCTTTTGCAAATTCCCTCTCTAAAGTTGAAGGCTGGCTTTGATTACATTCAATAGTAGAGACTTTAGACCAAAGAATTAGAACCACAATTGGCAGAATGCTTCTTTGCGAGAGCAGGTTATTGTGGCAAAAAATCTTATAGACAAAACAGAGAATAATGGGAAGTCACTATCAGAGCACATCATAAATATTGAAAGACAAGGCTCCTTTCTCCCCCTTCTGTCTCTTATTTTTCTTTTTCCCTCTTTGGTCATAGTTTTCAGAATCAGGTGACTTATCCATTGAGCTTAATTGGTTGGTGGCATACATGATAAAGAGTAGAAGAGGAGAATTTATTTTACTTATCATGCTTGCATCATTTTGGGATTGCATGATTCTTCTGGCTACAGTGTGTATTTCATCTAACATGAAACTGAACCACCTTGTTTACCCACACTTGTCGTATGTTGTTTGCATTACCACAAAAATGCTGCTGTTAGTTCTGTTGTTTCTGCCTGAGCTTTTCTTTCATGTCGCTCACACTTTTGTGTTTTTCTTCTCTTTTATACTTTATCTGATTTGGTGAATTTGATGCAAATGTGACCTACATAAGTCTCTTGCACCATCGCTTTGATACATGATATTTATCTCTGAACCATCTCAATGTCAATGTGTGGATAATCGTAAATTGAATTTTAATAATCTTTATATCTGTTTGTTCCATGATCATCTCTAATCTATATCCAACATGGGTCTGCTTGGTTTCGTTGATGTAGCATTTATGGATAAGGGAAAGTTCCTTCTCGCAGCTCGTCGGTTTAGGCGTGGTGCTCGCATCGGGTACATCATCTCTCTTGATGCTGATGACCTGTCTCAAGGAAGTAATGCATACATGGGAAAGTTGAGGTTAGTCTTTCTATTCTGCTTCCCTTTGTGCTTCTGCAGTCCACAATTTTACCAAGGTTTTCAATACCAATATTGGTATCGGTACAAAAATTAACGGTTCGTACGTACAGGTTGATATGTTTAATACTGAAATTTGCTTAATATTTCTGTGGATTGGTAAGGTCAGTTCACCGGTGTATCTGTGCATGAACAGACAGTATGATGGAGTACATTTGTTATACTGCAACCACTATCAGCACTTATATATTTTCCCAGTCTATTATTTCTTTTTATGCATTTTGCGGAATCTCAAATGGATTTAAGCCTTCTGACATTATATTGTGCATTGAAATTACGTATCATATTAGGGAACCATCATATTTCACCGTGGACTATGCATTTAGCAATAAGTGCATGTGCAACTTTTGAAGACTTCAAACCGATTGGATTCTTGGTAGGATAATACAGAATCTAGCTTCTATTTTGCATTCAACCATCACATATATGATGCAAGTTGATGAGGAACGATGCCATGTGTGAGTGCAAAAGAAGCAAGCTTCTCTCCGTTCTCTGATATGATAGGATCTAGGACCACTCTAAAATATTCCATATCCCATAGCTTTTCTTCTTACTGAAACGAAGAATTGTGCTGGTCTTAGATGAAGTTTTGCACCAAATTTGTTTTTCTCCCAAAACCACTGCTTTCACAGACTTTCCAATGCATGGTTTTCATAAATCTGAATGTTGGCCAACTTGCAGATCTGACTTCTTGGGTATTCATTTTACAATCTACGACAGTCGGCCACCATACGATGGTGCTAAGGCATCAAGCAGCAGAGCAAGCCGGCGATTTGCAAGCAAGCAAATTAGCCCGCAGGTCTCTGCTGGTAATTTTGAGATTGGACGACTCTCTTACAAATTCAACCTTCTCAAATCTAGAGGTCCAAGAAGGATGTGCTGCAGTCTACATCACCCCGTGGTGGTACAAGACAGTTCAGAGGAAGATCTGCTGAAGTCGAAGGCACATGGCCCTGGAATGTCTTTAGTCCTCCAGAACAAGGCTCCTCGGTGGCACGAGCACCTGCAGTGCTGGTGCTTGAATTTTCATGGTCGGGTGACAGTGGCCTCGGTGAAGAACTTTCAGCTAGTGGCGACTGCAGATTCCAACCGACCGGGAGGAATCGGGGATGAGGAAATGGTGCTGCTGCAGTTTGGTAAGGTCGGTGACGACATGTTCACCATGGATTACCGCCAGCCGCTCTCGGCCTTCCAGGCATTTGCTATCTGCCTCACCAGCTTTGGCACAAAGTTTGCCTGTGAATAGCAGCCTTCCTACATTATCCTGCAATGTATTGTCTTGTAGTTGCAGGGACAATATATTTTGTTTATTCGTCTCTCTGGGTTGAGGAGATGCTGCTTGTATCAATATTTTCACCCAGGGAGTAGCCTTTCTCAGCTGCCTCCTTTCTGTAACTTCTCCGAGAAAAAGACTGTATGTGGCTTTTTAACAAATGCATTAATGATCAGATCTTGGAACATATAGCTCTTTAAGCTCATATTCCAGAGGAGTTATTTCTTCTTGTGTTCAGTGCAAAACATTACAACCATAGATGGTGACATAATGAAGTCTGTAATCCCAGTGATGAAAAGGAGAATGGCACAACTGTGATGACATAACGAGGCAAAAATAACACAGGCATTTTTACAGTCAGTGCATACGGCCATTGACATAAGAACAGCACAGCATCACATTTTTCTCTTTTATATATATATATATATATATATATATATATATATATATATATATATATATATATATATATATAGTACAGAGATTTATCTGAGCCTGAGGATCTCGTCACTGCTCTGGAGTCGACGGATGGAGATGGCCATGGTGCGCACGAGGAAGAGGACAGAGAGCGGCTAATCTTTTTGGAACAGAATCCGGATGACGTGGGGAGGCAACGACAAAGCATCAGATTTGGAGGCGCGACAGGTGGCGTGTGCCTACGTGGCGCTCGAAGAAAGGTGTGCACTCATTGAAGACAGTATCATCACCACGCATGGTCTGCACCTATAAGTTTACGCTGGTGCAATTTTTAGGCACAATATGTACAGTTTTGCCGTACTTTGTCGATAAAGAAGCACAAACCAAAGTCAATAAATAAAAAAATCAAATAAACCTTAACGTCACACATAACTGTAAATGGTCATCAGATGGTTTGTCGACCTACATCTCAACAATATAAAGCTCAGGCGAAAATTAAAGTGATAAACCATAAATCTATACCTAGAAATCTGATTCTCCCAGTAATAATTTAATCTCTGAAGGCTCTCTATCACACTGCCCTAGATACATTGTGACACACCGTCACTTATTAAATCATTCAAATTATCTTTATCTAATCTAAATTAATTGTTTTAAAGACTCTTGCGACATTATGACGTCTGAATTAGAGTGTGTTATATGTAGATTGACATCTTGCGGATTGTCGACACTCAGGACCTACATTTCAACATTATAAAGATGTTAGTTCAATAATACTTAGTCGATACTTTGATTCCTAACACATGATTCTTGAACAAAATCTAAAGTAAACCCATGATTCTTGAATTTAATATACTTGTCACCCATAATCATATTAACCATAAATCTGTAACTACAAATCTGACTCTTCTAGTCACGATTTAATCCCCTAAAACTCTCTACCACACTGCCCTAGATATGTTGTCGTCGACACATCATCACTTATCACATTAGATCATTCCAAATTACTCTTTTATACAATCTAAAGACTCTAATTCACTTAGACCACTGAATCCTTTATTGACTTAAACATTATATGATTTTTATTATACATGCTCCTGACGTAATTCTATAGAACCCAAATGTTATGAAAATATATCATTGACGTCTTGCTTAGTTCGACATGGTTTAGACTCGTATCCGCAATAATATCCAAGATGTCTTTGAGATAGAAATATCATGCTTCGGAGGTATCACCTATATGAAAACCAAGGTCGGAAGGAGTTTCTTGACCTGATCCCTCCAACACTTAAGTTAGTAATCTAAGGTCCACAAATGTTGATTCGAATAGTATAAAAGGAGTTGCTTGCATAAGATTTAAGATATATTTTTATACCTGAATATTAAAATAAGAGTTTATGATTGTCTTTCTCGTTGTAGTGGATGAGAAGAAAGTGTATTATTTATTATAAAAGATGAGAAAGAATGTTGTGATTGTCTTTCTTATCATAATTAATTAAAAGAAAGCTCATGATTATCTTATCATAATAGACGAGAATGAATGTTGTGTTTGTTTGTTTTGAATCTTCGTCCAATATGCATATAGATGGATGAATGATGACTTATTATTACATTGTCATAATAGATGAGAAGGAAGATTGTCTTTGTTTGTTTTGAATCTTTTTCTTATCAAGTAGCTAATAATAGATTCGATACTCCGCCCAATTGTACGAATAATATTCTTGAAAAGAAAAAAAGGGATTATGATTATATCTTAATTATCTTTGAGATCAAACAATAAAAATCAACAAATCTTTTATGCAACTACGTATGATATTTGCATGACTTAGTGATTGATGACTGTACGCGGGCATGTCCCGACCAGCTATCAAAGGAGACTTGATCTGACGTGAAGGTCTCTGTGAAGCAAGCATATCCGAAGAATATTTGGTGGGTGCTCACTCCATCATTGAAGTCGTATATTCTCAGCCAACTTGGAGCGAAACGGATCAGCTTCCTCCATTAGCATAATCCAAGCATCCATTGATTCCTTCTGTTTAGACCAATGCATATTGTCAACCAAAGATAGTTTGATTGAATCCACCTTTTTTCCTTCTCACCATCCTAATCATAGTTATAAATTTTGAATCTTACCCAAAGAACGAGAAATTGGATTATTATTTCTAAATACTAAAATATGCATATTTTTATTTATCGTCAAAATATTTGATTTTTCATAGCACCTAAGTCTTTTTATTGTAATAATTAAATAGAAGGATATCCGATTATATTCATTTCTCTTTAGTCCTTCATCATGTTTATTCTTACCCTTATCATCTTATTTCCCTATATAATAAAAATTATTTTATAATAATATTTGTATCTATATTTATATTTTATACTATTTTTTTAAAATCATATCTATGATTTAATCGTAGATAACTAAGTTAATCAGCATCTTAACTATATATATATATATATGTTTTGACATTATGATATAATAAAAAATATATAAATTTCAATATGTTACATATTAATTTTGTAATCTAAATATTTTTAATATTAATTAAAATATTATTTTATATATAACAGGAAGACATTTTATTTTATATAATATGTTGTTGATTGGGTCGTTATGTAATACTTACAGAAGCGGTTGGTGATGCAGTTGAGGGATGGAGAGTGGAAACGGTACGGCGAATCTGAAGCGCAAGCGGAAGCGGAAGCGGAAGCGGAAGAAGCTTCGTATCCTTCCCTTCTATGGACTCCGATTCCCCCAAATCACCGAACCGATTCGTATTCGCTTGCCTCTCCCTTAAATGCCACCCCCCGCTTCCCGCCCTCCACATCGAAAGCTCCGCCCCCTCTCTCGAACTCTCCTCTCCTCCGATCTCTCCCGATGGGTGCCGACCGGATCTCGGCTGTGATTCTGGATTTGGATGGAACTCTTCTGGACACGGGTCAGCAATTCTTTCCACCTCCGATTTCTCGGATTCTTAATTTATTTCGGTTGCTTCGAGTATGTTGATGTCGACTTTGGCCTTCCTCCTTGTTTTCTGGGAAACGGATCAGAGAGGGCAACCGGCGGAATCTTAGAGGAGTTCCTGGCGAGGCATGGGAAAGCGTTGGACGCCGCGATGGAGGAGAAGCGACTGGGGAAGATGCACAAGGAGTCGGCGGCTGCCATCGTCCAGGACTACGGGCTGCCGATGACACCCGAGGAGTTCTCCGAGGCGACCATGCCTTTGTTTCAGGAAAGGTGAAATCCTTTTTGGCAGCCGATTAAGGTTGATGCATTCATCGATTTGTTATGTTGGGGAATCTTTCTCTGATTTGGATTTTGGTAGCATTGCATTATAGCACCCAAACATCATTTGCTAGTAGCCACATTACCTTTGGCTGGACTGCTGAATCCTATTGCATTGGGATTCTTTTTCGATTAGATTCCAGCTTCATATGTGTGAAATTTCTTTGAACAAGCGAGGGTACTTGTAATTGGCGTGACTTAGACAAAAAGAAGAAAAAAAACGGTATATTATTCTAAAGCCATCTCAGGACAAAGATTTTCGATTGGACTGAGAAGGTACAGGATGATCACACCGTACGGACTAATCACTGATAAAATTGGTGATCGTTTGTTTTCATTATGTCTCGTAGCCCTATAAATGTCATGACCCATGTTCAGAACTGTGGACCACGCCCTCCAAAAAAAACCATGAGGTTGCGTTGTTAGAGTGGGACTGTGACTTACATGCTATTTCATGTTATAGTCCACATCTGATGTACTTCCATCTTGGCGTGTCATGCTGAATTCCTCGTGTATCTTTCTTTTTGAATTCTTGTTTCCCTTTTCCTTTTCTCCATTGTTTCTTTTTTCTGCATTAATCTTATTTTTCAAAGGAGGTTGTTACCCAAAGTATTGACAGAAGATACTGATCTTTTTATGACAACAAGATTCCAAGAATACTATATATATATATATATATATATATATAGTAATTAGTATGAATGAAGAATTGGAACTTTCTCGTCTTTTTTTCATCTCCTTTATCAAAAGTGATCAGCTATAATTTCTGCAAGCTTCATCAATCAGAATAATGCTTGTAACTTTTTCAACTTGGTCAACTGTAGAGCATCATATTTATATTATTCTAGTGTTCACATTATTTCTTCTATTTACTGGTTTAAAGTGACACCAATTCAGTTAAAGTAGTATCAACAACTAAATTAAAATTAGGGTGCACTTGTGCTTCAGCAGTCCCTTCTGTTGCCTTCATCCAATTATTCACAATTTCAAGAGTTATAGCTTTAAACTTTTCTTCATGTGTGTATGTTGAAATCATCCCACCTTTTAGTATATTTGGTTTTGCATCATGGGTTTAGAGCAGGTCTGCATCCATAAAAATGAAAGTCAATAAAACTTTTTAAAATTGTCTTTATAATTATCTGCAACATGATTAAGCCATGTTCTCTTAAACTGCATGACTACTTGACAGATTATGTTAATGTATTCTGATTTATTAAATCATATTAAACTATGCTAAAGTTTGACTTGGAGAACATTTTGAGAAAGCTTTGAATGGAACATGAATGCTAGTTTAAGAGATACATATGTCATTTTTAATAGTGCCAAAGTTAATAAATATTATTATGCTTTGATTTTGCAGGTGGCCACAAGCAAAAGCACTTCCTGGTGTTAATCGCCTTATCAAACATCTCCACAACCATGGGATTCCATTGGCACTTGCTTCAAACTCCATAAGGGAACATATTGAGATAAAAATTTCCTACCAACAAGGTTGTCACCTTATTTCTGTATTTAACATCAAATTTTTCTCTCACTGTCCTGTTTTTAATAATTCTTTAAATGCTTGCTTAGTTTAGAATTTCTCTAAACCCAACATATTACAATGTAATCTTTGTCCAATATTGATATCCATGCCTAACTGGTACACCCGTAGATTTGGTTTACTTGTAAGGCTTACTATCTTTTGACACAAGTGACATGTTTATCACCATTTCTTTCAGCAAAGATACATCTCATCACCATTGGCTTTCATTATTCGGTCCATGCCTAGAATGGTTTCCTCTGTATTTGTTTTTGGCGTTCAACCTTTTTCGTCATTGTGTTCTTTCTTTGCAATATGGACATGAGTGTCATACTCATACCAAGGTCACTCCTTTATAATTAAGGTGATCAAAATTTGAGCCACGGAAATAATTTTCTTGGTTGCAGGGGTAAGACTGTGTTAACTGAGTCTCCACGAAACCCCACATTGGGTCTATACTTCATTAGTGACTATATTTCATCTTTATCATAACTCTGGTTAAGGAGATCAACGTGCAAACTTCATCAATGACCGTTCACTTGGTTCCCCTGGTGTTTGGTGGGGGCTTTCTTATTATTCACACCATAACCCAAGTTTTTATATAAAATTAGATATATAATATTTCCTCTTTCAGGGAAGTAGTAGTTACCTTTGGGTTCTTCATATGAGAGCCTTAATACTCTATTCAGAGCAATCTTGTGTGTTGGTGGTTAGTCCATTTACCATTCATCTGAGCTAAATGAGAAATTTACTATGGCAGAAATTCATCTGAGCCAAATTTGATACCATTTACAAATATGAAACTTGTGTGTGGCCTACAGTGTATTTTATTAACTCAAAATTTATAGTTAAACAGTTCTCAATCAAAACCTTCTAATAATTTTGCAATAGTGATTTGTTAATCTTGTTATGGCATATGATCAAGTTAGTTTTAGGTTTTCTCCTGATATTTAATATTACATTGTGTTGTTCTGTGTAGGTTGGAAGGAATCATTTTCTGTCATTCTTGGTGGGGATGATGTTAGTCATGGAAAACCTTCTCCCGACATGTGAGACATTTCCTTCGAATCATTGATCAAATTGTTTCTTACAGTCTCATTCTGTGTAAACACTTTCTTTATCTTGTATCTGTTATTCAGATTCCTAGAGGCAGCAAAGAGACTTGGAGTAGACATATCAAAATGTCTAGTCATTGAAGATTCCCTGTAAGCAGAAATACATTATCATGTGTTAAATATTGCAAAATTACATTCTGTTTCACTCCATTAATTGATATTATTTTAAGTTTCAAATTCCTGAGGTCTCATACAGTTTGTACATGATGGGCAACTGAAAAGTTCAGTTTGCCAGTTATTTCTCAATGATATAATAACATAAATGATGAGCTGTTCAAATTGAACTAGTTTCCTAAATATTTAAGTGATAATTACTTTACAAATATCATAGTCCAACTCTCAAGACTAGGGATGCTATTCTTCGAATGTGAGTATGGTTTTTATGGAAGGGATTTTTGGATATTCTAAAATCAATATAAGATCTTTGATGAAAGCCTAAAGGACCTGCACTACTCTTGGAGATCCTGGACAAATTGTATTCTTAGATATCCAGGCCTACGGTACAGAAGGCTCATTCCTTGACGATTAGTTGGATGATTTAAAATTGAAATGTAATCTTGACAACTTTTTCTCACTGCAACGGGCTCTTTCCTACCATAAGTTGCTTTTTCCTACTCTTTTCTTGCTTTTTGCCTTCTTTTGGTTTCTTTGTACAAACCTCTGAGGAACTGATGGAGGTCCTGCATCTCCATTTATGAAATAAACAAGCTGCAACTATTTGTACAATCTTTAATTTCAAGTAAGCAAATTGTGTTGCTTCATTGCAGGGTTGGTGTGAGAGGTGCAAAGGATGCTGGAGCAAAGGTTGTTGCCGTTCCATCTCTCCAAGGACAGGATGAAAATTATTCCATTGCAAATTGTTTGCTTCATACACTATTAGAGTTTCAGCCTGAGTTATGGGGCCTCCCAGCATTTGAAGATGGTACTTTCTCTTACCTACTCAGTAGATTCATCTTCTTAGTTCAATAGAAGCTGAAATTTTATTTTTAAATTTATTTTATTTTTTAATAATTCAGGGTTGCAAAGTGCATTGCCAATTGAACCATTATTTATTAGAGGCCTGGGTGGAGAGGTAGTTTCTTATGATGGCTTCTCAAAAATTGATATCACTGCAGGCAAGGAAAATTGGTATTGTGCTTGTAATGTGAACAATAAATAGAGCCTGTTTCTGCACTAGTGCATTGATGTCATTTACATGCTGAATTCTAGATTCTAGATATGTGTTCAGCTGACACCTCATTCTGTTTATTATCAGATACTGGCTCGTATGAATTTATTCCTCATCAAGTATGGGGTGTCTTCATTGGTTGGGCAAACATTGAAATGCATGGAATATATAAGGTGGTCGTTTGCATTGGATGGGATACCTCTTCCGGTGCTGCAAAGAGAGTAATTGTGAGTCTTTATGGTTGATTCAGTGACAGCTAATTATCTTTTAATTATTTTAATCATGATTCCTTAAAGAAGAAAAATGACTTGTTTGGTGACATGCTTGATTAGTTTTATTCACATCTCTGGCACTGTTTAAAAAGCTGGTGATTATGATCACAGACTTTTTTTTTGCAAATAAACAGCCAATTTCATTCTTTTTTTGTTTTACTCTGTTAGGCATAGCTACTTTTGAGGGATTCAAAAGCCTTTAACTAGAATTTTCTCCTGAACCCTCTGTGTTTCTGTTTTAGTTTATTCATGCAACTCTACTTGTATGCCATTCTCTGTTTAAATTATCACTCTAATGCTTTTTTTGGTAGATGCATTATGAGAAATCTTCGTTAGTACTTTGTATTAGGCTATAGTATGACTGCCAACTTCATATATATCCAATCTGCAATCTGTGATGTTTTACAAGTTGGTCAATAATATTACCATCCTATATTATATGACTATCGTACTTGGCATCCAACTTTTAGCTTCAAATGTACTCATGGTGCATCTGCTTTCTCTATTTTTAAATTTAAGTTCAAATGTTTCTGTTTCAAGACAAGATAATTGATATGAAATACTCTTTTTTGTGCAGCTACCATACTTAATCGACCATACTGAAAGCCACAAGAATGAGCGATTGCAGCTATTCATCGTTGGATATGTCAGGAAATTACAAAATGAGGTACTCAACTTTTTTTTTTTTTTTGAAGATCTACCACAGCAAAAGAAAAAGAAAGAAAAAACAAAATCGAAGATTTCCCAAGAAGAATATAGCTTGGCCTCTATAGTTGGCGGTCCCCCGTTAAATTGCATATAAGAGCGGGAGGAAGCGTCACATAATTTACATTTTCTATGCTTTCAATAACATGAAATGAGTACTCTATACATATCCATTTCAGCTCTATCCTTCAAGGTTAAGTTCCATATTCAGTATGATTGACCTGTTTAGCACTTGACGACAGACCTTAGGCGCACTCGTTTTCCTGACTACTGAGCAAGAATTTTATGCTAGTAAGACCAGAGTATCGTAGCAGGCCATTTGCTAGTGCTTCACGTTGATCTTAATTGTTTCTCTTTAGAAAATAATCCTTGCATCTTTGTCGAGTATTTTGCCACATATATATTCCAATGCAATCTTATTCTTCAGGGTACTATGTCGGAGGCTCTTCGGGTATTCGAAGAAGATGTCAATATTGCACGGGCTGCATTGGATATCCCAGTGTTCTCCCTTCCCACAAGTAGCTCCCTCTTTGTGGAAGCAGCCTTTGATTAGGAAATGTGTCTTCAATCATAAATACACATTTATGCTGATTTGGAGGAGGCTTTCATGTATGCTTTAATGATTTGAGTCAATTATGTCATATTTACGTATTGATGCTACCCTTAAATCATACTTAAGGGTATTTAAGTAATATTCTGGTTGAAGCAATCTTTGAAGTGTTATATTCTGGTTGTTACCGCCAAAATCCCAACCTCTAAAATCATACTTGATAGCGCAATCAACACATGAAAAACTAATTTTGGTCAACAATTTGATCACATGCAAATCATCCTTCTATAAAATTTTAGATGAATATTCACATAGTATTCTCTAGGGTTTAGTCCATTATAAAAACCTCAATCAAATACTGTTTATTTAAAATTTTCATTTTTGAACTAATTAGAGAGAGCATTAATCTCTTGTTCAGTCACAGTCGACTTTCTACATATGTGAATCCAAATCGAGTTAGATAGATTTGAACATCATCAATATTTATCACATTATTGATTATCAAAGTATATATTAATCATATTATACTTACTAATTTTTGTAGGCAATATGATCAAATTATTTTTATTTTTTCCTGTATGTTTTTTTTAATCTTCTATTATTAAAAGAGAGGGTTTCATTTTTGTTAGACAAAAATAAAGACCGAGGATTATTATTATTATTATTATTATTATTATTATTATTATTATTATTATTATTATTATTATTATTATTTATTTTTGTTACTTAAAAAAGATGGTGGACGACAGTGATAGCGATCATAGCCATCAGTATGACCTCTGAAGGCAGAGAAAGGCATTTACTTTCTTCCCCACCTTCCCCATCCTACCCTTAAGTTGGACTCAACTATCTCATCTCCCACTCTCACTGTTGTATTCAGATTAAAAAAAAGTGTTTTATATTTTACTTTTGTATATGTAATTATAACAATTTGATGGAATAAAAGCTACACAAAATTCTCATATTCTTTGTCTTGGATTAATTCTACTTTCGACGTCGGAGAATCCTCATCGAGCACGTCCTAATAGTCACTTCAAACAATCATCTCGGACAGGTTAATCATAACAATAAGTTTTGCTTGAAAATGGCCTAGACAACATCAAATTGGACACATTAGATTGACGATCAAAACTGGTCTCATCTCTCCAAGATACATTTTGATAAATAAATATGAAATGATAAATTATATATATATATATATATATATATATATATATATATATATATATATATATATATATTAATATATTTTGGATCAATTACAAATTTAAGTAGGTATAACATCAATAACTGATGAGATCTCTCCCTCGCCTGTATAAATACGTATAACATCAATAAATGAAATTATCTCCTTCGTAACAAAATTCTTCATGATATTAGAGCTCTCTTACTTACTTTTTTTTCTTTGTTCTCTTATCCCTTCCCCCTCAAAACCTGTTAATCTACCTAGTGCCAGGAATCTCTTTGCCATTTGCTGCCATTGTTATCACTGCGATAGTAATCCCTTTCTGGGTTGTCTACACCAATATCGAAGTTTCTCGATAGAGCCTCATTCCTCGTCTTCTTTATCATCAACATGTTTTATCCATCGTTACCCCCTCTTCAGGGGCCTCGATTTTAACTATAACTTTTCATCTCTTTCTCTTTTGTCATTCTAACCCCATCTCCCTCTCCGATCGTTGCTAGTGGTTAGAGCTCATCAACCGCTTTGTCTTCTCTCGCTTAGATTCTCTCATAGACACTAACCTCATCCTAGATCTACGAATCGCTCAACACCCCCAACAAGTACCTCACCTACTTTCATATTAATTATGCGACTATCATCGCAGCCATCCTCACCATCTCCACAACTGATCATCGGCCTTCTCATCAACTACAAACATCGCTATTGACTTCATTGGTGTCCCCGAATGCTTTCTTCCATGTAGATCCCAGGTTTACTAATTAAACCTCCCTAGATGCCTTCTTTAGCCAGTCGTCTACCTTCTTTGTTCATGCTCCTTACATTTGCTATCATCATTAGCAATTAATAGCCTGATTCACATAATATCAACGACTCCTCTCTGATGACAAATCACATCATTCAGTGGATAGCTTGACGATCATTCTCCTCTCGTTATCATAAAACACCAACCATCACCACTGATTACTTTGCTAGCCGTCTTCATCCCGACTTGCAACATCCATCACAATTCAGAAGAAGGGCCTTCTCTAAATCTCCTCCAACAATAGATCAAAAATCTCCACCAATACCAGATCATTGGTTGGTTCAAATCTCCACCGTATACCAAATCATCAATTAGTTCTAATTTTTTTTTAGATTACAGCATATTCTCGATATGCCTTTCACTTTTACATCTGATGCTCTAAGCATTATTTCCTCGTGAAACAATAATTCATCTTAACTTATAAGACTTATATCTATCAATGGAACAACTCTGATCCCCTTCAAACTATTTAAAAGTAACAATTATGTATCTTGGCAAACATAATTCGTCAACCTTATTTGGATATGATCTACTGTGCTACATTGACTCTCTTAATAGTCCGCTAGAAAAGATTCAAATATTAGGAGAACTCATCCTAATAATAAATCTTGATTATAAGTTATGGTTACGACAAACTTATCTTATTCTACAAATCATTCAAGTCTTAGTCGCTAGCTTCATAGCATCACTAATCTCTTCATTCGGTACTATAATAGAAGCATGATCCAAGTTACAAACCACCATCACCAATTATTCTCACACTTGCATACTAAGTTTTTTTATCTATGCTGATAAAAACAACATAAGAGGAAAATACTATTACTAATTATATATAAAATCTAAAAGTTATCATAGATGATTTGACTTTAAAAGATTATCCCCTAAGTGATGAAGAAATTATTGTTCGTATTCTCAACGACCAAGGAGACGAATATAAGAAACTCACGATAGCAATTTGGGTATGTGACTTATCAATATCATTTGAAAAATTATATGATAAGCTGAATGATCATGAAACATATATGAAACGAGAGAGAGGAAGATGTAACCAACTATAATAGTTTAATTCAATTAAAAATCTAAAGATAAAGGTAATCAAAGCAATAAGAACTTCAAATGATTGAATAAGATGAATCCTAGTATAATAGTTTAATTCTATTATACTATCAACTCTCCAACCATAGTGACAACTTCAATCCAAAGAAGTAACTTCAACTATAACTATTAATAGTTCTAACATCTCAATAATAATAATCAATAAAAAAAAGTCATCTATCAACTCTGTGACAAAATCGAACATAGAGCAAAAGTTTATCGATTTCGTTCTAAACCTACACCTAATTGATCTCAAGCAAACATTATGATTACTCCAACTGTTTATCGGTAATTGAATTATTGACTCCAATACTTCGTATTATATCATAATTAATTGAATTATGAACTCCAGTACTTCTCATTATAGTCGATATGAAAAGATCATCATTGATGCCCTATCATTCATCTTTGAAGCAAATGACTCATTCATCTCAGCTCCTTTACCTAGGATGCGGCTTTGTTCTTCGCGCATCTGATTATTTTGTCATTGGGGTTGGAGGCTGCTACTGTTCTGCATCTTTGCCTATAACGGTGGAAGCCTATGCGGTGCTGCGAGGGTTTCGAACTATAGCAAATCTGAACCTATCCAGAATATGCATCAAAACAAAGTCCCTTTAGCTCGTCAAGTTTGTAAAGATTCTCTCGACGGGCTTTGGTTTCTCAGTAGCATTTTGAATCACATAGTTTTCCTTTCTTCCGATCTTAACGTAACCATTTTTGTTCACGTCTCTATGACGTCCAATGTTTTAGCACACCCACCAATTTTGGGAGAAGCATCACTTCTCTCTTTTTTTTTTTATGTTTAATCTTAGATTAATAAATATTTTTCTTTTAAAAAAGGTTTCATCGAAACATCACTTATTTATATCATTCGATATAAATAATATATATCAATCTAATAGAGAATTACTATGAATGATGCATTGATAGATCTTCATATACCATCGGTACGTTCAATACAGTTCGACATGACTCGATATGTATCGTATCGATAATCGATCGATATACCGATACAAATTGACAAGACGAATCTTCTTCTTCTTTTTATATGGAAAGGCTATTTCTAATATTTGATCTTCAAAATAGTGGAAATGTGCAGCAGAAATTTGCCGGGAAAAAGAAAACCTAACATCTTAAACAAATCTACAGAGGTATTTGATATATGCCTACAGAGGTATTTGATATATGCAATATTTAATGGAACAAACCCACACCCCTCTCAACAATACAAAAGCCTTCAAACAAACCCTTTCATAGTCCACAACACCTCATTGACCAATTCTTGTTCACAATTGATATCGACATCTCCTTTCGAAAGATGAACACAAGTTATAGGATGCATTACTACCACCTTGAAAAATCTTTTGCAGATCCAAGTGTTGTTCCTTCTCAGTCTATCAATTCCTTCTCTGCGAGCCCAACAGGTTCGGAAGTGGAAGTAGCCATTTCATCTACATTTTGCTGGTGATAGACTTGCTTTAGTCTCTCAACCTCTTTCTTCAACGCCTCTTGATGTGCTGCAGCATCACATGAAACCACACTCGCTCACTCACATAAATCACATTACCAAGTCATGCAGTACTTTTCTTTCGTGCCGAAAGAAAATAAAACTAGATTACTAACTTAACCGGATACAACCATCCTCTCTGCTATCTGAGGAGATCAAAACCTCCCGTTCATGAGGAAGAGAAACATCCCAAAATCCGTCACACTGATTGACTCTTGCAAAATTCCCCAACCAATGCGGCACACAGTGCATGCAGTACTTATGGACATTATTTCTATCATGTTTTTTCCCAAGAAATTATCTTTGCATATTTGCAACCTTTATCATCTTTTTTGACTTTTTGTTTCAAAGGGCAAGTGATAAAGATTGGATTTGATTTCAAGATCATATCATCAACAGTCAAGATCTGTGTACCATTTAAAATTTATCAAATCAAGTTTTGAATCCAGACGAGGTTCGAATATTTAATCTTTGGTAAGTTTATCTGACACATTACCACCAGATCAATATTGTACATATAAACCTTTAAACTTTGGTAAGTAAGTCCGATACACCACCATAGACTAATTCTTCCAAGCTATATGCATGCATAGAAAGTTATCATCAACGAGGTTTATGATCATTGGGGTATTTGGTTAAAGGGAAGTCAGTGTTATAAGAGTTCTCCTTACCATCATGACTTGGTAATTAACTGCCTCCTGCTTCTTTTATTCTCAAGGGAAAAAAAAATGTAATATATTAATCATGCATAAGATACAGAATACACAAAAGCTAACTGTATATATATAATTTGTAATGATAAAGTAATAAAGAAGGCAAAGAGTATAGGGCGATTGTCCGAAAAAATACCCTATTTTTGGGTTTTTTTTCGGAATGGTACCCCTTTTCAAAATTCTCAAACATTATATATTTTCCCACCCAAATTGCATAGTGTTTTAAAAACATTATATAGTGTTTTTGTTTTGAAAACATCGTATAGCATTTTTACAACAAAAATACTATACAGTGTTTTGTGGATAAGAATCAACCCACAAAATATTATAAACAATTGAAGGAAAGTTTTTTTGGATTTGGATGGAAAAAAATGATAGATTTTTGAAGGGACATTTATGAAAGATTAAATAAGAGGTTACTGTCTGAGAATTTTAAATGGAAGATACCATCCCAAGAAAATATATAAAAAAAAAGAGGATATTTTCCTTATGAGAAAAAAAAATCTCTGAAATAATAGCGTAAAAAGAGGAAACAGATGGATCGAAATGACTGTGCCACTGTTTGAGAGCTTACTCACCGTCCTTGAAGATCTTGTCCTGCGCCAGTACTGCGATCCGCTGCTTGAGATGGCTGTTGTCCATCGAGAGAATGGAGCGCTGGTGATCCAGGAAAGCCACGCGCGGAGACAACGCCGACACTTCGGTCTTCATCTCGACGTGCCACAAAGGGAGGAACTGTTAGTAAGACACTTCGCAGTGCGTTGGGAGACTTACAAGGAGGAGATTTCTACGTGCCTGCAGTGTGGTCACGCTGCGCTCCAGCTCCGAGATGTACTGAAGTTTGCGCACTCGTGACCTCTGCGCCGACTGCCTGTTCGCCAAGATCCTAAATCCATGCGAAAAGGGTCATGGCGGAAGCCATGAGATTGTAACCGATGTAGGGGAGTTGGGGCGGTTCACCTCTTCACTCTCTTGGGGTCTAAGATTGGCTCGGATCCCGCGGCCGGCGGCGCCAGGGCTGATGCATCCGCCTCCGTCTTGCACACGCTCTGCGCCTCCTCAGGGCCAGCCGCCGGCTTGCCCTCGTGGAAGCTGTCGTGATCCAACGGCGTCGACGTGGACGACACGGGGACGCCGGCGGAGGAGGAAGACGGCGGCGGCACCTCGTCGGAGAACATGGACAGGAGCTGGTCGTCGTCGAGGCGATCGAAGCCGGGACACTCGTCGGCGAGCGGGGCCCCGAGGAAGGAGACGGAGTCGTTGGCGGAGCGGCGGCGGTGGCCACGCCTGGCGGCGGCGAATTCGAGGAACTCGTCGGCCCAGGAGGCGGGCGCGGCGGCGCCCCCCGGGCCAACGGCCGGGGGCAGCTGGTGAGGGGCCAACGAGGAGGAATGGTCGTGGTGATGGGCAAAGTACGGCCAGTTGTTGGACATGGTAATGGAAATGCCGAGGCAGCCGTGCCATTACTCCTCCCTGAGCTGTGTATATATAAATGGATCTCACAGAAAGCTAAAATTGAGGTGAGCAGATTGGACACCCAAAAATGTTTGCCGATAGTACGGGAGATGTGCAGCTGCAGCATCATGGCCTGGAGTGAGAGATTCACGGAGGAAAGCACTTAACCCGCCCACAAATAGCCTCTATCGGCCATTCCCTCGCCATCTCTCTTTGTTTTTAGCAGGCGGTGACTTGCTTGAGTTAGGCGCGCGCAAGATTTGGAGGTGGGAGACGAGGGTCGCAGAACAAGGGCAGAGGAAGACAGCTTGCAACAACAGCTGGGCGTGAAGAGACAAGGGGAACACGAGACAAATATATATATATATATATATATATATATATATATATATATATATATATATATATATATATATATATATATATATATATATATATATATATCTGCGGCGCGGGAGGTGATGATGCGACACTCCTGCATTACGTCGAACACCTGAGTCGCAATAGACAGCATATATCCCTGACAGGAAACATCCAAAAACAAGATTTTTCAATCATTTGTTTCTAAATCATTCAGGGGTTATTAATTAATATTATGATCAGTTTATCGTGTTTGTCTTAATTTTTATGGTATGCATAATCACAAAGACAATATGTTATAGACTTTATTTTCTTACTAAATGTCCATCCAAATTAGTCAGAATATTTTGCATACTTTTGCTAAATAAGTCTTAAATTCCAAGCTTCTGCTTCATTAGGCTCAACCAAAGCATTCAGATATTATGACCAAGCAATCTCATGATGTGCAAATTCTCTGCTTGTACCAAACCCACTATAAACTTCAAAAACTAGGAGAGAGATGCAAATGTGAAATAGGTTATGACTACTATGTAGTGATTAACTTACAGCTGATGGAGCAGGCATTGGCAGAGAACATACATACAGGCCTTAGGGAAGATCCGTGCAGAGGACATTTACTGCAAGGAAAAGAAATCCCAAAAGGGTAGTGATCTTCCCATAAGTGATCAAGATAGGAAAACCATGGACAACTATTGCAAGGCATAGCAGGCAAACAAGTGATCATTTATTTGCGTCTTAACTAGACATGGCATTGTCTACAGGAGTAATTATAAAGAGAAATGAGCTGATATGTATATCATTCTAAATCAACCAAGAACGATTATTGACAGTGAGAAATCCATGGCAGCTACTATCACAATTATGGCAAGACATGACTCGATCTACGAGACAGTAACGATGAAACACAATGAACCATGTTTTGGGAGACAATTTCATCTTCTATCACAATTATGTTGTTGTTAACGGATACCATGCAGGAAAATGCAAGGAAAAGAGCAACAAGTAGTCTTCTGTTTGACTCTTCTTTGTGCTAAAAGGTCACTGACCTAAACAATTGAGAAGAAAGTCCGATGTCTGTGTGAGAATTATAAGATGCATGAGGTTTACTTGGAGAATCCATTTTCAGACAGAATAAAAGAGCATTTGTAATGCTTACAAAATCATTTTCATACTTCTAAGGTTATTGAAACAATATTGCCATTACGAGGAGACAAGTTTGACACAAACAGAACTATGATCTTAGCCGAGTATGTCAAACTAATAAGATGCTAACAACTTGAGAGCATATATTTTCCATGTTTTGTTGGCATCCAGTCCCTCAAAAATGTTCCATACAGCTTCAGCATTTCATGGAGCACGAGCAAAACAATGGGGCAAAAGCAAGAACAAATAACCTTTCTGGTTCATCTAGCAGAAAAATCACAAAACCACATAAGCCAGTTCCTTCAATAGCATAGCTAAGTATCATTGTCGTAGCAGTACAGGAGTGTGATCCAAAACATTGCTCGAGTCCACCTGATACATCATCATGCGTCTTCACTGCCAGCTGATTTAAATACAGCATATCAGTACTTCTGCCCATTTGGAAATACATCAAAAGAAGATTCAAGATAAAGAAATGCTGTCTAGATATCAACAAACATGCATTCGGTGTAGGTTTCCAGTTACAGAATAGATAACTCTGCCTCTGGTATAGCCCATGCAAAAAATTTTATTACCATATACATATGACACACATGACAAACATGCTGGAATAAACAATTCAACATACAGTTCACAAAGTGCAAATAGGAACCTAATCCTATTTAAAACAAGAATGTTAATCACCTTTTGGTGTTTGGCCTTCATCTAGTTTCATCTCGTCCTACAAAAGGAAGAAGTGAAAAGATATGCTCTTGCATCAAAAGTACGAAAAAAAACAGGAGATGAAAATAGTGATTGTATTTAAAACAAGAATGTGCAATAAAATCAAGTTTGTTTTGTTTTGATACCTTATGCTACTCTATCTTGGTGATAATTAGAACTGTTTCCAAGCCACATTATTTGACATGAGACAAGCTATAGGGTGGACTCCAAAAGGAAATGACAGTAAAATCTAAATTCAATGCAATTTTCTAAAATTCTTAACCTAATTCAACGCAAAAAATAATATATTCATGCAATAAAAACATATTTTTAAAAAAGAATCACAGCAATTCAATTTACAAGACAAGAATGGTTTCACCACTAAGTTGAGTGAGCCCTGGTCATGATTTTCAATTCAAGAAGCACCATAAACACTTAAAAAAAGACCACAACAATTCAACAAATGCAAAAACAAGGCTAAATCCAATCAGTGTTGTCATAGGCGGTCACCGAAGGCCTAGGCCTTGAGCCATAAACAAGCCTCAGGATGTCTAGGGCAATTGCTTGGGCATTTTTTATACACATATATAATAATATGTGTCAAATTCGTATGTATAATTCACGTATACCATGGAAATTTATTTACAAGAGCAATATATTCACTATAAATTGCTTAACTTGAAATACTTGTATGTTCTTTATATTTTATTTATTTTAATTTCTTTCAAAACACGAAATATATTCTTAAACAGTCTGGAATATTATCAAATATTTTAATGCCATTACTATAAAAGATAAGGCATATGGAAATGTTGATTTTTCAACCACATATGAACCTATCAAGTTTATTCTATCACATTATTTAAGTATCAGTCCAAAAAACATAAGGACTTCTTCTAGTTTGTTAGCTAGGCTACTACTTCGGAACCTGGGCAATTGCATAGGCGACACAATAAGTCCATAACCTAAGGTTGCCTAATCTAGTTGACAATTGCAAACCTGATTTCAGATAGTCTCTTTCTATGATTCGTTTGTGTAATCTGATTCAAAAGCAAAGTGACAATTATAAGTAGCACATTTATGTAGTTAAGGTAGAAGGAATACAATTCATGGGGGCAAGTAGAATAGAATATGTAACAGGCTTTACACAATGTTTAATTATGAAGGGTTTCATGGTAATCATTTAACAGGGCATGGAAGAAGAATTATTTTTCTCTTGACTTAGAGCACATTATTCCTCACATCCGCTTCAGCATGATTCTCTATAATTCTACAATGGCTAGAAGTACGAATTCAAATATTATGGTGTATCAACTGTGCTGACTCTACTATATCAGGCTACTCACTTACCAATATCTAATATACCATATAAGGTTTTAGATACCAGTTGGTCCATGACACACCGACTGATATTTTCTGGTCTAAAGAAGAATCTCTACAAAAACATGTAGCTAAATAGCCACACATACTAATTCATTTTTACTTTTATTGTTTTATTCAATGGTACCAGGTGGTACATGTCGGACTAACCGGTATAATGATACTGTACCTGTTCAATAAGTTACCATAATTGTTTCAAACCGATATTAAATCTGTGATATTCTAAAGGGTTCATACTCATTTTGCTGCTCGATACTTGCTTGTTTGACAAACAATTGGTCCTAGGAAAGAGACTTCAGTGCAGTTACATACTTTTGCTGGAATTATATAAGGCATATTTCTGATTGCCAACTCAGAAGAAGAGGTGCCCTTGACCATAATAAGGAAATCATGAGTGAACATTATGGAACTTAAATAAAACTATCGTGATGTAGGCCTTTGGCTATTATCGAATACAATAACACAAGTTCATCAAATGAAAATTTCTCATATCAAAGTCAATAATTCAAAGACAATATACAATAAAGTGGACTGATAATCACAGATGATTATAGAACATTCCCAACATTAATCAATGTCATTAAAAATAGCTCTGCAATGTATTGTTTTCATCAGAAGATACATGAAGTGCATCAAGTTTAATAAGTAATAATTGAAAAAGGGAAAAGGAATTGCATACAATCAAACAAAATATTTGCGTTATTTATTTATCCTCTCGAGCAATAAATGCCCACATTTAGGATCTCCGTAAGGCATAAAATATTCAAGCCAAACAAAAGAAGCACAAAGATAATACCTTCAGAGAGCCACCCGTATCCTCTACGCGAAACGCTGAGCAACGATGTCATCAGCGCCGAGGCAGTTGCGCTGTGCATCGGCATCAGCGTCTCCACACAGAAGCTCGCCTCGACAGGAGACCTTCAATTATTACCAAAAGGGAAAAATCGTTAGTAGACAGGATACGAAGGCAGTAAGAAGCGCTCTCGGATCCAAGCCCTAATGGAACGGTATTCTTACCGATCCGTCTACTACCTGAGGAAGCGAGCGGCGACAGCCGGCCTCATCTTAGGGATACCGCGAAGTAGTGGTCGCGAGGCCGCCGCGGACTCGGCGGCGACCCGCGCCGCCCCAACCCGTAGCGAATGCGAGCGAAGGACCGACCTAGCCGCGGCCGCCATGGAGGGCGGAGGAATAGACGACTATCTTTTCTATCACTGTCGCGGCAAGGGTTTTGTTGACAATGAGTCAAACCGTGACCACGACCACAATGTCCACATCTCGACTTTTCACATCATTTCTTTTAAATATAATCAGCGGCGAATTATCAGAAGAAAAAGAATTCAACCAATGCCTCAATTTTAATAAATTTTGAGTAACCCTTCGTGCAAAAAGATTATTTTACTCCTACCTCTATCAGATCTATCACCACCTCCATCGGACTCGCCAACAAAGAAGGTGTAGCCTTCGCATGAAGACGTTCCTCGTCGAGAGTGAGGTCTCCTTCCACGAATGCGTAATGATCCTTGTTGGATCCAATGTCGAAAGTATAATCGTTACATCATCCGCAAACAATTCTCTACCCCGAGCCATCGGTCATAAGCAAGATAGAGGGAGGCAACCCTTCTTCGCTCATATAGAATGGTCATTTAGAAAAAAAAAAGACACTATCAAAATTTTATGATCATTTTGAAATATACATATATATATATATATATATATATGATAATTTTTGAAAATAACTTTTTTTATTTATTCTATAGTGTCTTTTATTTTTTTTAATATAAAATTATCCTATTGTCTTTACCCTATTGTCCCCGCTCCTACCCCCTTTATGTCTCAACATACCCTCCACCCCCGACGCATCTTTTCTTTTATCGTATCTTAACATCACTTGCTCACATCGAAACATTAACTATAAATGGAGAGGGGAGCGTAGGCAAAGGTGATAGTGAATGTAACGAAAGAGAAGAATATGACGGATGAAAAGAGGAGGGGAAGCAATGATGGTAGAAGAAGAGGGGTAAGCAACGAACGATAACAATTGTGACAACACAAAGAAAGAGGTTGAAGAGAGTCGAGAAAGATTATTAGAATGACCAAAGCCAACCTGGTGGCCAAGGAGATTGGTGAATCATTGGCAAAGAGTTTGCCTCCAAAATCGTCATCGACAAATAATGGAAATCAAGGGGAGTAAAAAAGGATCGTCAGAACATGGCCAGAGAGCTTGTAAAGTTAACGTGGGGGCTTGGAGGAGCCACTAAGTTGGGCAAGCTCGTGGAGCAGGATAGAAAATAGATGATGATGTCAAGGGAAAGTAGGGCAAAGTAGAGCATGAGGACACTGAGGTGGGGGCCAAGGATGAAAGCGACGCAATGAAGACAATCAACAATTTTATCTTTTAAAAAATAAACAACGTTCTTTGTGGATAAATGAAAAATGATATATTTATTGAAAAAATAAAAATAAGTAGCATATATATATATATATATATATATATATATATATATATATATATATATATATATATATATATATAAGCACAAAAAATATGATTGAAATAAAAGAGTATTTATTTATTTGTGTATTGTATATGTATATTTATTTATTTATCCTTCTAAACTGCATGTGTGGATGCCAATGTGATACCGACATGAAAGTTGATGTGGATAGCGATTTGACTTCGGATATGTGTTAACTTAAATGATTTATGTTCTCCATTATTCTACAACTTATGATAGACATTAATTGCTACAAAACATGCTAATATTCAAGCAACTTTCTTTTTCTTACGTGACAAATGCTTCATCCAACTCCAATAATTTCTCATCTCTGTTCTCTCTCGAGACATCTGATCGTTGGAAGTCTTATGTTCCAATCAACGTGTGAGCGTAATGAAAATTTTTCTCTATTTTAATTTAAATCTGTAATAATCTTCAAACAATAAATGAATATTTTTTTGCATCTTCACAGAGAGGAGGGGGGGGGAATACATTGATTGGCCTCAGTGCGGAGAGAGGGGAAAGCCAATTCCATGGCGGGTGGTAGGGAAAGTAACAAACAGAATGCTGCCGATGACTCCGATCCCCACCGGCAAGCATGTCAGAACCTGCTTCGTCTCTTCCGACGGCATCGGGAAGAAGCAGGACACCACGTTCTGGTCGAACAGCGCCACCGCCGCAAACACCAGAACGGACACCAACGCGTGGGCCAAGTCGATGAACTTGATCCTGTATCTCGCCGCGATCGCCGGAGGGAGCGGCTTGGTGCCGTCGATAACCCACAGTCCCCGGAATGTGGTCAGCCCATACCGCACCGTGCCGTTGCCGTCACGGAAGCTGTCGGTGAAACTGAGGACGAAGCAGGAGAGGCCGCAGATGGCCACGAGGCACTCGGTCATCAGCCGGTTCACCGCCATGCAGTGGCCTCCGTCGGTGAAGATGGGGGAGAGGAGCTGGAAGGCGAGCACGGTGCCGGTGGGGAGCAGCTTGGCGAGGTGGGCGGTGCTCTTAAAGGTCTGGCTGATGGCTTTCTGCACGAGGGTCGCTTGGTCATCGCCGGCCGAATCCGGAGCCAAGAGAGGCTGCTTCTGCTGCTGCGGAGCTTCTACGTCGGTCATCTTCGGCGCCATCGTCGACTACGAACAGGAGGTGGATGAGCGGGCGATTATAATGGGACGAAATGGAAGATACGTACGTCAGAGTACAAGGGAAGGAAGGAAGGCAAGGGTTTCGGGGTTGGCTTGCAAGCAAGAAGAACAAGAGGAAGAACCGAAGGTGGGATTAAAGGGAAGGCGACAGTTTCCGAGAGTTGCGGAGGGGTTTATGTTACGTGAGGGAGTTGACATGTTGTCATCACGGGAGATCGAGATGGAATTTATCTTCGTTCTTGGGGGGTTCATCGCTTGATCTGGTTCGGCTTCCGAGTAGCAGATGCTTCCGGGGCTCAAACACTCCCCAAGAAGTGTTCGCCGAACCGCATGCCGAGGCGTTGGTTGGCGGAGGTGGCGGTTCAAGAATTCGCCAATGGAAGCAAAATAGAACGTGCAGAACAGTTACAATAGATACTATTATTTTTATTATTAAGTTAGATTCTGTTTGTCCGAGAAGTACACGTAAGCATAAAAACGGTAATATATTATATAAAAAATTTTATGTTAAGATTAAAATTAAATAACATAATTTATAAGAAGAACTAGACTTTTTTTTTCATCTGATTTAGGGAGAGAAACCATAATATTTCAATTACATCATTTAGTCCTTAGTGTTCATGTATCTATTTATACGTGAAAATAGAATATCTACGATAAATTATTAGGAGAGTTCCTTCCAATATAATCTTTTTTCTATTGATCAATATTTATCATCAAAATCTGATTAGTTCTATTATATATCTTATCCAATTATAAAAGTCATATAATCTAATATTCTCATACTTTACTCATTAATTGATAACATATAAAAGATATTTAAAATCAAAATAAATAAAAAAATTATATAAAAATAATTTTATCTAATTAAATTTTAAAAAAAAATTAAAAATATTTTATACATGGTCATAAATTTTAAAAATAAAATAATAAATATAATAAGCACAATAATACTACAATAAGTCCAATTATCAATATGAGTCATAACGATTATATATCATCAATGTCATACTCTATTCTATGTACCACAATATTACTAGTCTTTTCTAATATAGTTCATAATGACCCATATAATTTATCATGTCAAGATAATCATATTATTACGTTCAACTATAATATGCATAAATATAAATATAAATAGGATAATAAAAATAAATAATTTTAACTAAGCAAGAAAAATGTTAGTATATACTTAAACAAGCATCACCATATCTTTTATAGTTTGGTCACATATCTCATTCTAACAACATATTCTTTAAATATTTTATATTATAAAACTTTAATAAATGGATAAACAATTATTGCTTAGGTTCTCAATTGATACTTGTTGTTTTTGAACTCTTTTTCTAACTACCAAATATTTTATCTCGATATGCTTAGAACCACTAGAGTACTTGTAATTCTTAGAGTTGTCATTCTTAGAGAAGAAAACTGATGTGGTATTATCACAAAATATCTTCAGCAGCCTGACAATTAAATCGACCACACAAAGTCATGAGATGAAATTTCATAATCATAAATCTTGATTTATAGTCTGAAAGCATGTCACAAATTCAGCTTCCATTATTGATGATACAATAAGCGATTACTTTGTACTTTTCTAAGAAATTACCCCACCAGCTAACATGAATACAAATCCTAAAGTGGACTTCCTATTATTGAGGTAATTTGCAAAATCAGCGTTTGAATATCCCATCACTTCAAGCTGATCTGATATCCTATATGTGAGTATATAATTTTTTGTCCTCTATAGATATCTCATTACTTTCTTTGCAACTTTTCAATGTTCCATACTTGGAATACTCGTCGATCTGCACAGTGATCGTCGTTGCTTCGCGATCATCAAAGATCGTGTTACAAAGAATCTAATATCGCCCGCAAACAAGCGACAAGATAGGGTAGATAGGAATTTAGATCGACAAAATATATGGATCATTGAAGTATCATAAACAAAAATAATAAATATAACGTATTTGATCTTAACAACCTAGACTCTGATACCAATTGTAAGCATAAAATTTGTGATATGCTTTATGTAATATGAAAAAACTTTTATGCTAAGATTAAAATCAAATAATATTAGATCGGTTTTAACGATACGTACCTTTTGATGCCATATGAAAAAGATCTCTGTGTGATTTGGGCACCATCTTTAGATACAAAACTGCTACCAATCTGCAAGAAGAACTAGACTCTCCTTCTCCTCTTTTTCTATCTTTTCATAGGACCACTTAAATTGACGATTTATGGAGGTTAAGAGAGAAACTGTAATATCTCAATTGCGTCCTCTATGACACGCATCATTTAGTCCCTAGAAATTATGTCTATTTATAGACGAGAGCAAAGGTTTTAGGATAAGTTATTATGAGAGTTCCTCCCATCAAGTGCATCTCCTAAGGAATCTTACTATAATATAAATTTTTTTTTTTTCTATTGGCCAATATCTGTCATCAGAATCAAATTAGTTCTATTATATATCTTATCCAATTATAAAGGACCACATAATCTAACACTCCACTCTTAAGTACATCTTAGATCTAGACGTAGTGGAGTAAGGTTAGTATGATACTCTTATAAGAACTATGTTGGGTTGGGAGTAGCCTACACGATAAAGGTTCTCATGATACCTAAGTTAGTAGAGGATTCATTAAAATAATATAAAGATCGGATTGTTATTTTTTAAAAACACACTTGAGACGTTTTATAGTGTGTTAGAGTGATTGTTGGATAGATTAATGATAAATACAAGAATGATTACGCAAGTCATCTTAGAATCAATGAGCCATAATTTCGTACATCGAATCATCATATCTTTGAGCTCATGACTATCGATCATTATCGTTGAATCATTATCCCTCTTAGCATCACATTGCCGACCTCAATGGATTGGGACCCGGCTGATGTGACAGAGTGGTACGATGTGTCCTCGGGCTATTTATGTGTCATGCTATCGTATCAACCATTAAGATTAATTTTTAGCATATTTATCAATTTTAGTTTCTCATTTTGAATTCAGGAAATGTGATGTGTTGCACTCTTGATCGGAAAGTCCTCATACATGTGGTTCGATCGATTTAGAGTCATTATGCTTGCAAGAACAAGTTGGGGATGCTGGCATTGAGGTTGGTCGAGGGCCAACCCTAGATCATTTATGAGCATAGATAGGGATGAGGTCCAACCCTGTTTCCTATATCTGAATCTTTTCTTTGAATTCATCATTCATTCATTTATGTCTATTTGTTTTGGATGCATGAATTCATTCGGTTCACTATTATGATTTGATTTCAGTCAATTAATTTCTTTTTTCTTTTTATCATCACCTAACTCAATATTTTATCCACCTAACTATCGTATCATATGAATATTTCTTAAAAGAAAAAAAATCATACATTCGATTTTCAAATGCATAATATTTGAGGAATAAAACATTCGATTTTCAAGCACGATGATATTTAAAAAACTAGATATATATATTTTTTTACGCTAACAAAAATCATACTAACTATTAACCACTCTAATATCATTTTAATTTACATGCTAAGAGTTGAACCCTATTTTCATTTATATCACCTCCCAAAAGATGTGAGAGGAGGTCAATGCAACATACTGCACGTATTTATGCTCCAATAAGTAGACAGGCACTCCAATCATCATCATGTCATGCATCCAAATCACCGAAGAATAATCTTAATTATTGATCATGAAGATATGATTTATAACAAAAAAGAAGATATGGCTTAACCACACCAAAAAATCGACAGGTGTCAGCCATTATACCTTTAGAATTAGCTTCCTGCGATCTATCTGGTGTTGCTGTTCTACACGCAAACCAATAGTCGATTATTGGAGTTGGAATCTATCTCTAAGTGTGGCATCACTCATTCCTTACAAGTGTGATTACTTCCGCTCACGGACCGTACAGAAGCTTTTTAGGGCCTACAGATCAAAAGTCATAATAATGAACTCGCACTATGAGCATCCAAATTCTAATCTTATCCAAAAATAATCCAACTTTACTGAAAGAACAGCACCATGAAAGGTCAGGAATTCACCCATCTCAGATCTTTGTCATTCATCTTCTTCTCTGATCCATGAGATCATGAATTATTCATGTGAAACCTCTGTTGGATTTGAGTAGATTTGATCACATGAACTATAATATTGTTTGTTCATCGATCATATTCCATGAAATCTAGTAAGCCAAGATTTGGAAAAGATCAACGTACCGAATCTTACTTCATGGAAATAAAACGTGCGTGACATCATAATATTACCGTGACGTCGTAAATGGAACAGAGGTAGGTGGAAGGAGATGCACTCGAAGGTGCTGCCTCCACTGGGGAAGGGGACACAAAGCACAAATCCAACAAGGCAGACAGGGAAAGAGTTCACCGGCGGTGTGGGGGTCGGGTTGCAGCTCCGCTTGGGTGGGTCGTGGGCCACCCGCCTCCTCTCATCGTCACAACACCCTGCCTGCCACTCCCCCGCACCCACCACAACTGGCCCATCCAATCCCAGTGCCCCTGTTCCGCTCCCCAGGACACCCAAATCAGCTTTATCCCTTTGCTTTCTTGGTGATCCGCACCATCTATCTTTGTTATAGTTGAAGGAGAAGAAGAGGAGGAAGTTGAAGCAAAAAGAGCAGTTGGGTGGCTGCTGTAAGCCTCAGAGGATTAAAGCCAAGGGCAGGGGAGGTGGGAAGGCAGAGGTGAGTGGCCCTCTCAGGCTGGAACACCAGCGGCGGCTGAGCCATATGTGTACAGGCCTAGAGATGCAGGGTCGAGGATGGAAATGCACGCACCACAATCATATGCATCATTCATCCCACAAAAGAAGAATCTTTGAAGAAAAAGGCTTGTGGGGGTGGGGAGGGAGTGGGTGGTGTTCCGGTTTACCCGGGGGTCCTTTGGGGGCTGTTCTAGGATGCTAAGGTTGGCCTATAAAGGTTACACAGATTTGGACTGTTTTGGACCAGTGGAGGGGAATGGCTTCTTCTTCGCCTTCCTCTCGTGCTCACAGGTTTACAGTGACACCTTTGTATCCTCTCTCTCTCTCTCTCTCACTCGCTGTCTTCTTTTCTTTCTCCTTTTTTTTTCTTCTTTCTGCTGTGGGGCATTGATGGAGACGAGAGTGAGTGTACTCGGATCAGACCCCCACCATGTGAGCCTCTGATCGCAAACATCCGTGTCTGTCTGTTCCCCGCAGTTGCGAACGCAAGCACTATAAATTAAGCAGGCACCGGACTTCTGCTACCCCACTGGTCCCGTGTCTCGTTGAACACTGCACTCGGTGTCCTACTGGTTTCGCCATTCCTCGGTTGCAAGTGAAATGGCAACAACCGCTGCTTTGCGAACGCTATTTCGATGAAAATAATCAAAATGTGTGTCGAAAATGAACAAAAAATCGAACATTTGGAACCTCTCCGTATGGCATTTTAAACACGAGAAGATCCACGCGATCTATTCATCACAAAGATTCAACTGGATTCTCCAAATCTTGCGAGGATTCGACTTGTAATATGCTTCGTTTCGGATTCTCCCACCAACCAGTGACGTGGTTGAATAAAGACGTGACGAGCACTGTGAGAAGATCAGCCATGGTCAACAGGGATCAGTGAAGAGCGAGCTAATGTAGATTTTTCCTCTTCCTCTTGGTTGATCGAGTGACATTTATGCCTGGAGTCCTCCGTTTTTAAAGCTATCTGCGGCAAGCGGTTGCACATGGCGGTCCATGGCGTCAAAACTGGGAGCTTGCCAGTTAAAAAGACGCTATCTTTCGTCCACGTCCAAGGCTGGAGCCTGTTGTCCCACCACCACCACCAACAACACCAACACCAGCAGCAGCAAAGTGCGAGTCTGCGATGGGTGATTTCACGTCCAAACAATTCTGTAAAGGGCAGTACAACACGATAGCTCTGCTGTGTCCTACAAAGCAGGGTGGCAGGAGGAGAGGCAAGCATCGAGCAATAATGGACACAGCACCCGGGGGTAAAGCTGATGAGCTCTTACGTCTTGTCATCAGAGAGAGAGAGAGAGAGGCGACAAGGACAGCCATAGATTAAAGGATTAGATAAAGAAAAGGTCGGTCTCGTGGTAGTAGGCCAAGTAAAGCGGCCCCCGGCAGCTCTGCTGCCATGCCCTCCCCGTCTCTGCTCTCTTCTGCGCCCGCTGCAGCCGTTACAGAAACAGCTGCTTCAGCAACAGCAACACAGTCCCACCGATAAAAGCGAGGAGAAAGTGAAGTGAGGAACTGAGACACTGAGTCCTCTCGCGCGCTGTCTCTCTCTCTCTCTCTCTAGCCATTTGATTCAAGCATTGACACGGGGCCAGTTGCTGTGCAGGAGCAGCAGCGACGACGACCGCATCAAAACGAAGCTGCGACAGCAAGCGAGAGAAAAGAATGTGGTGAGGGAGCGAGAGATAGAGATAAGGGGAAAGGGGAGGAGTTATGGAGGTCGGGGCTGCAGAGGGTACGGAAGAGGCATGGCTCGGGCGTCGCTTTTGACCCTCTTCCTTTTGGCAAAGCTTATGTCTGGTTAAGGAGCCTGAGATAGAGGAGCGGTGGGGAAAGGGAGAAGAAAAGCCGAAGCTTTTTTGGTCTTTGGCTCTTCTATTTAGCTCTCTGTCTCTGTTCCTTTGCTCTGCTCTCGACTCTGCTTCTGCTTGTCTCCCGTCTCCCACGCTTGTCTTCTGAGCCCTTAGCCTTTAGCGCTCTCCCCACATGCGTCGCTTCACCATTCCTGTGTTCTCGCTCCTTCCCTCATCCTTAGCTTGACCAGCATCCGACCTGTCCCCTCTTCCCCTGCCTTTGGGTCCTCCCTTTCTTGGTTTCGCCTTTTGGGTCCTGTGCTGCTCGTTTCTTTGGTTCGGAGACAATGGGGATCGATTTGAACACGATAGAGGAGGAGGATGAGGAGCCGGAGCACCGAGCCCATGCCGCTCCACCGCCCGCGGCAGCGGCAGTTGAGGACGCGTTTCAGGGAACGCCTGTGTGCCTGGAGCTGTGGCACGCCTGCGCAGGGCCCCGTATATTGTTGCCCAAGAAGGGGAGCTTGGTGGTGTACTTGCCACAGGGGCACATGGAGCACCTCGGGGACGGCGGAGGCGGCGGCGCCGACGGTGGAGGGAGAGGGGGAATCTGCCGCCGTGATGTGCCCCCTCATGCCTTATGTCGTGTGATCGACGTCAAGCTCCATGTTCGTTTGTTCTCTCACGCTGATTTATACCATTTCTTCTAGGGTTTCTAAAGGTTGGTTCTTTTTTACTTGGTCTTGTTCTTTGGTGCTTCAATAACGCAGGCTGATGCCGCTACAGACGATGTGTACGCTCAGCTCTCTCTTCTTGCCGAAAGCGAGGTTAGGCTTCTGCTTGCTCTGGATTTGCCATTTTATGGACTAGCATGCTTCCATCTCTCTTCAAGAGTGTGAGGTTGGTCATGTGTGGCTGACCTTGACTTAAAGAAGGGTGTACCTCATGCAAAAATGAGCCGTCGTGTCCAATTTCAAGCTTGCCCAATATAAAAGCTGTGAAACATGAAACACAATTTGTCGGGACTGTTTTTTGGTAGCTATTCTGATTCATTTTCTGGCATTTGAGTTCGATTTGGTTGATCTTGCAACATGTTTTTGACTCAGGATTTTGAACGAAGAATGAAGATGGGTGAGGTTGAAGTAAATGAGGAAGGAGATGATGTTGAGTGCATAAACAGATCCTCTATCCCCCATATGTTCTGCAAGACCCTCACTGCATCTGACACTAGCACCCATGGAGGGTTCTCTGTGCCCCGCCGAGCTGCTGAGGACTGCTTCCCTCCCCTGGTGACTAGATACCCTTAAACATGAGCTATTTTGGATTTGATTTTGTGATGATATTTGTTTAGGGTATCTAATGCGAAATGGATACATCGCAACGGATCTAACTCCATCAAATATTGTTTGTAGCTTTGGGCATAGATATTGCTCTGAACTTTTGTGTTTTGCCTCTTCCTCTTTCTGAATTAGGATTATAAGCTGCAGAGACCTTCGCAAGAGCTTATTGCAAAAGACTTACATGGCATGGAATGGAGGTTTCGACATATCTATAGAGGTATATTAAGCAAATCCAGATATTGTTCACATTTTTATTTTCAATTTTCAAATGCTTGAACTTTCAGCTAAGAGTGCCTCAAAAACCTTTTCTCTTTATACTACAATGCTCAGGCAATTTTGGCTGCACATTTGTGCTCAAAGACTTTGTTGTCATTTGTTCTCATATTCTTGTGTCGTATCATAAGACAGCACTTAGCTATTAGTTTTCGCCGGTGGATAGAAAGCTGATCATCTTAAAGCATTTAGTTGAAGATATTGTTTCTGCCAATTATCCATTCCCCCATATATGACTTGCTGAAGAAGATTATTTGGAATTTTTGTGTGGAGAAGTTCCCTTTGGAATGATCCATATGATGTATAACAACCAGTACTTGTTGGAATGCACCATAGTTGTTATGCATGTGATTTTCAATCCTTTTAGAGATCTTAGTTGTGAATATATTATGAATATGTCACATTACTTAAACTACCATAGTCCTTACAAAATTCAATTTATCTGCTGCTGCTGATGTTTGAGTTGTATGCATTTTAGGTCAACCGCGTAGGCATCTTCTTACAACTGGATGGAGTGCATTTGTGAATAGGAAAAAGCTCATATCAGGAGATGCAGTGCTCTTTCTTCGGTAGGCATTATCAAAATGTTGCTGACTACGTAGGCGTGAAGATCATTTACATGAATGAGAGTTTTCTATATGTGAATAGGGGTACTGATGGGGAGCTTAGATTGGGTATTAGGAGAGCAGTACAATTTAAAAGCAGCAGTCCAGTTTCAGCACATCCAAGTGGGAACTCGACTCTTGCTACATTGGCTGATATTGCTAACGCTGTGTCCACAAGAAAAGTCTTCCATGTCTATTATAACCCAAGGTATGTTTGGTTGCAATGGAGTTATGCTCTATATAAGTTTACCTTATACATATGCAAAAGCCAGTTCTGTATTTACAGGAAGTACAAACACCATCAATCATATTCCAGAAATCGTGACTGTCTTAAGTATTAAGAATCTTTTGTTTTTTCCCCCTAAATCCAGACCAAAGTTGGAGTGTGCTATTTCTGCACAGGATTGCTTTTATTCTTAAAATAAAAAAGCTGTATGAACTCTGAAGGATACACAACATGGTAACTTTACAAGCTGCTCACGTCAATGATTCTTGATCTAAGATAGAAATACAGATGTCATTTTTCTCATGACGGAATTAGCTGGCCAATTAACTGTTTCATGGTTAATTGTCCAAGGATGCCTTAACCCTATATTCCATAGCACTTCTTTTGTTCTTTTTTAAATGGAGTTTTCTGTTTATCTCAAATTATGCTTTATACCATGTAGCTAAATGACAACTCATTATTCTTTATGAGCTTCTTCATTCTTAAGTGTCAATAAAAGTGAAATATCATGTCATCGTAGTCAAGATGGTTTCTAAAAACCAAGTTCCAATTTTGCAGGGCAAACTCGTCGGATTTCATTGTTCCATACTGGAAATTTGTAAAAAGCTTCAATAGTTCCATTTCTGTGGGAATCAGGTTCAAAATGGTTTATGAAAGTGACGATGCCTCAGAGAGAAGGTTTGATATACGTTCTTTTTTAGGATTTAAATTGAGATGTGTTGAATGTTGTTCATTTACCTTTTTCTATAGGTCCACAGGACTGGTAACTGGGATCAGTGACATGGACCCTGTAAGATGGCCTGGTTCCAAGTGGAGGTGTCTGTTGGTATGCTTAAATGCTTAATCCATGTTTTCTTGTACAAGCAAATAGTTCTCTTGCCAAGACTATTTACATGATATAATATGCTGTTAGATCTTTGATAAGAGACATTTTGTTGGAGGGTCATCCTTTGCACCTTTCTTGGCCTACTGTATCTTTCCATTTGCAATTAACCCATTGCAGTTCTGGATTTGATCTCACTTGAGCCATTTAGTGGTTTTTTCTCCAATTTGGATGGTGCACATAGGTATAATATACTGTCAAGTAGATTTATTTGCAGCTTACAAAAATTGCAAGATCCCTATATAACAGTCTAGCTTAATCTGCTTGTTTACTTTATCACTATATATAAATCATGTTATAGAGATTATCAGAGGACAATGCAAGCCAGTGTAGGTTCATAACCTATAACTCAATCTAGGTCTTCTATCCAAGGTAAGCATGCATTTCCTATTTCTTGGGGGATCTTAAGGGGCACAATACTTGTGTTTCTTATTCTTTTACGCCCAGCTAATTATGCATCTCTCAAAAGATACATCTTGTCATGACCTAACTCACAGGATAATTGACTCATTAACTTGATAGCCTGGAACCACATGACACAAAATGCTCAAGTTCAAGTTAATATTTGTAAAATTATATAATCTTATAAGTCAACTCATTTCTCCCATTTCTGATGTACGATTAAACCAAGATAGCACAATTAAACCAAGGCCTAAATATCAAACATAATGCAGCACTTTTAAGTTCAGCCCATTGATGACCATGATACGTCTCTTGCTCCATTCACAAGTACTGTTTTCTTACTTAGGCACCTTATCATTTCTAATATTAGATCCACTCTTGATATAACTAGGTTACGATGGGTCCAAATGGATAACCAACTTATGAACCATTTGACCTAAAATGCTTATGATCAAATCAATAGTAATAGACATCTAACCCTACAAACCAACTTAATTCTCCTTCCATAGCCAGGATTAAACTACAGTGTCACATATCTTCATCTGTGTTATATATATTATGAGATGCCTCCCACATGCAAGGCTTAGTATGGTTTAATGTTGTTGTCATATTGTTTTGAGGTGCTTTACTATTTAATGGCATATCAAAAGTTAACTTTCTTCTTTGTACTAGAATTCGTAAATACTTAATCATTTACATCATTGCCAGTTTAATATGACTGAATCTAGCAAGAAAAGGCATAGGTTCATATGTATGGTGCTATTTAAGACCCATGGACCTTGCCAACATGATAATTGTTCTGAGAGATACAGAGGTGTAGGTAATGTTAAGTGGTTGTTTCTGACAATTATCTGCTTAAGCAACCATAACCTTTGAAGTAATTAGGTAAAAATTCCGTGATCGATATAACTTTCATTTCGATTGGAGGCATTTTTTATAATAAAGTTTCCATTGCTGCTGAGACCGAGGCATGGGCTGGCTGAGGTTGTTGGTGGGAGTAATTAATTCTATTTGGACTTATGTTCTATCCATTATGATGCTAAGTGAGACACCCTGGTTGGTGTATTATGGCCGAGCCCGATCAAGCTGGATTCCTATGCTCACATCTCAAAGTTGAAAGAAAACCTTTTAAGTTAGTGTTTTTTATAATTTCATGTTATTTTATCTTTCCTAAATTCAAGGCTAATATTGAATACAATCTGGACTCATCATTTAACCCACATTACTTGTTTCTATTAGAAACTGACGGTTTAACAAATCAGTTTTCTTTCTTGTTAGATAGCTTTCTGCTGTTCTTTCTTCTCTGTTATTTGTTTGATGTTTCTTCATAGTTGATCATCGTCATGCTGTATTTCTTAGTTCTTCTATATTTTATTCAATAAATTTATGTGGTAGCATAACCTAAACTTTCCTCTAGAATGAAAAAGATCTCTCTTGATATGTCATTATCCACCTTATGTCTGTACTATATGCAATTTTGAAATATCAACTTTTTTTCTTTAATTAGCATCATATTTCTGATTTGAGATATATTTGTTCTTCATTGCAGGTAAATTGGGACGTTGATGCAGATACTAATCAACAGAATAGGATATCCCCATGGGAAATTGAACCGACTGGTTCAGTTTCGGGCTCTGGCAGCCTGTCAACAGTAGGTTCCAAGAGGGCCAAAATCGGTCTTCCCTCTGTCAATATGGATTTTCCAATTCCGAGTAGGTCTTTGATGTGTTTCATAATTGAAACTCTCCAAAGCTCAAAAACATTTCCTGCATTATTTCTAATGCTTGTATGCAATTGATGTAGATGGAAATGGTTGTCCAGACTTGAGGGAATCTGCAAGTATCCACAAGGTCTTGCAAGGTCAAGAATTTATGAGACTCGGTGCTCCAAATTGCATTGGTGTGACAGCTTCTCATGTTTTCGGGATTGGAAATCCTCAGTACTCAGAGAAGGGATGTTCCGCTGATGCAAATGGCAGCATCATAGGTGAATCTATTCCAGGAGGTAGGGTCAGAATCCCACATGGAAAATCTGACTCGTCCTTCAATCGCACAGGCTTTAGTGAATCTATCCGATTCCAGAAGGTCTTGCAAGGTCAAGAAGTTTTCTCAAGAAATCCTCCTTTCCTTGGAGCACCATGTGATGCTCATGTAAGGAATGGTGTGTACGGCCAGTTTGATGATGTTCACACATCTCGTGCTGAAAGCAGATTGCCTATAGCACCCCATGGATATGTTACTCTTCTTCAACAGTCTTTGCCATCAATTCAAGCATTTTCCCCATCTTCGGTGCTAATGTTTCAAGATGCAAGTTGTGTATCTCTGTCAGCTCATTCTATGCCTGGCATGAATTATCAAGACAGAGGTGATGAAGGGTGCCACTTTGCCATGTTAAATGGTTCAGAACCCTTGCATAGAGAAGAAGCAAACTTTCCATCTTGGCCTCCAACAATGGCTTGTCATTTTGCCAACCAGCAATGCAAAATGGTAAAAGTCCATGATCCTGTCTTGGATGGTAAGCTGGACTTTGAAAACGAGCGAAGTGTCAACCGAAAAGGTTGCAGACTTTTTGGTTTTCCCTTAACCGAGAGGATTCCTGTGGCAAATTTAGTCGACAAACCTCCTCCAGTCACTCCAGCTACTTCAATGCCTCAAATGCCTGCTAAGCCCGTCGGGTGCAGCAGTGCCCTTTATGCTTTGCGTGCAGCTCCAATTTAGGACTTCATCACTGGAACAAACCCGAGTTTCACATGCATCCAAATGCTGCAAGCAGGTAAATCATATCTGACTTGAATTCCCAATTATTATTCAGATGTCCTGTTGAACAACCTGGAAAAGGATGCCATGTCCTCGATACCTATAACAAGGATGATATGGTGCTAGCCATCGATGATCCTTAGTGGTTTAAGGCTACCGTGCCAGTATGCGGTCAGCATTTTGCAAAGTAACCGGACTGGATTACTAAATTAGGTTTTCAACTAAATTATCAACCTCAGCATTTTCTTGTTTGGTTTCTGATGCATTTAACAGTCAGCTACTCTGTCAATGTGTTAGATTGTACTATTTGTTGAGCCTCTGTTGCAGTATTTTATGCAGTCTGGTCTAATGTTTGCTCAAGTATTGTTGGTCTTTGTTTCCTGGTCATTTGCTTTGGAAAGCTGGGATTCTACCTGTTAGTATTGTCATATATATAAACTGGTGTTTTAAGTCGATATGTTTCGAGTCCAAAATTTCTGAAGCTTCCAACAATTAAGCAAATCTATCAAGAACAGTAATATAATGTTTTGAGGGCATCATGTTCTCTTCTAGCTGTAGTCAATCATAAAAAAATAGACACAAAGAATGAGTAACCGTCACATGCATATAGATTTGGTAATCAAATGGATTACTAGAAAGTTGGAGAGTATCCAAATTTCACAGCCTCACCTCTTCAAATTGAGGCAAAAAAATCAACAAACCAATTTGATTGGAGAATAAGCTGATTATTTAACGTTTGTGCAATAGAACAAACATCTGCAAGTGTAATTCTCACATCAAGCATTCTGAGGAGTTCCAACCCTCTAACTGCTACCAAAATAAGTTGAGTTGAATCCCAGCGAGAACCATATCTTTGAGCCACAAATTTGATCTAAACTTTGTCGAGCTAAGCTGAGCAGATACATCATCCTTGACCTTTGGCAATGTCGTTGAATCATCTCCTCAAACTAGTCCCATCTTTTTGATCTGATCACCTGAGAGATCCGAGTGAGCACTTCAGTGGAGAACTCCACATTTGTTGATTCCAAAGCAGGCATTACCATCCCTTGAAGAAAATGTAGACGTCTCAATGACTTCTATGTGGTCATCAAATACCCTTTAGATCTAAAAAGATGAAAGATAATTGTTAGAGCTGTTATAGAGCATGCTGTATCCATTACAACATTAAGGTTCTTTATTTTCAGACATTTTATTTGTAGATTTTGGTGTCATTGATTCACAAAGCATACACATCAAGATGAACAACATGCTAATCAATCAAACACTGTAAATGCATGTGATAATGGACCACAGGTTAGTCCCCATGAATTATTGCATATAGGCAATCAGGAAACCTTTTTTAGCATCAGCAATGAATGATTTAACTATATCACTTTATGTCGAGTTGAGGACTGGTGTCAAAGGAGAGGAAAAATAAACAAAAACCAAGAAAAGTTCCAGGAATTTTACCATATCGAGTCAGGGAACAGTAGTTTGAAGTCGACTATAGAATCTCTACCAGTAATCCTTGCAAGAACAAATTCCATCTTTGAAGTGATGAAACCTTATCCTGTCCTGTGTTCATCAATCCAAAGGCAATGGCTAATTTCTCACTATGTATAGACAAAGCAGTCTCCTTGTCCTCCTCATGTATGTCAAGCAGCACCTCTCCAACTTCTTGGCTCCAATTCGCTGATGATCCACCAATCTTCCATGACTACAGGCATTGAGCAAAGACACAAATGTCACTTTAGCTGGAGGGATGTTTAGTGCCTTCATCCTTTCAAAGAGCTTAACTGCATCATCGGATTTTCCATGAATAGCAAAGCCACTATGCATGGCATTCCAAGGCCGGGCGGTGCATTTGGGACTGCCTTCAGCATTGAATACATTCCTGGCGGATTCTGTCTCCCCACACTTTGCATACACGTCAATGAGACCGGCAAGCAGTCTGTCGTTCATCTCGACACTCTCTTTCTTCATGAACATGTGAATCCATCTTTCTTGTTCCTATGCAACAAGATTCGCACATGCCGCACGAACAGTGGTGAGAGTCAACTCATTTGGTCTAGCACCTGCATGCTGCATGTGACGGAAAAGCTCCATTGCCTCTAAGAAGCAACCTACCTACAAATGGCTGGGAAGTTTAAGGAAGGCAGCATTCAGGTGGTCACATAGAAGACAACCCTAACATCAACATTAAGAGGTTTCTCCAGCACGACTCTTGCTGATCGCACCAAAACAGCCAGTTTCTTACCTGCACAAATCCCGCAATAATAGTACTCCAAGAGACAACATCCTTTCTCCGGCATTTCATCAAACAACTTCCTCGCACGGTCGACATCTCCAAATCCGACGTATCCACCGATCAACGAATTCCACGAGAACATGTCCCGTCGGGCGCTCCCGTCAACACCATCTGCGCGTCGTGGACCGACCCAAAGCTACCGTACACCCGGACCACCGCGTTGGAAACGAACACAATGGTCTCAAGCCCCCGCTTGAGGGCGTGAACCCTGACCTGTTCCGCCTCGGCCAAGCCCAGCCCGCGGGGCCCGCACGCGGCGAGGAGGAAGGCGAAGGTGTACTGGTTGGGGGCAGAGGAGGAGGGAGGCGGGCGAGGAGTGGGCTTTGACGAGGGTGTTTTAGGAGAATAGAGGAGGCGAGGGGGAGTGGCAAAAGATGAGGTCGGCGTAGGAGAGAAGAGGAGGAGGGGCAGTGACGGCGGCAGAGGGCGGAGGGGAAGAGGAGGGGAGGAGCTCGAGGAGCTTGCTCGGGGGACGGGATGGAGGAAGAGAACGGCAGTGATCAGCTTGGCGTGGGCCTTCTTGATCCGGACCAGAGTCTTGCAGGAGTGCAGGAGGAGGAGGAGAGGGTGGTGGGAGCTGAAGGGTTGCAGGGTGGCCGTGGAGGCATCGACCGGCCGCAGCATGGCGAGACGGCGCCGAGAGAACGATGGGTTACGGGCGAGCCAAAGAGAGGCGCGGCCGTAATGCTGACCAAGGACTCGACTTGTCTCCGCCAATTTAAGGGGTGGCGTCGTCGACCCGATCCGTCGACCCAACACGACATCAGTGACATGGAATCTGTCGAATTGGAAACCCGCACTGCTAATCTAAGCAAGCACGTCGTAATGCGCCAACCAAATTGCCGAGCTTGAAATAGCCTCGTGAGGGCAGAATAGTAATTTTGGGACCTGAAGAATCCAACACCTGCACAAACTGCACAGGGGAGGAGGCGGCTAAAATGGTGAGTTTACTGTGAGAATGCAAAGGCAGCAAGCTGGATTTGGAGCTTTGTCTGCTAATTTGACCTCATTCATCCCCTCTCTCTCTCGTGTTTATTCTTTCTCCCTCCCTTTAATCCCATTTTATAATGTGTTCTCTGTTTCCTAAAAGTCCAATTCTGTACTTCTCTCTTGCTTTCCTTTCCTGTTCTCTTCCCCTCCCCTTCCCAAGGAAAACCTTTGGCTGTCCTCACCAATGCCTCTCCGTCTTAGATTTCCTTCAACCCCTTGCATCAAAGAATACGATGCAATCACCGACCATTTCACCTAAATGCCTTATTCCCTCCTTCCAATCTCTCAAAGATTGAGAAAAAGATGAGCTTTTTTCCCCCTCTTGGTCCTGTGCTAGCCATTCCTTGTTTCTTTGGTTTTCCTTTGATGCTTCTTTCCTCATTCCAATCAAGGGGTTTCTAAGAACACATGCTGGCTTTACTCTGCTTGGATGACACTGTAGCCACGTTTCTTCCTTAGTTTCCATTGAGTTGTTTTGGGGCTATTACTTTTGGTGTGGAAGCTCTGAAGAAGCCCTTCGCTTGGCTAGATCAACGAGATCAGACCACCAGAGGTAGTAAATCTTTTTTCTGCTGTTTTCTTCCAAATTGCTAAACATTGATCCATTAATGTTGATGGTAATATCTGCACTGGCTGTAAGATATTTTTCCTTTTATCACGTTCGCTGTAGTGCCTTTGTAATGAGGTTTTCTAGCATTTCTGGGCTTTCATTATGTTATTGTGGAAATTTCTGTTTATAATTGGGGAATTATGTTGCATTTAATGGTTGCTTAACATTCAGCATATAACCAATCTGTTGCTAGATCAAGGGATGCCCGAATTATACCTATATAATGCAAATCATTTGCTCAAACATTCACTAATTATTGCCTCTTTAAATTACAGAAAAGGCAATGTCAGCTGATGGTCCATTAAATGCTGAATTATCACAGAAGACACCAGTTTTTGGTCTGAGACTTTGGGTTGTGATTGGCATCTGCATTGGTGTATTAATCGTGTTTATTCTCTCTATTTTATCCATATGGATAACATCCAAGAGGAAGACAAGGATACTTCACAACATGCCAATCTCACATATTCCAAATGTCTCAAAGGAAATTGCTGTGGACAGGGTTGGTATCCAATGCTTAGCCCAAAGCCTTCAGGAGCGTGAAGGGCCTTTCTTCCGCTCACATGACAAATTTAGTGACATGGATTCGGGAAAGACACTTGCCCACCTGACCAGGAGCAAATCAAGTGATGCTGATAATGTTAGCCGGTGCAGCTCTGCCTACCTCAATGACAGGGCTGGGAGTTCATATTCTGGAGATGAAGGCAGCTCGGGACCCGCGAGGAAAGCATATCCAGCATATGCACTTGTATCTGCATCTCCTTTGGTTGGATTGCCAGAGTCCTCGCATTTGGGTTGGGGTCACTGGTTTACTCTAAGGGACCTTGAGCTTGCTACAAATCGTTTTTCCAAGGAGAATGTCCTTGGGGAGGGTGGATATGGTGTTGTTTATCGGGGACGTTTGATCAATGGAACTGATGTTGCAGTAAAGAAGCTTTTAAACAATCTGTAAGTTCATAACATAGCGTCTGCCAATCACAATCACAACTACTTTGACTCATCATCCTTTGATCCATTTGGTTCATAATATTTGCAATAGTTTCCTAATTGTGGCTCTCTCTGGATCATGTAGGGGACAGGCAGAGAAAGAATTTAGGGTGGAAGTGGAGGCCATTGGTCATGTTCGACACAAGAATCTAGTGAGGCTTTTGGGATATTGTGTAGAAGGAATTCATAGGTGCATACTTTTTTCTGAATGATCCATTTCAACATATTTTTTTAGTGTTTGCCCTTTTGTATGATTGGAATTTGTCAACACAGCGACTATAACCTTACAAGAAATTATGGTTAAAGGTTTCTTTACCACCACAATCTTGTGCCAATTAAACCAAAGTTACATAGAGAAACACATGCAATGGGAACAAAATGTTTATCATATTGACTGAACCCATCAAAATTGTTGACACGTGTATGCTGCAACAAATCGAGTCATTTATGATCTTGCAATTAAATTAGCTGAAGCATTAAGTCAAAACAAACTAGCTCATAATGGATGGTACGAAAAGACATTTTTTTCTCACATCATGCATGAACGAATCTGAAAGAGACTCTAAGTATAGACAAAGAATCAACAGTAAAGGAGGAAAGCTCCTCTGTCATGATATGCCAATGGCATCTAGTTTTATAAGAAGGAAGCATATTGGTCTCCCGCAAATTTCTTCCTCATCCCTAAAAGTGGCCCTTGAGGATTTCGTTGAAGTAAGTGCACTCATAGCAAGCATAGTTCTCTGTGGAAAACTAGAAAGATGTTGCAGATATTTATTGCAATATAAGAGGAAAATTTTTTTTTTGCTTAGTACAATCTAGTCTCATATCTGGGAAACGTGTGATCTTTCATGCTAAAGAATGATAAGATATGATTAGTAAATATTTTGAATCACCTGAATTCTCCAATTTCTATCTTAGTGTGTGTACTAGAAAGTAGTTTTGAATAATGAGATTATTTAAATGGCTTAATTTCACCACTGTTTGGCAAAGCAAACAAAGCCAGTGACATCCCTATTGAACATGTGATACTCCTCCGGTTCTGACTAAGAATGATAGTTTTGCTACCAAATTTATGTTATCGTTTCTGTAAGCTTTATGCATATGGACAACCACAGAAGTATTACATGCTAATGATACTTGTGGATTTTAGTTATGTTCAATGAGCTGGTTATGTAGATCACCCAATATTTTGTAGGATGCTTGTGTATGAGTATGTCAACAATGGGAATCTAGAGCAGTGGCTACATGGAGCTATGCGTCAACGTGGTGTACTTGGTTGGGAGAACCGCATGAATGTCATCCTTGGCACTGCAAAGGCGTAAGTCTTGTTTCCAAAGCAAATCATTGACCAACACATGCTTTCTCTTTTGGTTTTCGCATTTAAATTTTGGTTAAAGGTCATATCCTTGTTAGACTGTTAATACTATATTGATGGTTAACTGATCTGTGTAGCTGAATGGCTTTCAGGCTTGCTTATTTGCATGAAGCAATTGAACCAAAAGTTGTGCACCGAGATATTAAGTCAAGTAACATCTTGATTGATGGTGAATATAATGGAAAGATATATGATTTTGGATTGGCTAAGCTTCTAGGTTCAGACAAAAGCCATATTGCCACTAGAGTAATGGGAACATTTGGGTAAGTGGGTCATCGGTGTATGCTTCTTTTTTTATTTTGCAATAAAATTGCAGAAAATTATAGCTATCATGATGAATACATTCACTTTTTAAAAATATCAGGTATGTGGCTCCTGAATATGCTAACACTGGACTTTTAAATGAGAAGAGTGATGTTTATAGTTTTGGAGTACTGGTACTGGAGACTGTGACTGGCAGGGATCCTGTGGATTATGGCAGGCCGGAAAATGAGGTGTAATCAACAAAACCTAGATACCGTTTAAATTTATCTATTCTGAATTGCTTTCTTCATTTCTTGTCTCTTTATCTAGTATAATGACATGATAAACTTGAACTTCTATTGTCTAGAAATTTAGATGCTTGGCATGGACCATCAGCTAAAATTTTCACTGTATTTGTGCATTCTCAATTTCTTCACCTGTTCTCGTGATGAGATCAGTATGCATTTCTTTCTCTCTATTGCCAGGTGAATCTAGTGGAGTGGCTTAAGATGATGATTGGAAGTAGAAGGGCAGAGGAAGTACTGGATCCAAACCTTGAGGTCAAACCAGCTACACGGGCTCTTAAACGTACACTATTAGTTGCACTGAGATGTGTTGATCCTGATTCTGGTAGAAGACCCAAAATGGGGCAGGTTGTTCGAATGCTTGAAGCAGACGAAGCATCTTATCGTGAGGTCGTAATCTTCCTTCTGGTTTTACATACAAACACTAATAGAGATGAATTGTCCTACGATTGAAGGCAAAATTACTGACATCTACATTTATTTCTTAAAAAGGATCGGAGAAACCGAAGGAGTCAGCCAGGAAGTACAGAGATAGAGGCCCTGCAGGAGAGTAACAGTGTGAGCGATCTGGAAAATAGAGTACAAATACAAGAGAATCAAACATCCTAAGGGTTTCAAGCGTAAGGGTGGTCATCGTATGTACATCAAGAGTTCAGCTATTCACATTTTCCCTTTTCTAACAATTCTGTGTCATCTGTTTGAGATCGACCGCAATATATGTTCTTTTAGTATGCTGTTATTTCAGCCAGTATCAATTAGGTGAGCCAAGAGGAAGAGCAAACTCATCATTTTGGAAGTGTGTGAAATCCTACTTATATTTCTTGTACAGATATCCATCTTAAACTTGGAAATCTTAATCAGTGTTATATACTATGCGTCTGTCTATTTTGTTCTTTATGTCTTCTTGTCTCCCAACTGTTCAGTTGTCTAAAGGCATGAACACAAAGCATTCCTTCTTCTGCACTCTTCCAATAGTGGTGTTCCCCCCATGATGTCTGTCTTCTAAGGGTTACAGAGCATTCCTTCTTTCTTGTTTTCGTATCCTGCTGTCATCTTATTCGAGTATCGACCAACCGATACTGGAATTAGCTCCAACTCTTTGTGCAAAAGACTGGTTGCTTGTGTGTTGCATGCATGATTTGCGGCTCATTCTCCTTCTTTTCCTCTACTCCTACATCGTAAGAAGTTTCTTTCCTGAGAGATGTTTGAATGGACATTCCGTCGAACAGATGTGACGAACTCCTCAGCTCCGCGTTGGTTTGATCGGGTCGGATGGATTGAGCCCGGTCGCGGGCCTCGAACGGGCTTTCGTTTCAAGTAGGCTCAGCCCGTGAGCAGGCCACTCAGTCTCCGCTCTACTTGTGGCTGATTTGATGGATACATTTGTGCGGGTGGAGCTTCTAATCTTACTGTTCCACCTTCTCTTGAGCTTAATCAGGCCTATGGAGTTATAATCCTCCTCCTAATACCGTCTTGGGGTGTGCCGCAGGTGACCAAGCATGGATAAGCGCTGGAAGAATCATCAGAGCTGACGACCACACAACAAATGTTGACGTCCAGGCGCTCAAAAAGGCACGGAGAAGGTGGCGGAGAACTCCGAAGCCACTGGCAAGACTATAAGCGCAAGACAACAAAAGCCATTGGCATGGACACCACGACGTGGTTGGAGGCGGTCTCCATGCGGTTTTTCTCTCTCAATCTCGACGTGATCGCTCGTTCACACGCCAAGCGTCTCCGCCGTTCTCTAACATTGCTCCGTTCCACAGATTCTCAAGTATGTGATCAGCGTCTGTGGACAAACAAGATCAACCTCAGTAGTTGGGAGGTGGGTTCCAAACTTGACCATAAGACTTGGATTGAGAGATCTCAGCAATTTTGGAGGACCTAAGATGAGCAGAGCAAGCAGGACTGTGCTCCATGGGCTCTTAAAGCTTTGGTTCCTTACATTGAGAACCTTGCCTATAAAGTTGTGGTTACTCGGTTCTCTTACACTCCTAGAGATAGAATGCCATGACTGTCGCATTAGCTAAATTTGGGCGAAGGTCCTGCATCTTCCATTGTTGGAAGAGTGAGGCAATTGTGCATCCAAAATGACCTTCCAGTTCTGGAGCTGCCTTTGGGTTTTGTTCCCATCTGCTCACGTTTTGGAGCACTTCAGATCTTGACAGCTCCTGTTGTTCTTATCTTCCTTTCCTTCTTTCTTCCTGGGAAACGAGGCAACGATTGCACCCATGATGGATGCTAGCAGTGTGGGTTTGAAGATCAGTGCATGCTTAAGCCAAATAAAAGGGGGAGTTCTTGACGCTGAGGAGAGTGGGTTTGCAGTTGGCTCAAGAATCATGGCCTGGAAACCGAAGGTGGTGAGGAGCGCCAAGAACTGCTGCAGCTGAGTCGGAGAGTTCAAGGCAGGAGCTGGAGTTTTTGCTATCACTTCAGCTGTCAACAAGGAGACTGTAAGCATCTGCTCCTTTCTTGCAGAAATTGGTGAGCAAACATTTGTGTGGATAATACATGCATATTATCCTCTGTAATTTTTTTGCTAAAATTTGTGATTTTATTGATATGTTTTGCAACTAATAAATTCTATGCTTTATGTAATATACTTCTGTTTGATGTTTCAGTAGCTCTTAGACTAAATAGAATGGCATTATCTTATACCTTAAAGAAATGATCAACCCAGCTAAGGAAGTGTATGGAAGATGTGATCGAGGAATTCTTATTTAGTTCTTTGGACTTCCACATCGATGTTATTATACCTTAATCTGTTTCTTAATTTCCCTTTACAAGTTTGATTAGCCTTTGGTCTCTGTTTCTGGTTCAGAGATAGATCAGTAGCATTCTTTTTGAAGAAAATGGATTCAGGATCACTTTACTGTGGTTGCAGGCCATTCAGGCACCAAGGTTTGGAAAACATAAGCTGGATGCCAGGAGTGTTGCATCCATCATTTTGGGTGGAGGGGCTGGAGCTCAGCTTTTTCCTCTCACAAGTACCAGAGCCACACCTGCTGTAAGAAACAAACTCATATTGCATAGGATGAAAAATGTCTGTTTCATGGTTGTGATCTTGAATTCTTCACCTTTTCTCTTCACGTAGATACTGTGAATTTTTTCCTGAGAAGCTTTCGGACCTTTGGATTTCTTGCCTCATAACATCTTTCTGAATAACAGACTAAATTGTTTTGAGCATCTTTCATCAAGGTTTAAGAATTATAATGCTGCAAAGGAGTTCGTTGGAGAGTTTTGGAATATTGTGGATGCTCGATTACTTCGAAAGCTGATGCTTATAGAAGTTACCTGTTCTGCAAATGCTCTAACACACAACCTTTATCTCTCCAGATGTTCTTTTTCTCTTTATTTTTTAACTGAAGCAAGAATTAGATTGCCGAGATGGATGTGTTTGATCTATCTTGTTCTATGCAGGTTCCTGTTGGGGGATGCTATAGGCTTATTGACATTCCAATGAGCAATTGCATCAACAGTGGCATAAACAAGATATTCATCATGACACAATTTAATTCAGCTTCCCTAAACCGTCATATTTATCGTACATTTAACTTTGGCAACGGAATCAGCTTTGGTGATGGATTTGTGGAGGTAATGTTTCTGATTTGTTGGCTCCATGCATCACTTGGCCACCATAGCAACCGTGTTAAGCTTAGTGGTTTCGAAAGCATTATTGAGTTCAAGTATTTTATTTATCTGAACACCGATGAAATAGCTGATTAATGATTGTATATGTTTACTAAGATTTTGATTCCTTTTTCAATAACTAGTCATTTGGGCTCATAAGCAGGTTTTAGCAGCTACTCAATCACCTGGTGAATCTGGAATGAACTGGTTTCAGGGCACAGCAGATGCTGTGAGACAATTTACTTGGGTATTTGAGGTGTGCTCTCTCGATCAAGCAAATCAAGAACAAGAATTCTTATCCTTTCTCAGAGTAAGCTTCTTATACATCCGAAGTTTCTGATTTTGATCTGTGCTTTCATTCAGGACAACAGGAATAAGAACATTCAATACATACTGATTCTATCTGGTGACCAGTTGTACCGTATGGACTACATGGACTTTGTGCAGGCATGTGGCCTCATAACTCACCCATTCCTTTTTAATTTCAATCTCTTATAAAAATACTTATATGACACAAAACATCTGCAGAAACATGTCGATACTGGTGCTGATATCACCATATCTTGTGTGCCTGTTGGTGCCAGGTATGCAATGCCGAAAATATCACACCTAGAAGTATGTGATTATGTATCTGCGCCTTCATCTAGCTGTATCTGTACACGATACTAACCAAAAGCTGTAAACCTGTTTAAATATCACACAGCTAAAAACATTCTAGTGCTTCTTTCCAAGTTTAATCTTGGCTGTTGTTGATAATCTGCTCACCAATGTTATCAATTAGTATCTGTCTTCGAGGAATCTGAAGTCATGCATTTTCCATAAACAAAGCATTGATGAAAATTTTTGTGGTGTATCACAATTTCATTTCTGGAAACAAAGAACTTATCCTTATCGGATATTTAATACAAGCTTGCTACCATTTTTGTTGTGCAATATATCATATATATTTTTTCCTTGTCCACTATCTTGAGCTTGATGAATTCTTGATAAGTTACAAGCATGCTTTT